>CAUJNA010003847.1:151228-188728 GCA_963377175.1 Effrenium voratum | reverse complement strand
TCCTCATCCTGCGAGGGCAGAAGTCCCCCAGATCCATTTTAAAAAAATCCTCTCGCCAAAGGCCACAGAATTCCAGGGTTGACTCCTTGAGTCCTCGCCCGTTGCCCGGTAAGGGCTGGGATTCCGAAAACCCTTCCAGGTCTTGGGATTTGTTGCGCCCAATTCACAGAGGTGAGTGACTATTGTGCCAAGTGAAGCAGGTAGTAACTTGGTAGAACCTACTCAAGTGGCCAGGGGTTTTGGGCGCTCAACTTACCTGGGGAATTCTATGCTCCCACGCTGGATTTTTTTGTTCCTGTGTCCGCATCTGCGAGTTGCAGCGAGCGCTATGTACATGAGCCACGGTCAATGTTTGTTTTGCCACAACTTCGGGGCCTGTAGTCCTCCTCTTCTCCGTTATTGATCTGGTGTTCGTGCAGCCCGCGTGGCACTCTGAAAATGGCACCAAAAAATGGAGGTCAAGATGACACCCCAAGGTTTGAGAACTTACAATCACTTTAATGAACCCAGTACAGTAGGAGACCGTTCATATTCACCGTTGCTCACAGTCCAGTCAGAGATGCTCGAACATGAAAAGCGCTGCGCCACTCACGGAAAAGCTCAGTCCAGAGTTCACGCTGTGAATGGAATACTTACAAAGTGGTTGTGGAAAATCACCCTTTCTGTTCCCAATGTGGGTCATTCCTATGACTACTTTATCGGTTTGAAGGGGATTCCCTTGCTATCACTCCCACAGAAAGTGGCCCTAAAGCCCTACTTGCCACAACCATGGCTATCAATCAAAGGAAGCTTCAGGTATTCTGCAGGTATCCCCAGCTATGGAATCGCCAGGTCTCCGCACGTATGCCCCATATGTTCCTGTCAGAGGATCAAGTGAATGCCGTCTGAATTTCCCAGGTGTTCCATCCACTTTGCTCAAATATACAGCTGGTGTGGAAAAATGAACAACCTAGCTGGGTATCTGCCAGTCCAAATGGCTGGAATCATGTTGGCTCCCTCTTGAGAGCGTCCTCCAGAAAGGCAACTACCTGGTTGTTGCTCCAAAAAGGCAACTTGAAAGGCTGGTCACTTAGGGCCATTTGTCACGAGCAACCCGACTGATCCTCTCACCACTTTGGGAGAGACCTGCATCAGCCCCTCGAGCCAACTCCGAGTGAACCCCTTGGGATTGCATTGCCACACGGGCACGCGAGATTGCGCAACCCCAGCGAGACTGCACCCAGTTCCACCGCTAAAATGGAATATGGCCATGGTCAACAATCCGTACCGCCAGTGAACATCCCAATTCCCACTAAAATAGGTTCTAAAATGGGTGGTGAATTCACCTACCCCAAAATGTTACCATTGGTTTTGACAACCACAGCCTTATGTTTCCTCTGGGTTCATGGAGTTCCTGGAACCCAGCCAGACCCTGCTTTCCAAGGCGCGAGGCCGCCAGACCTCAGTTCAGCGCCTGCTTCAGTGCGAACCGGGTCCGCGACAGCTTTAGCTCGGCCTACGGGTGAGCAGAACCGCAGACCGCAGACCTATACTTCTAACAGGCTCAGCAAGGAATTAAGCCAACGCTAGGCAGTAACACGTGTGACTAATTACAGAAGCAAAGGCGGAAAAACATGACCCACACATGAAACATGTATAACTGTTAACCCATAATCCACGTACTGTTTAAATGAAACATGCATATCTATCATATCCCACCAATTCGCCGCTCCCTCCATCCATTCGCTGTTTCAAAGCGGCCTCCACCAGCTCCGCCAGCTTCTCGCCCCTCTGCTGCGCCGAGTCCGCGGACAAAATCTCCAGCAGGGCCAGCCAGAAGTCCTGATCCTGGGATTCCATCGGTCGAGCGCGCGTGAAACGATCACCGGTATGGTTGCCACACCCATCTCGCACGCAATGAAATAATGGGGATCGTATCATTCCAGGGTTTCTTGGGTGCGAATTGATTTCGTCCATCCGCAGTATGTGGTTGGAGTATGGGAATGATCCCGACGGATCATAGAAAATGCTAGTCACATGGCATTGGTCAGAGAAAATGGGAATCATCCCATTCCATACGTGGACCTTGGATGTTTGAGTGCGTCCTCCTTACATGGGATGGTTGGTGACAATGACTGGCAGAGTCACTCCCGTGATGGTGAACATAACCAGGGGTGAAAATAAGGTCCTCTTCATGGGGGAACAGGCAATCCTCTATGTCTAAATCAAACGGTTCTCAACCGTTCTCTTGTCCTTGGCATTGGAAAAGTCTGCAATTATGAGATAGCTGGGGCATTATCTTGTTCTTACAGGTAAACCAACCAAACCATAGTAAATGAATTTATTCTTCTTCTTCTTCTTCTTCCGCTTCTTCTTCTTCTTCCCACATGAAACTCTCTGGAAGATTGAGCAGATTCCACAGTAGAGGGGAAAGGAACCATCCAATCTGCGCACACTGCATTGCTTGGAAAGGGTTGAGGACAATCTGAGCACAACTTGCAACAATAATGTGCGAGGCGAAACCTCGTAAGCAATATCTTTCCTCAAACAGCCAAGAACAACTATTGAGGGCTCGGTGCACAACCATCTATCATTCAAAGATACTGTCTTTGACGGTTTGTTTCGCTGGTACGCACCTGTACTTTGTGTATTGTGGCTGTACCGATGTGGGTGGGTTTGTGCTCCAGCCCGCGTCCGTCGCCGGTAAAAGGGTGGCAAGAAAACCCGCCCCACCCCCACAAGTAATCTTCAGAAGTCCACGGACCCATACAAATCAGAACAAACATCTCGACGTTCAAGGCCAAGTCTCGAGATCGACCTGCCCGGACAAGCGCCTCAGCAGACCTGGCGGCAGCTTTTTTAAGGCCTCCTCCTGTGTGAGGGACTTGAAGTCCCCGGACTCGATGTACCTCAGCTCCCAACCGCTTCAGGATCTTGCCACATACTCTTAGTCTGCACCAAGCTTCACACCCGTCTCGCACGAATCACAAACCCGGAAGTCACAAACACCAATACTTGTCCCAGCCCTCCACGTTCCGTTCTCTGACCGCTGGCCGAGAGCTACCCTCCACAAGTATTCCTGAACGAGAATTCAGACCGGAATGACACCCATTGGACACAAATCGATGCGGACGCTGTTCACCTATATGTCAATGTATATTCTATCAGGCTACATAGTCAAACGTATTATAGGATCCCTTTGTAACCCCCGGATAGATATGACCATAATAGTATTTATCCCATTGCTGTCCTTCGAAAAAACCTGCCCAACCCACCAATGGTTGCCAACCCTTGGAATTGTAGAGAGGATGGCTAAGCAAATGAGATTTACCAACCCTTGGAATTGTAGAGAGGATGGTTCAGCAAAATGAGGGCGTGTCAATGACCCAGAAAAGGTTGAAATGAAGCCGACCCTCGAAAGGTCCAACCGAGCTGCGCAACCAAGTTGACATATGGGTGTTTGACAAATACAGGAGTCCAAATTGCTTCGACGACATAAATTCCCACAAATCATCATCAAGGCCCGAGTAGGTTGAAGGCAAACGGCCCCAGTGGCACTCAACTGTTCCACCCAAGTTCTCAGACAGCGATAGACAAAAGACACGTGTTCCGCACGGGGAATGCTTTGAGCACTTGGCTCATAGCAATCAAAAGGGTGTGATTTAACGTGTTTTGACAACCCAAAGAAGGTTATCTGCTACGGCGCACCCTTCTCAGGGTTTGGCTCAAAGGAAAGGAAACCACCCATTTCACGGGTGTTACCCTAGTTGTAGATGAACCCAAATACCGATCTTCGGGTGTCTTTTTTGGGGGTGCCAACCAATCGAAACCAAAACAGGCGGCTTGGGCGGTTTTGCCGCTTCATGTTGCGCCACGGCCGCCTTTTGCCTCCAAAGCGCTGCTTCACATCTTCCATGGCCTGCTTCTGCAGTCGCTTCACCTGGGTGGCCACCCGCAGCTGCTGCCAGGCCGCGGCCAGGACCCAGCTGCTCCTGGGCGCGACACCAGCGACACGGCGAGACCGAAAACGGTGCCCGGCCTGGGCTTCTGGTGCCGCATGGCTGGGTTCTCTTCATTCGGGTCCCTTTGGTGGACATCATGGTGGGGATGGATGTCCACCCATTTAGAGATGTTCCTCTGTTTAGACTCCAAGAGTTGACCTGCACTGGCAACCACGTCAGGGAAAATCTGTCAAACCCAAACATGGTTGCATGCGGGCATCGTTTTCAGATTATCTGGGGGTTCCCAATCTAGGGGCGTTTGATCTGCGTTAATCTTGGAAAAGGTATCTGAAAGGAAGTTTTAACGAAGGCCCCCTCCCTTTCACCCGAAATCTTCCCTGCCCTGGTTCCAAGTAAACAGCAAGGTGGGCTGTTTGGCATCCCCCACAAACAACATGAAGACCCCTTGCAGTGGAGTTCTTAATAAGCTTTTGATACGGCAGAGTGGTCACTTAGGGACGACTCAAACGGATCACTTAGGGATCACGATCACTTAGGGATACACGCTCACTTGAGGATGACATTCCGCTCACTTAGGGATCACACTCGCGGATCACTCAGGGATCACATTCACTGGTCACGGGGGGGGGGGGGGGGGCATGGTAAGCACACCCGCCCAACTGCTGCAGACCAGCCTGCTCTTTTACCGGATTACAAAATAACATGGTTTTGGGGGGGGGGGGTTGGGTGGGGGGCCCGCCCAACTGCTGCAGACCAGCCTGCTCTTTTACCGGATTACAAAGTAACATGGCTCTGGGGGAGGGCTTGGGTGGGGTGGGGCATGATAAGCACACCCGCTCAACTGCTGCAGACCAGCCTGCTCTTTTACCGGATTACAAAGTAACATGGCTCTGGGGGGGGGTTGACGGGGGGGGGGCATGATAAGCACACCCGCTCAACTGCTGCAGACCAGCCTGCTCTTTTACCGGATTACAAAGTAACATGGCTCTGGGGGGGGGGTGGGGGGGGGGTGATAAGCACACCCGCTCAACTGCTGCAGACCAGCCTGCTCCTTTACCGGATTGCAAAATAACATGTTCTGGGGGGGGGTGGGGGGGGGCCATGGTAAGCACACCCGCTCAACTGCTGCAGACCAGCCTGCTCTCTTTTACCGGATTACAAAATAACATGGTTCGGGGGGGGGGGGGGTTGGGGGGGGAATGATAAGCACACCCGCCCAACTGCTGCAGACCAGCCTGCTCTTTTACCGGATTACAAAGTAACATGGCTCTTGGGGGGGGGGCGCTTGGGGGGGGGTGGGGCATGATAAGCACACCCGCTCAACTGCTGCAGACCAGCCTTACAAAGTAACATGGCTCTGGGGGGGTGGGGGGGCATGATAATACCCGCTCAACTGCTGCAGACCAGCCTGCTCTTTTACTGGATTACAAAGCAACATGGCTCTGGGGGGGGGGCTTGGGGGGGGGGGCATGATAAGCACCCGCCCAACTGCTGCAGACCAGCCTGCTCTTTTACCGGATTACAAAATAACACGGTTCTGGGGGGGTTGGGGGGGGGCATGGTAAGCACCACCCCCAAATGCTGCAGACCAGCCTGCTCTTTTACCGGATTGCAAAATAACATTGTTCTGGGGGGGGTTGGAGGGGGGCCATGGTAAGTACACCCGCTCAAACTGCTGCAGACCAGCCTGCTCTTTTACCGGGGGGGCTTGGGGAGGGTGGGGCATGATAAGCACACCCGCTCAACTGCTGCAGACCAGCCTGCTCTTTTACCGGATTACAAAATAACATGGTTCTGGGGGGGGCTTGGGGGGGGTGGGGCATGATAAGCACACCCGCTCAACTGCTGCAGACCAGCCTGCTCTTTTACCGGATTACAAAGTAACATGGCTCTGGGGGGAGCTCGCCAGCATACATAGTAACATATGTCATGAGACATACACGCCACATGTGTCATGAGACATACACGCCAACAAGCGCAGACAAGCGCGTACATGCAAACACACGCGCGCATACAAACATACATCGCGAGGCATACATGTCAACACGCATGCATGCACAACAAGCCTGCTTCAAAACGCGACGCCTATTCGAACCATTTGCGCGACGCCTAAGCGAACCATTTGCGCGGCGCCTAAGCGACCCACTGCCCTTTTGATACACTGCCAGACTGTTTCCTCACTGTGAGAGCCCTGCTTTTCCATGGATTTGTTTCCCTCCTGGAAAGTAAGCCAAACAAGGTTCTCTGCGGAAACAAAGAGGGTTCCCAAATGCTTCGAACCTTTCCCTTGACCCAAAGGTCGCTGGGGTTCCCATCGCACCCGATGCCCAGCGCCCTTGTGGCGGGGCTCACGTTGGGCGCCACAGAAGAGAAGAAGCTCCCAGCGAGGTGCGGCTCCTAGGGAGGTGTTGGCCATCGACCACCAAGAGGTGAACGAGTCATGATCCATTTGAAAATTTGGAATCCAACAGAAAGTGGCTCTTCTTGCCGGAAGCGACCTTTATGTCCAAACATAGGTGTGTGATTTTTAGCCAGACAAGCAGAGCTCGGGGAAGCGAGGCCACCAAAAGGGCTAGGACTGCACGACAAATTACGAAGCCCGTTTCAAGGACACGCTAAGAACTTGGTACAAAAACCTCAGGTCAGGGTGATAAACGGTCCATACACCTTGTGAGTCACGAGCTTTTGGCAATTCCCTGACAGTCCTGGAACTGGTGGGAAAGCACTTGCAGCTGCCGCCAGGTGTCCAGCAAATCACCTGCCAAATCTTAAATATCACCTACAAGACTCAAAATATTGAAGACCGTGCACAACCCAAGCTTTGAACGCGGAGAAAGGTTCCAGAGACGCACACCCCTAGGCGCGAAGGCGGATTCTCCATCAATGAGAGACTCTTCTTGATTGATATAGTCCTACACAAAGATGTTTGTGTTTATTGTGGGGAACTTCTGATTCAAAGAGAAACTAGACCATGCTTGTTTTCGGATGTGAGGCCTCAACAAAATATTCAATTGTGGCTTTGTTTGGGAAATGGTCGCCCAACTCCTGAGAATTGTTGTCCTTTACCGCACAAGTCTCCGCGGAAAGGGGACTACGTTGATCCCTATGTGTTCCTCCAGTGCGTTGTGGACAGACCCACCTGTTTCTGGCTGAATCAAGACCGACGGTACCATGATGTTGGAATTTAACAGGCTGCAACTCTAGTGGCTCCGCAGTTCTTCAAACATTTGCAATTTGTATGAGTCTAAACCAAACTATATCAGCAGAAACTAGCAGTAAACTTCACCAACCTGAAGTAAGGGCCCCTTTTCCAGTCCCGATGGCGAATTCCGGAGCCCCTTTTTTAGCCAAGACAGGAGCTGCTAGTGAAAAGAGCGGCGACCCCAACGAGGGTTATGAGCCCAAACCTGTCCTGAGCATCTCGGTGGAATGGCCGGGATGCGGAGAAGAAGGTCCAGAAGCATGGACTCTGGCTTCGGGCTGGACCAGGGCATCATGGTGGCAGAGCGAGACGGTGATGTCCATGAGCAAGAAGAACAGCCAGATCATGCAGAAGGACGACAAGAAGAAATTCGATCGGGAGTGGCAGTAAACCCGTTCTGGAGCCAGAAAGCACAGGATGAAGCGGTGCTGAGGGCGAGCCGACCGAGCAGGCTGCCACCGGTGCCGGGGACGGATGAAAAACCAAGAGAAGAAGGAGCTCTTCGCGAAGAACCCGGCGGCGGCGGTGGACGACTTGAAGGGCGAGATCAGCAGATCGGTATGCACCCCGAGACGACGTCGAGCCGGAAGAACAATGAGGAGTTTTGGAGTGAGATCAAGAAGGACCTTGCTGCGGACCTGGAGAGGGCTGGAATGGAAGGAGATATGGCCAATGGTGGAGGGCAAGGTTCGCAAGAAGAAGTAGGACGTCCAGATGGTGGGCGAGAACGCGGTGATGGAGCTCTACTACATGGGAATGTGGAAGGGTTTCAACTAGGAGGAGACCTACGACCCGGTGAAGGGAATGGGCCACAAGGAGAAAGATTGAGAAGGGCTAGCACCATGCGAGGCCGACCTGCAGAAAGAAAAGGCTATGAAGGCCAACGAGGAGAAGCAGAACTTCGTGGTCCTGGAGGGGCGGAAGGCGGAGTTGGGGTGGGAGATCAACGAGCTCTTCGGCCAGGTGGAAGAGAAGATGAGATTATGGAGGATCCAGAGCTTCGAGATCAGCGGCTATGGGAAGCGGCCTGTAGGAGGACCGAGAACACATCTCAGGCAGCACGAGACCTTGCCCCGCTGAAACTGGACTGGATCTGGCATGATGAACACAAGGTGTGGGTTCCGGAGCGAGCCCGACAAGCAGGAGATGACGAGCTCATCGGCGACATGGACCTGGTGGAAGAGCTGGAGAAGAATTAGAAGGCGTGCCGTACAGTGCGCGGGATGGAAAAGCAGAGGGAGTACCTCTTTTGAATCATCAAAGGTTTGAGGAGCGAGGTGAGGAAGTGGCAGGTAGAGGCAGCGTTCTGGAAGGAGCAGCATGATCAGAAGGAGGCAGAGAGGTTCGTAACGCCCGCGGAAAAGGTGGAGTTGTTTGCGACGCCGATGGAGCCTTCCTATGTGCTTGCGATGCCGCCGCCACCGCCACCACCACCTCCAAGGCTATGGAGGACGCCGGTACCAAGGGAAGAGAATGGTAGAGACGCGGATCGCGGGTGGCAGGCAGAATGGTCGGATGAGGACCGATGGTGGCAGACAGAATGGAATCCCAGGAGCTGGACAGCATGGAAGAGCTGGAAGGGCTGGGAAAGTGAGGAGCAGAAACCCGCAGTGGAACAAGTTGAGTCAGGAGGCGCTGGTGGGAAGGTAGAACTGCCGGAGCTGGTGTATGACCACTCGCCGTTGACTCTGGGAGATTGGATAGCTCAAGTTTGGACCCTAGATGAGTGATCTCTCGCAAGGAGCGGCAGAATGGTGGGCTGGGACCATGGGGCAGGCAAAGTAGCTCTATGAAGTCTGGCTGAAATCAACGCCCCTGGAAAGGCTCAAGATCACCGTGGACGTGCCGGAGCGGCTGAAAACCCCGAGGTTCGTCAGGACGGAGCAGAGAGGCGTGACGCTGCTCTTGAAGGCGGTGCCGGAGGAGATTCGGAAGGAGCTCATCTCAGCGCGTGAGATAACGTCGACGGGGGTGTTGTATAGACTCCTGGTCACTTACCAACCTGGAGGCCCAGGCGAAAGAGCTCTCATCTTGAAGAAGCTCACGGACCTGGGGGCGATGAGGAACTACGCGGAAGCGGCAACGGCTTTAAGGGAGTGGCGGAGGTATTATCTGAGGGCGAGGAGATTGGGGCTACGCTTCCGGACCCGACCCTGCTAGCTGTGGCGCTGGAACGGGTAGTTCAACTGGTGAACAAGGGAGGTACGCAGGCCTTCAGGTGCCTCAGGCAAGGTCGCAACTTGGCCTGGACACGGCGCCTACGGCCCTCGGCATCTAGAGCTACTCGGAGCTGTTGCTGGCGGAAATGGACACAGCGAAGCTCATGGTTTCGGAAGGAGTGGCACAGCCCAAGGTCAAGGCAATGCAGACTGGAGGTGAGCGAGTAGGTCAAGGAGGACACCATGAAGGAACAGCGTCGGCCAAGAAGGAGGTCACCAACTGCAGGTACTTCATATCGGAGAACGGTTGCAGAGCCGGGCGGAGCTGCAAGTGGCCTCACGATTGGGAAGGGGTTACAGACAAAGCAGCGCGGTGCTGGACCTGTGGCGCAAAAACCCACAGGAAGGCAGACTACACGGTCAAAGCCGGGAATCCATACGCAGGAGGGAGACCAACACCAAGGCCGGCGGTCAAAGCAGCGAAGTGCGAGCTGGGTGGCAGCTCGGGGGGAGGAATAGGTGCGGAAAAATCGCTGTTGCCAGGAGTTGGAGAGACCAGCAACATGGCGGAAAAAGAGACTACATCATGGGCGGCGAGTACTACAGGAGGTGGAACTACGGCAGGTGGTGCAGGTAGCGAAACGGGGGAGCTGTTGGCTGAGGCGACGAGTCTTCTTCGGTCGCTGCGAATGCCGTCTATGAATGCGGTGATAGTGATGAAGCAGGTCGGAAAGGAAGGCCACGGGATGAGTCTTCTGGATGGAGGAGCAACGCACGCACTGAGGCCTGGAAAGAACCAAGAAGAATGGAGCCAAGCCAAGATCGTCGATGTGCACCTGGCAGATGGTTCGAGTACGAAAATGCGGAGCAAGCCAGGAACGTTGACGCTGCTGGCGGAAAAGGGCACGCAGGTCATAGTGCCGATGGGTGCAATGACGGAGGTTGGATACATGGTGACGTGGTCCAACGGTGTGTGCGCGGTGACCTACAAAGGGAACCCGGTGAAGGTCACGATGGTTGCAGGCTGCCCAATGGTGGAAGAAGAGGTGGCCTTGGGGATGATTGATCAGATGGAACAGAAGAAAGCGGAGCTCAATTGGAAGCTGGCAATGCTGAAGGGCCAGGTAGAATCCACCAAGGACCCGACCTATGAGGAAGCCATGCTCAGGGCGTTGAAGGAGTTCTTCGTGGACGTCCCGGACCATGTGCTGGCTAGGTTGGTGGTTGCGCAGGAGTACGATCCGGTGAAGCTGCCGTGGAATAGGAGGAGGAGAAGAACGGTTGAGCGGGCGGAGAAAATCCACGTTCATCTTTCTCCGGGGACGAGAAGAAATGGCGGGACATGGAGACAGGAGGAACGGTGAGCATCTGCCTGGATAAGATCAACCACCCGGGTCAGGACTTGCTCAACGACGATGTCTACGGCTATCTCTTGGCCTTGGCAAAGAGTGGGGCGGTGGTGAGTGTCATAGGTGGCCCTCCCTGCCGCACGGTGTCAGCATGCAGGTCGAAATCGCCGGGACCAAGACCGGTGCGGAGTGAGGAGCATCCCTATGGGTTTCCCCGGACCTCACCAACTCGGAAAGGGAAATGGTGGAAGGGGACTCCATATTGTGGTTGCGGATGATGACGGTGTACCTTGTGGCGGAGGAAACTGCGAGAAGGAGAAGCTTGCCTACGGTGGCATATGGACAGGAACAACCACGTGATCCTGGGGACTACCGGGTGGATATCCCGAGAGAGAACCTGGTCAGTGTATGGCGGTTCCGGGCGTGGAAGGCGTTCGCTGAGCGGTACAAGATGGAAATGATTCATCTGGATCAAGGGCCGCTGGGTCATGAAAGACGCAAGCCTACGACGATCGCCACGAACTTGGAACAGCTGCGGGGACTGGGGGAGGTTGCAGGACCGGGCCAAGGCGGTGAAGCGTGGTCGGAGAACCTGCAGGAGGTCGTCGGCATGGGCACCGGGATTGGTGCAGGCATTCAAGGAAGCACTGAGGAGCCATGAAGAAGGACAAGTTCGTGCTCTTCGACCTTTGAGTGCAGCGGCAAAGGAGCAGTGGAAAAGGCATTTTGAATGTGACCATCAGCCAGCTCGGCGGGATTGCCGCACATGCGTGGAGAGTCAAGGAAGGGGTCGACCTCACCGTCGGATACAACACCCGCAGGCATATACGCTGGCGGTGGACTTGTCGGGACGACTGGCTGCTGGAAAAGATCAAAGGTGCCAGGCGAAGTACTTCCTTGCCGCGGTGTACACCTGTCCGACTGATGGTCAAGGACGGTCCCTACTGGCAGAGCGGCCGGACGAGGCAGAACACGAGGCTGAGGACCGTGAGGAGATGGACATAGATATGCTGGAAGAGAAAGAAGAGGGAGAAAGGGTGCCAGAAAAGGAGGCCGAGAAAGAGATCAAGGCCGGGGACATCTGGGAAAAGAAGATTGAGGAGGCGCAAGACGTGGCGGTCACGAACCTGACGTTTGTGGAGCCGATCGAGTCGCGCAAGGTGTCGGATGTCCTTCCAGCAATTGCGTGTCTATGCGAAGCTCCGAGAAATGGGTCTGCCAGTGTATAGGCTGCACACGGATCGGGCCAGAGAGCTGATGGCAGCACAGGTGAAGCGCTGGGCGGAGGACAGGAACATCGTGAAGACAATGGTGCCAGGCGATGCCTTCAAGGAGAATGGCCGAGTGGAAGCGGAAATCGGGGTCCTCAAGAGAGCGATTAGAACGCTGCTCAAGGCGGGGGGGAGAACCAGCTACCACGTGGCCGATGGCGTTGAGGCATGCTGGAGAACGACGTCTTCGTAGACAACTGCAAGCGGTGGGCTTGCCGGTGAAGGAGATGCTACCATGGGGCACGATCGCCTACGTGAAAAAGGAAAGCTGGAATGAACGGTATCAGGACTGGAGGTTTGACCGGGAGCGGGTCAAGATCATGGGCCCGGACGCGTCTATGTCAGCAACATCAGGAGGCTACTGGGTGCGAAGCTGCGGAGATGGACGGTATTTCGCAACCACGGACGCGATCAGGGAGCCCGAGGAGGTGATCATCGACCCGGGCGAAGAAGTGATACTAGAAGAACGAGCCGGACCAGACCTCTTGATGCCGAGAGCCGAGAGACCAAGGAGGCGGTTGAGGGAGAAAACGGCTATGTCGACGATGGCCGTCGAGGGGGAGAAGATGGAGAATCAGGCCCACTTCGAAAATTGGCATAAACATGCCACGCAATGGGTCAAAGAGGAGCTGGAAATCTTGGATGCTGGAGAGGAAGACCAAGAAATGTGGTTGGGAGTGCGGCAAGAAGGGCTTCAGAGGAGGAACCACATTGAGGCGGCATTGAACCGGATGCAGGTGGAGAGCGCAGCCCAGGCAGAGGAGGAATGGTTGGTGACGAAGACCGTAGCAATGAGTGAAGTCAGGAGTGAGTTGGAGGAATGGAGAGGTGCTGCGAAGAAAGAATATGCTGCATTGGTGGAGGAGAGTAAGGCCGTCAAGCCGATCAGGAAGAGCGACATCGACCAGATTGAGGGTCCGGTGGAAGTCCTTCCAGCAAAAGCAGTGTGTACACGGAAGTCGCCGGATGGACGGAGAAAGGTCCTAGGCGTGGTGTGCGGGAACTATTCGGCGGGCAAGGATGCAGAGAAGCTGTACGCGGGAGGGGCGGATGGCAAATCCGTATGGTATTGCGAACCGCAGGTCAGCGGAAATGGAGCCTTTTGTGCACCGACATCCACACGGCATTCCTCAATGCACCACGCCGAGAGGATGGAAGGACAATCATCATGGAGGTGCCGTCGGTGTTCAAGGAGTTGGGCATAGCAAACAGAGATGAGATGTGGATCGTCGACAAGGCGGTCTATGGTCTGACCACCAGCCCCCGAGATTGGAGCGTTCACAGAGACCAGGAGATCAGGAAAATGGAATGGACTTGTGGTGGACGGGTGATGAAGTTTCAGGAGACCGAGGAGCCCAACCTATGGAGGATTGTGGAGGTTGACTCGGGTGCGGTGCAAGGTTTGATGCCCATCTATGTCGACGACGTGATGTTGGCTGGCGAGGATGAGATCATTGAAGCGGCCAGGGCAAAGATGGATGAGGGAGATTGGAGATTGTCTCCAGCAGAATGGGCGACGGAGGAGGTGCCTATGAGGTTCTGTGGCTTTGAGGTTTATAAGAAGGACGAGGGCTACCTGGTGAATCAGAAGGCCTTCGCGGAAGATTTGGTGACCAAGTGGAACATCCAGGAGGGCACGGAGGTGCTAACCTACAAGCTGCCGGATGAGAACAGCAAGGACGGAACCGCGGAGGAGATCAGGGAGGCCCAGGCCATAACGGGTGCGTTGTTGTGGCTAGCATCGAAGACGCGACCCGACATTGCGGTAGCGGTAGCAGCAATGTCGAGATGGACGAAGAAAGGTGTAGAGGTCGTCAACTTGGGCAAGGACGTGTTGAAGTATGTCAAGGGCACGACTGGGCGAGGTCCACACTACGGGCCAGTGGGAGGATGGGCTTCGAGAGAAGGCCTTGGCATGAAAAGGCAGAAGAACATGGTGGAGGTCTTTGCGGACATCTCCTATGCTTCGGGTGGTCAGGACAAGAGCGTGCAGGGCATCGTGGGCTTCGTGGATGGAGCTCCAATTTGTTGGGAGTCAGTGCGCCAGCCTTTCGTGGCTCAGAGCACAGCGGAGGGTGAGCTGATCGGAAAATGCGAGGCTCTGACGGTGGGCCGAGCTTTGGTGTCCCTCGCAGAGGTGGTCACGGGCGAAAAGGTGGAGCACAAGAGGATGTACGGGGACAACATGGCGGCGATCAACTTGGCGTCCAACGGAGCTGGGAATTGGAGAAC
Source organism: Effrenium voratum (assembly GCA_963377175.1). Lineage (NCBI taxonomy): Eukaryota > Dinophyceae > Suessiales > Symbiodiniaceae > Effrenium > Effrenium voratum. Next base: position 174,574 of record CAUJNA010003847.1, on the reverse strand, counting down.
CCGGCATCTTCGGATAAGGGCCTCGGCGCTGAGGTGGGCCTTGGAGGAAGGTGAGTGAGTCCTGGAACATATGCCGGGTGTACAGCTGGTCGGATGGTTTCACCAAGCTGTTGTTAGGGCAAGCCTTCAATGGTTTCACTAGGGATGTGCAAGGAAGGCCAATGGGCAAAAAAGAGCCACTGGGCCGCCGAAGGGCACAAAAAGAAGGAAAAAATCGCCAGGGAAAATGAACCAGCGACAGTAGGAAAGCCGGATGGGGATGAAGCCAGGTCTGGAAACCTGAGAAGATTGGGCAGGGAAGATGAACCGCCCACGAAGAAGAGGTCCAGGGAAAATGAACCGGACCCACCCCGAGATGATGGCCTGGTAGGTCCCAAAGCCGTTTGTAGGAACCACTGCCTGGAGGGCTGCCCTTATGGTAGGATCATGATGGCGATTGGCGCAAGCCTTGTGGCAAAGGCTGAAGGAGCCAGAGCCGAGGCGGAGATCTCGGGCATGGAGACGATCGACAAGATCGTGGTGTTGGGAGGGCTTTTGATGGCAATTGGAGCTGCGGTGGTGGCAAGGTGAACAGTCAAGGCTGCCGGCAGCATCATGAAGAGATTATGAAGAGATTGTGGGTAGAGCCGCGAGTTAGCCAGGATGACTCTGTGGTGAAGCCTGCAAGGAGAGAGCTCGACGAGGTCGATGAGCAGTGGAGCAGGAGTTGGTCGCAGGAGAAGGGGCTTGAGCGGCGGAAGCCAACTTCGATGAAGCTGATCGTCGACGGCATGGAGGTGGAAATCAAGCAGAGCCAGGGGTCTGAAAAGGCTTCTGGTGCGGCGAGAAGTACGGAATCGGCTGGATCAGGAAGTGGTGCAGCGGGAAGCAGCGATGGAGCCCACTTTGGGTCCATGGAGGGACTTTGGAGGTGGATGACAATGCAGAGGCAGGGGCATTGCGCGGACGCATCTCCAAGGCGAAGAAGGTGTGCAACACCGAGTGGAATCAATTCCAGCATGACAATGCTGGAAAGGGATGGAGCATGAAGATGATGAGAACCAGGTACTACGAGCAGAAGAACCTGGCCAAGAAGGGGAACTTTTGTAACATAGGCCGGTAAATAACCCGGTATGGACGGTGCGGATGCACCGGGGGGAGCCCGATGGCGAATTCCGGAGCCCCTTTTTTAGCCAAGACAGGAGCTGCTAGTGAAAAGAGCGGCGACCCCAACGAGCCAGTAGTTGACCTTTACACTGGTCCGAGATCAGTTTAACCACTGTTGGCTTGCAGCCATGTTCCCCGCTGCCACCTCGAGTGCCAAGCTTGCAGGCTGGCAAAGAATGGACCACTTGGAAGTCACGAAAAGGAAAGCAGAAGACACACCTAGAGGCAACCTAGAGAAAACGAAACCCCAAAAAAACGAATAGACCAAGTGCAACTGAGCCTTCCCCTACCTCTTCCAACCACGGGGCGATTCAAACCCCCCGCTTCGCCTCTCCACGTCTCTTCGCCGGTGTTCTCCTCCTCGCTGGGCAGAAGCCTCACCTCGGCCTTGAGGTAGTTGATCTTGTTCCCTTTGCTGTCCTTAGTGGCCCACTTGGCACGTGGCGGTTGGTCTTAGTTGCGAAAAGCACTGATGGTTTGTGTCCCAGTTGTGGAGAATGGGCATGGTCTTGAAGGCTAAATTGGGGACAGCTGCCTTGGTGCTTACAACCAAAGCTTTCCCACAATTAAGTCATAATTGACGGTGACTCAGCCCATTATCCTACCATCAGTTCAAATGATCAAGGGTTTCAACAACAACAAGAATCTGCCATACAATGTTTGTCTAAACTCCCTACGAAATGCTTGATCACCATGCGAGTTACTGTAGTCCCTAATCGTGTTTTTGACCTTAAAACGTCTTCAAGTGTCCGTCTCAAACAAGGCCGAAGGGTTGAGCAGGCGCACCAATTGGGCGCGGTCTTGGACCTCGTGCTTCGCCACATACTTCACCTGGCCCCCTGTCTGGCTGCTCACCTCCTCAGAGCACTTAGCAAGCGGCCTGAAGCACTGACCCTAAACCCTAAAACAAGAATTGATTCGCCAAAGTGCCAAACATCTCTAAATCCTTCGTTTTAAAGACTCGCCTTTGTTTTTAGGGGTGTGTTAGTCATTTTTTCTTGCAGTCTCTTCCCGTAGCCTTCCCGTCATCTTCCCGTAATCTTCCCGCAGTCTTCCGGTGGCCTTGCCGTAGTCTTCCTGTAGTCTTCCGGTTACTTCTCATCTATCGTAATTCAAAAGAGCCAATTCACAAAACATCCTTTTCGTGAACAAGGGCTTCCTTTTAGGCTTCGGCAGGCCTTCGTTTCAAGGCCTGCTCTCGCCTTCATAAGCCAAATGTACAATGAGAATCCTCTGTTTTTAAGTCACCCTATTCCACTCCAATACATATCCCTTGTACCATGGTAGCTCATAGGGCCTGCTCACCCCAAAACTGCTTATACTAGATCATGCCCTGGTATTAACCCGGCATCAACAACCCACCTGTGATCAAACACGATCCTTCATTGCATTGGCTAAACATCAAAGACGACTGGTTCAAAGAAAGCCCCTCGTTTTTAAGGTATGGGCAGACCGCCCAAATGAATCAAAAAAGACAAACGTGCCTTCAACCTCCCCCCCCTGCAGTCAAAAGCTTAAAAGCTTGCGAGTCTGGCTCCGAACAAGTTGCTTCTTCCCGCTTACCCCAATGCAAAGATCTGGTCCGATTTGGCTCGCTGAAGTCACCTTCCACACCCCAGCATCACCGGCCTCGCTCGGACCTGGGGCTGCCTATTGGCTTTGCTTTGGTGGCAGTTGAGAGTTGCTGATTTCGGGCCCGGGTGAGTTTTGGGCTTGCTGAGGTGTCAATGAGGACGGGTCTTGTGCTTGTTTGGGGTTCATTTGGGCTCGGCAAAGTGGCTGAAGGTTGCTTTAGGGATGTGGTTGCGTTAAAACTAGCCCACAACTTTTGCAACCGCATCCCCAAAGCAACCCTCAAGCCACTGCAAAACCATCCGCAAACCGAGCACAAACCAGCTCCAAACCAACCCAAACCGGCCCAACGGATATCAGCCCTTTGCCAAGCCTAAATTAACCCCAAGCAAACCCAAGACCCCCCTCAGGGTCAGGAAGCCCAAAACTCACCCGAAACCAGCCCCGAGCAACTCTCAACAGCACCGCCAAATCAGAGCCAATACCGAGCAAGGCCGGTGATGCTACAACCAACCAACCAACCGACCGACCAACCAACCAACCAACCAACCAACCACCCAACCAACCAACCAACCACCCAACCAACCAACCCAACCAACCCAACCAACTCAACCAACCCAACCCAACCCAACCCAACCCGACCCGACCCGACCCGACCCGACCCGACCCGACCCGACCCGACCCGACCCAACCCACCAACCAACCCAACCAACCCACCAACCAGCCAGCCAACCAACCAACCAACCAACCAACCACCAAACCAACCAACCAACCAATCCAACCCAACCCAACCCAACCCACCAACCAACCAGCCCAACCATTCACCCAAACAACCAACCCAACCAACCACGCAACCACCCAACCACCCAACCACCCACCACCCAACCACCCAACCACCCAACCACCCAACCACCCAACAACCCAACCACCCAACCACCCAACCAACCACCCAACCCACCCAACCAACCCAACCAACCCAACCCACCCAACCACCCAACCAACCAGCCAAGCAACCAACCAACCAACCAACCAACCAACCAACCAACCAACCAACCAACCAACCAACCAACCAACCAACCAACCAACCAACCAACCAACCAACCAACCAAACCAAACCAAACCAAACCAAACCAACCCAACCAACCAACCAACCAACCAACCAACCAACCAACCAACCAACCAGCCAAGCAACACACCAAGCAACCAAACAACCAACCAACCCAACCCAACCCAACCCAACCAACCCAACCAACCACCCAAACAACCAACCACCCAAACAACCAACCAACCAACCAACCAACCTACCCACCCACCCAGCCCAGCCACCCACCCACCCAACCACCCAACCACCCAACCACCCAACCACCCAACCCAACCCAATCCAACCCAACCCAACCCAACCCAACCCAACCCAACCCACCAACCAACCAACCCAACCAACCACCCAAACAACCACCCAAACAACCAACCCACCAACCAACCAACCCAACCAACCACCCAAACAATCAACCAACCAACCAACCAAACGACCAACCAACCCACCCACCAACCAACCAACCCACCAACCCAACCAACCAACCCAACCAACCACTCAACCCACCCAACCACCCAACCACCCACCACCCAACCACCCAACCAACCAGCCAAGCAACCAACCAACCCAACCCAACCCACCAACCAACCAACCAACCCACCAACCAACCAACCCAACCAACCACCCAAACAACCAACCAACCAACCAACCAACCAACCAACCAACCCACCCACCCACCCACCAACCAACCCACCAACCCAACCAACCAACCCAACCAACCAACCCAACCAACCAACCACCCAACCAACCAACCCAACCAACCCAACTCAACCAACCCAACCCAACCCAACCCAACCCAACCCAACCCAACCCAACCCGACCACCCAACCACCCAACCACCCAACCACCCAACCACCCAACCACCCAACCAACCAACCAACCAACCAACCAACCAACCAACCAACCAACCAACCAACCAACCAACCAACCAACCAACCAACCAACCACCCCAACCAACCCAACCAACCTTCACCCAACCCACCCATCCACCCACCCAACCAACCAACCAACCAACCAACCAACCAGGGTTCAGCCCCAACCAGGGCTAGCTGAAAAAGAACGGTTCCCCACCCCCGGGCCCCAGTTTGTGCAAGCAAGTACAGGTCTACAGTGGAATGGGTACCCAAAAACATATCCAACACAACGCCTCCAAGTCGGTGAGGTACAGCACCGTGCCGATCTCAAAGAGGCGCCGGTCCTCCTCCGGCATCTCCGCGTAGCGTACCCGGCCCCCCGGCAAGCTGCGGGTGAAGGTGACCACGAAGCGCCGGGAGCCCGACATGAGGATGTCATCGTACCTTGCTTATGGCTGGCTGACCCTTTGGTGGACATCATGCAGGTGGGGATTCATGTCCACGTTAACCAGGTATCAACAACAGCTGAACAAACAGCAGCTAGAAAACAGCTGAAGAGAACCAGCAAGCCAACACAAATAACTGCACAAAGACGAAAACCTGCAAAGCCTCGCTTCAGAATCTAAACAGCGGGATACCTGTTGGGGCCTTGTAGCAATGCTGTCAAAGTGAAAAGGCATCTACTTTTTTGCAAGATCAGGTCAAAGGTCGAACTTTGGGGGCTGATATTTTGGCCGATTCTCTAATTGGTACTGGCAGACTGGGTTGTTGTTGTTTTGCTCATTTGCCAGGAGGAGCTAGAAAAACAAGGAAGCACATGCCAAAAGTGTTATTCTGTTCCCCCGTCGTCCTTCCCAAAGGACCAACAACAGCAAAGCGCATGCTCTTGGAGTGAAGGCACATCTTGCGATAGGCAGGGTCTATGATCTGCAGTGTGGCCTCCGAGCCAGGCCAGTAGACTGACGACAGGGGGAACACCGGCAGAACCTCAGATACGCAAAAGGAATGCCATCCTCAAATACAGCATCCACGTTGCGTCCTGCAAATGTCTCCAACGTGCGACCCAGAAACTCCAACGGGTTCTGTACTGATATCTAACAAAACTTGGCAAGTGTTCACAAGCTCGATGTTTGTACTTGGATGCTTGAGCTTAGGAGCTGTCGCATCGTCTGCGGGTTCCAGTGCGGGAGTGCTGGCAACTGGAAGCCATTGACTGGTGGCCGCTAGGTGTTGCCCCAGTCGTTGCACTCGCTTCACACCTGACACCACTGGACACAAACAATCCATTTGGGGCCCGAACCCCAGAAATGGGTGGTTGTGCTTTTAATTGAATTCGGCGGCAGTAGGGTTGGACAAAAATACCTCTTCTTTGAATTGAGTGGATGCCTGTTTCAGTGACTCTCATGAACCCCAGGTCGCCTTGCCACAGCGTGAGACCCACGCATTTGGCGTTCAAGAGGAAAGCAAAAGCATACCATTTCAGAGTCTGTCTCCTCAAAAAGGAGCTTTGTTTGAATGGATTGAACTACAAGCCAAAAAGAAGTGAGAAGACCTGTTCAGAAGGGTCCGAAGTTGTTCAGCACGACCAAATGCCTGACACGTCGTCAGTGGGAGAATTCGCTTGGATGAACAAACTACTCACTAATTCAGCTGGCGGGGTTTGGCTGGTCAATTGAGGGTCTAGAGAAATTGAACATTTCTTTCGCACCCAGATCAATCTGAAGATATCAAACAAACCAAAACTTAGTCATGATGCAACCCAAGAAATAACATATGCTGTAGTTACTACCCGCAACCTCAACATGTCTGAGATGTTCAAGAAGCTAACATCCCGAGAAGTGCGATTGAGGGCCGAGGCCGGGAGCCCCTGGGCAGCCTGGCGACCCCGAAATGGTCGAGGGACCCCTCAGCTCGACCCCGGATTAGCCCATTGTCGAATAATCATTGGGGCGGCCTCGGAAACGCGGGCATCCCTTATTTTGTGGAGGGAAACAATCCCCAATTCCGTCCGGCGTATTCGGCCGGGGTCACCACCCCCGGAAAACCCCACTCGCGCGCAAGTGTGCGAAGCATTCCCCGGCCTCCGCAAAACGCGAAAAGGTCGCAGGTCCTGAGACAGCTCAAAGGTGCGAAGTTGCTTCGATTTTTCTCGCTTGTCTCGCTCCCTCTCTCCCTCTCTCCCTCTACATGTGTGTCCACGATATTTGTTCGGGCGAAACTGGGCGCATGTTGTGTTTCTGGCGTGTCCTCTCACTCTCTGCTAGTACAACATGTGTATGTACAGACATGTCTATGTATTGTGTATTTAGGGCTCGACATGTTGGACGTGGCTTCAACGTAGTAAGATTCTGGGGTGGTCAATGCACATCTTGCTGCAAGGCCACAAGCACAAGCGCACGTGCGCGACACTGCAGTCAAAACCAGGGACCCCTTCGAGAGGTTTCCGTTTGGGGCCATCAACGGTGGATCTCCTTTTGATCTGTGTAGCCCATCCCAAAGCATCCCTACAGCATGTTTGCACAGATTGACTTGCAAACGCATTTCCACTTGCGTCTAATAGTATATATCTTCACAAAGCAGGTGGGGGATCTCCCAAGCAAAGGATCTTCATCATGGCACCGCTCGCTTTGCCTGTCTCTGTTTGCTCGCTCTGTTGGGCAGATCGCTCTACCCGCGTGGGCTTTTTGGAAGGTGTGCTGTATCCAAAAGGAGATTCCAGATGTGTGTTTTCGTGTCCGGACGATGCAGCAAAGAACACAATCCGCGTTAAAAGTTGCATGAAATTCAAACAAAAAACATGACAAGCAGGACGAGTGAACACAATGACTGGCATCACCTTCTACCCAAAACACGCTCTAAACGATCGCAGGGTCTCCCATTGAATCGCTGCCCGAGTGGCCGCGGCCAAAGGACTACCACTGCCGCAAGCAGTGCACCACGGCCGCGCCGCCATGGCGACATCGCCAAGAGGAAAAGTCAACTGGTCTGGAGATGTTCGTTGCTTGGAGGGTACGTTGAACGAACACATTGATATGCATATATATATATATGTAATTATAGTCATATGTATACGATGTATCTATAGTTCTGGTATGTGTTCGTAGTGTGTAGATTTTGTAGCTTAGTCTCAAATGGGTGAATGAGTTACCAAGGCACTTCCCACAACGAACCGGCACCGTGGGCGTCAAATCGATAGGGTACCTTGTGGGGTGCCTCTTGTCCGCTGAAGGAAGCATTTGCTATGTGGTGCAATGCAAAATTACGAGTGGTCTTCACGGCAATCTTAGGGACCTTTGAGGACGACAGAACGAGCGGTCAATATGTTTGATTCCACATGCTCCTATGGGAAGATGAATGACTGACTGGGTCTTTTCAAGACGATGACAACCATGGCCACAGCCAAAACCAAAACAGCAACCACAACCGCCGATACCAAAACCACAGCCACAAGCACCGCCAATAACACCAGCACTCAACTGCTGCCATGTTTCTACAAAGAACAGCTCCATCTCCAAAGAGGGTTTCAGCACGAAGTCCGAGCTCGTCGTGGGTGAGCTTGCCAAGAGATTCGAACTGGTTGATTTCATATCAGTCCGTGTTCAAGACCGTCCAAGGGATTTTGGTGGCATCATGCATCACTTCGACCAATGGCACCCTCCCCAAACCGTCAAAAAGCCGGATCCCAAGTTTTCACACATCGCCAGTGCTTCTTGCCCATTTTGCCTCCAGTGCGGCATGGGCGGCTTCAACAACCGGGGCGCGGATTCATGAGATCGCATAAGTGGACAGGCTTTGGATTCAAATAGCTCAATTTCCCACAATCAGTGCAAACAAAGATAAGGCTTGGAAGGAACTGAACTTATCATGGACATGACGTGAGCCAAAACACGACTCGGATGCGCATTTGAAGCCAAAGCCAATGGCCCATAGACGTGCTTGGCTCTTGGCCTACCACGCCCTGCTCTCACTTCAGCGGTACCCTTTCGATTTTGAACTTCCCAGTGCCGTCGTCCTCGCAGCTTGCCACGCAACATGAATCCACCCTCGCAGAGGAAGATGCACGGGATCTTTACAGATCTGGATGGGGTCTATCTCGAGTTGAGACGCAACCATGAAGAAATGTACCAAAACGAGTCGGGCCACTTTGTCTCGGTCACAGAAGACCAAGCAGTTGAAAGGTTGAAAAGGTCAAAAAGTGCTCGCTCAAAACGATTGCAAGCGCGGATCAAACGTGCATCCCAAACAGCAACCTACCCAGCTACTGCTGCCAGTATATTTCAGGGAAAGAGAGTGGAGGCTGAGGCCCAGTGCCACTTTTCTAGCCTTCCCGCAAAAGAACAAATAGAACTATCCGGGAATTCCGAGGTTTACCCCTCCACCAATCCCATGCTTAAGTCGCTGAGGATTTGGCAGTTTGGGTTCAACCCACACTCCACCCTTTCAGCTTTCTTTTCGACTGGGGGTTCCCCAACTGTATTTCACCGAGTCGGAAAGGGGAGCGAGCCAGGACGTGAGGAAGAGATGACCATTTCCTCTTGTTCTCTCCAAGTTCTTTCACTGGTCTCCTCGCTTGCACCTCTTCCCTCTCTTTGAGTTGGACATGAAGGTGGATGAAAGGAAAAAGACTCAGGAGTCAACATCATTCCCTATCCAGTCTACCTCAGGTGGGAGGGACCCAGCTGCCCTCTTTCCCTCAAGTTAACAATCGGGTTCAATGCGGCCATCTTCTCCATTCTTGGAAAGGGAGACACGTGGAGTGCCTTTGCATGGGCATTTGAAAGATACCGCTACAGCGGGCTGTTTGGCAAGTCAAGTCTACCAATGTTCGCAGGATCTGCATTTGTCCTGGCAGTGAGATGAACGGTCGAGGACAAGGTGTCTATATACCTTGCGTGGTATTTTCTTTCTGACTTTCCCTCTGGTAATGCGATCAACACACTTTGCACGACGGAGGAGTCTTTCCAAGCAACTGGACATGTAGCCATGTGACCCGGCGGTCGTCCTCGAAGTCCATGGTGTTCCCATCCTCCGGGTAAACGATGAAGGCGTAGCACACCTCGATCGGCCAAACCAGCTCGGAGACTATGTGAGGTAGGTCCCCAAACCTTCCTGCTTGTCAATGCGTGGCCAAACGCGAAAAAACGACGGTCCAAAGTGCGGCAATGAACACCCCGTCCTATCCGACGCATCCGATTCAATTCCTGGGATTGGAATCTTAGACCGAATACTGTCCAGGCACGAAATAAACAAGGCGATTCGCATGGGTAAATGGGAAGCCTTGAAATTCATGGCTGATATTCATGCCACCTTGCCTTTTGACCTTTTTGTGGTTGAACAAAGACAACATACTCTACTGTACGAACCTTTTTGAGGGAGGTCTCTCTCTCGTTAAGTCAGATCACACCGAAAGCTGGCTTGAGGACTGCGCCAGCGCTCAAAAACCCTGACTACCAGGATGATTGCAAAGGTTGATACGGGAAGTGTTCTGAGATTGCAGACATGCTTGTCGCTCTTGCAAGGGATTCAGAAGGAAACCGGGACTAGCGTTACGCGCCCCTTGTTCGGATTTAAGGAAAATTGTGTTCTGGTCATTGTCCTTGAAACACGTGCCCTAGGGGCAAGGGTCCCAAGTGGAGGTTCTTTTTGCAGAGGCACTTCCACGACAGCCAGAAGGATGGGCAATGAGGCAGACTGTACATAGCGGCAAACACGCACACGCACGCGCGCACACACACACACACACCACACAGACACTCAAACACATGCAACTGCTTCATGACTCTGCAAAGATTGGCTCAGCTGGGCCGAGCACAGCAGTCCTGGACTTCATGTTTGGAGTGATGAAGTGCGACGCCCAAATCGGGAACATGGACATGGCTCCCTGGCGTGCCAAGCGCTCACAACTGCACTCAGTAACACACCTTGACCTTGCGTTGGATCAGGTGCATGTATTCAACACCGGGATGCCAACCAGAGCATCGGGGGGGGAGGCGTGGTCCCTAAATCCTTGCAAAAAATGGAAACCCAGTTTTCTCCGACCCCTGACCCTTTCTGAATACGCACTGCAACATCCAAAACGATTGGCAAGGAGACCAGAGAACAAGTAGCAACTTCCCCCAATGTGTGCTTTTTCTTTCTAGGTCTTTTGGAGGTTTGAATTGCTTGATGGAGCCGCCCACTTGCAATGCGAAAAACTATGTGACCGTTCGCACTGTGTATAGCCCAAAAATGATCTGCACACGTGTCCGGGTCTTCACGTCCGCTTCGAAACACCGGCTTGCTACTCGAGGCGAACGTCCAATGCCTGACTCGGGATCCAACCAGCTCTTTGTCGGCTGCTCTTTTTTCATGTGTAATTCATCCACAGGGGATGAAGGCGGCTGGCTTTTTTGGGTTGAACCAGCTGGAAAAAAGAATGCCACAGAACAGCTGTCAAGCTGAGCCAAATGGGGGGCTTGCCAATGTGGTGGGTTCTGCGGCCACGGGCAGCCCCACAGACGGCTCCTCATCTCAGGTTGATTTGTACCAAATGCTGCTAGCCGCCCAAAGCCGGTCCCCCACCCCCGCTAGGTTGAGGAAAAAACTGCTGTGTCGAAAACCGCACGAAGGACCCACCCAAACGCCCCTCTGGCCTCCTCTATGGAGTGGGTGTGGGTCTTGCCGAAAGGCGGGTTGATGCCTCTGGGATCCTGGGCGCGGGTGGAAGCCATCAACCCCTTAGCTGAGCCAAAAAAATAGGAATTGGACACCCGCGAAAGGCCGCGATGCTTGACAACCCCTGAGAACACAAAAAGTGCGCTGCGGGGACCAAGAGAGACCCTGCAGTTTACCGTTGATGCATCTGTTTTCCATACTATGTACAGTAGGGGGAACAGCCAACTTAACACTGTGCCCAACTGATCCCAAAGAAGCCTCGAAGTTGAACTTCAGAGAGTTCTTCTTCAGCTGAGGCCAATACCTGTGGGTTCTGGAACCATTCTCTGAAATGCTGGCTAGAAGCTATGGCAAGAGGCGCCAGTCCGCGATGGTCTCTAATTAATGGCCCTAACCGTCATCAATCCGGAACAGGCTGTGAGTCACTGAATTGTCATATCATGAGAATCTGTCACCAGCGCCCCCCATGACTGGATTTTCAGAGGTCGCAAAAACAGCGCTGAGATGCTTTTGAGCATGTTCCTGGCCTTCATGCCCTGTCCACGCCCTCATGGTTTCGAAAAACTTGCTCGCTTGCTGGCAATGCCTTCGGGGCCCTGTCCAGAAACAATATGTTGGTCTTGCTTGGACAACTTCCTGTTGCATGTTTCTTACCAGGTGAAGCCGGCGGCGGAAGTTTCCAAAAGTATAAAGCGTGTGTTCTTCTTTATTTTGATCTTCTTGATGTGTGTCATCTTTGTTTGTTTCTTTCTGTATTTCATTAGTTCTTTCATGTTTTCTTATTTCTTTCTTTATCTCCTTCCTTCTTACTTTCTTTCCGTCTTCCTTTCTTTCTTTCTGTTCTTTCTTTCTTTCTGTCGTTCTTTCATTCCTTCCTTGCTTCCTTCCTTGCTTTCTTCCTTCCTCCCTTCCTTCATGTCTTTCTTCATTTATGTGGTTATTTATTTTCTTATTTATTTATTTCTTTCTTTATGAATTTCTTTCTTTCTTTCTTCATTTCTTTCTTTCTTTCTTTCTTTCATTCTTTCCTTCTTTCTTTCTTTCTTTATGTCTTTACCTTTTCTGTCTTTCTCTCTGTCATTTATGTTACTTTATTTTATGTCATTTTGTTTCTTCTCGTTCTTCCTTGCTTGTCTTTCTTTCTTTATTTATTTCTTTCTTTGTTTTGAACGCGTGCTTGGACTTCGCTAGAGAGCTAGCTTTCAAATAGTTGTTGTACCGCGAAATCCTCCTAAACTTCCTGAGATTAATATGTTCGGAACCTTGTTTGGGGCTCGCCGAAGTTAATCCAAAAAGGGATATGCCGCTCACTCTGGGGAAACGTTTGTAAACACACGGCGCCAGTGGAGCAACCAGAATTTGGGCAATTGACAATTGTGCTCGCCCAAAGTTGCACCGAATTGCGCTCGAAACGCGATGCAAATTTGCGGCCAAGCCGTCTTCAAACTGTTTGGTCCAATCAGGCAGACCAAAACGCTCGAAGTCCGAAAATGCAAGTTATCACTTTCTTCTGCAATTGGGTTCCCTGGACAGTTGCACGCCCTCACCCATGGCTTTGCCAGCACCCAACGCTGGCATTGAACTCATGTTGAAACCCTGGAGGAAGGCGTTAGGCAGTCCTTACACACAATCCGACAATTCCCTTGGGCATGGAAACAAAAGGTTAACCTTTTGGAAGCTTGGCTAAAAATCGACCACAAGGGAAATGTTCGAAAGGTCAAAGCTCGGCTTTGGACGAAAAAACGTCGTCGTTGAATTCCAAGGAAGGGACGCCCGGAAGCTCCAGGCTCGCCTGCCCATGAAGAGGCCGCCGTCGGTGTGCGCCGAAGGTCTCAAAGCGTCACCCTGGCAGAAACCAACGGGAGGGAATTGGAGCCCTCGGAATGGTAGCAATGGGACAAGGAGTTGGGCACAACGACAAAGCCATCCATTCATGTGTGGCTTTCTGTGGGGAAGTAGGAGTACTGTAGCATCGAAATTGGGTTCAAGCCGTGCGCCTGTGAAAAAGCTGTCACCAGAACCCTGCCCAATACGAAGCTCTTCTTGCCGCAACGTCTACAGTTGCCATGCGACCAGGCCCCCCCCCCCCCCCGATTTATCTTATTGTATATGAAAACCATGAGGCTACCGAACACCAGGTAAAGAATCGAAGTGGCGGATACCGGGCATTTCCACACCGGGTTCCTCAAACCGAAATCCACAATCACTCGAGTTTGTTCCAAGCATCAAACATGTGAACCCCAAGAAAGGAATCTTCATCTTGCGCCCAGCAAAGTCACACCCTCCAAAGGCTCCTCCAAACAGAGGATAAAGGGGCACCGGCCCCAATCGTCTTTTTGAGAACTCCTCAAAATGCAAATCTTTGAGAACCGCTCCTGTTGGCAAATCAAACCCTTCTCTGTCTCGAGCCTTTCGGAAGACCTCCGCCCAAGTGAAGATTCGGAACCTGAGGCGAGAGGTTTCTGGCCAGGAAATGGGTTGAAGGCCTGTTTGGTAGCTTCTCCCTGAAGGTCCTCTTGTTGGTATGTGTGTGTGTGTGAGAGAGTTGTACTAAGAGTGGATCCACAAAGGCTGCATACAAACCATACCCTGGACCTTGCGATCCACTGCCATCTCCCGTGTACTCTTTGGGACCCGTGGTTCCAACCCCTTTGCCTTTTGCTTGAAAGGTCACACAGGCTGAGGGTCGAAACTCGGGTTTTTCGAGTTGACCCGCAAGCACTTGGCAGGTCCCAACGGGTCTCTATCCCGTGGTGCATGTCCTGTGGGAGGGCACCCTTGGTCCATGTCAAAGGAAAACGGAAACAAAACGAAGAGAAACCCTCATCTCAAAAGGAACCACGGAAACCAACTGCAAACAGAGCTTTTTGGAAAGCCCATTCCAAAATAAGATCATAGAACCAACCATTTGGAGGGACCCAACTGGTGTTGACACAGTCCCAGCTGTACACAGGGAACTATTTGTTGCCCAACTTGAAGCCCTAGCAGTCTGGCTTTTGTGGCTCGAATATCGGGCCACAAGCTCCGTCTTGTCCTCTCCTTCCAACCATGGCATTCGCTCAAGCTGTCTTCCGGATGTCATGTCATGCAAACCGCACAACGGCGCCCACTTCTCCAAGGAGCTTGTTGCCGAAGGAGCTTCCACTCCTCCGAAGTCACGAAGGAGCTGCATTGGGTTTCTTGCATTGAGCAATCCCTGCCCCTGTAGCAGTCGCCATTGACTTTTCCACATTTCTATCCAGGGCGTCAGGGGGGAGCTACCTCTCGCGCACCGTAGAGTTGAGTCCATCTAAGTATGTTGCAGTAAACCAGCCACAAACCATAATTACAGAGCTTTTAGTTTGCCCCTTTTTGAAATATATTTTAGCAGTACGTAGGGGATCAACTGTAGCTACCGCGAATGTTGCACCATGGACCAGCCCTTGTCTTTGTGTGGGATTAACCCCGCCCAAAGGCGTTCGTGCTTGCCGGGGGAGATGGACCTTTGGGGGACCGCACTTTGGTTTTGCTTCAGGGGATGAATGGTACGATTGATGAACCATGCTTCAGTCCCAACCACACAAAGCAATTCCAAATTGGATCGTGCAACACTGTGCAACAAACAAACAAAAAGCCAAAACGCGCCAAGAAACAGCTCACTTCTTGGGTTGCAGCCCTCCAAACTTGGCCGGCGCTCCTCTTCAGGTACAGCTTTGCAAGCTCAGAGATGTGGGACTGCAGCTTACGAAACCTCCAGCGCGTCTTTCGCCGTGGTTGATCACCCGTTTGATTGCATTGATAATTTGTCTAAACCCCAAGACAAAGATGTGGTTTGCACAGTTGCTTTTCTGTTTCGGACATAGAATTTCAAGCACTCACCGACGGGGGTGTTGCGACTTGTCACTTTTTGGCACTTTTTTGTCAGTTGATCTTCAATAGGGTTGGGAGCAAAGGCACTTTTTGGGAAATCCCCTACTTTAGGCAGACAGCTAGCGAGCTTGGGAGGTGCAAATGTCAGTCATGGAACTTCCACAAACGTGCGGAACATGAAAATTATGTTTTCCATGGGGTGCCCTACGGAGAAAAAAAAAACTCTTGGCCAACAGCCTGTAAGCCACTTCTGTCTAAACCCTCCTTTCAGATTCCCATTGAATTGCGCCCATGTTTCTCCAACCCTGCGAGCTAGGCAGTTCCTGTTGACTTCCTTCCACAGCGCCTCCCATGTGAATGACGTGACACGAAAATGGTGGACTCTTTCGAATGGGGCGGTGTCAGAATCTGGACCCCTGGCAGCTCATCCTAAGTGTCATGTTGGCACTCTGTCAAGTTCATGGTATCTTTTCTGGTTGCCTCCTTGACCCGACTCGTGTTTGGTTCATGCCCCCAAACGAGCAGCACTCAACACCCCCCCGAACTGAGCATGAAGATGTAGTGGTAGAGCCCTTCAAAAGGCCAGCTGGTGTTTTGGTTGTCTCAAGCAAACCCATTCATCACGAGATGCGCAATATTGACTCAATCGGCCACGAGTCCTAGCCACCCACCTGGCTATGAATTTCAAGAAGGGACCTTTTGCAATCAGTTTCAGAGTCGTCTCCAAAGAGTCCAATCAACTGCACGCCTGGCAAGGCCCGGGCTCGGAGCTCTGGCGAAGCTGTGGCCAGGAGTAGTTCACCTCCTGCGGAAAAGTCTTAGCTTGGGCAGCCAACGAAACAAAGACATGAAAAAACGCACTGAACAAGTCAGGTTGGTATTCAATGCCCACGTCAGAGAAAAGAAGCCTCCACTGGAAAAGGACCTCAAAACAGAGCCCATTTTTCTTGTCGAAAGATTCTCGGGTAAACAACATGGTCAAAGCCCACTGTGTGTGTTGGAGAACAGGCAAAGGTCAACGCTATTTGGGTGCTGGCAAAGCCCCACTCGTTTTCTCAGCAAGGGACTTGGCCCTCTACACCTCTGCACCACGTGCGGGGAGCTGTGAAAGCAAACAAATCCTGCCATGGATCCTACGTAAGGAACCCTAACCTGATACAGCAACCTCATTGCGCTCGAATAAGGGGCAGGTTGGCAGGTGGCGGGTTGTCAAACGGCCATAGTTCTTGGTTTGTAAGGTCCCCTGATGGGCCTTTGTGTACCATCGGAGTTGACTCCATACTGGCCATGGGCCTGTTGGATTTTTGGAGCTGGTGGCAACAAGTCAAAAAGAAATCAAAAAATATGCCCTGTGCACTTGTCTGGGCCACGCAAAGTCTCACTTGCCCAAAGGAGCCAGAAATAAAAGGTTAACCTTTTGGGGCCATGACTAAAAATGGACCAAATCATGGAAACCAAAAGGTCAAAAGGTTGTCTTGGGGCAAGTGAGAAGTCTCTCTACAAAGGCGCAAACCTTTGCGCACCTGCCTGAGAACTTACCGCCCGGCTCCTTCAAAGGCATGGACCGTGCCCAGCCGCCGGCCAGGAACTCCGACTGCCAGCCACCCTCGAGCACATCCGCGCTGAGTTGGGACTCCTTAGGCGCAAGGCGCGTTGAAGGGAAACATCGGCTGGATTTCTCTTAAGCTGACCAATGGGTGGCTTCCATTGAAACGAGCGCCACCTGAGGATTGAGAGGAAACCCTAAAAAAAACAGAAACCGGGGAAATTTCGCAAGATCATCAGTAGCAAGTAAGTGTTGCACTGGGTATATGTCACGGTTCGCGTAGGCATAGACCTCGCACGGTACGGGGCACGCTCGTGCGAGGTGTTTGGCTATTCTGACATGCAGACATGCTGAATCCAAACAGAAGTCCAACAGGTCACTGGCCTTGTGAGCTTCTTTGTAATTAGCCAACTGAAGCAACTGTCGAGCACTTAGCATGATTCTTCGGCTTTTCGTTTTGCGGTTAATTGCACAGCGCAAGGATTCCCTATATCCCCGAATGACATTGGATTTTGCTGAGTAGCCCCTAAATCTACTTGGTAATCTATTAAGTTTGCCCCCATGTTATCATTTTTGCTGCAGTAGATTGAATGAGGGTGAATAGTGAATACTGACTGTTGCCACCTGCAACTAAGATGAACGACCATAATGACCCTCCGCTTGAAAGAAAAACAGTTTCCCTGAATGTTAGCGAAGGAATGTTTGCAGGGTCTCAGGTCTAAAATCCTTGTGAGGGACGGGTGCCGGGCTTCCCAGTCAAGCATGGATTCATGAACAAGTGGAACCCAACATATCTGCGCAAAAGAAGAAGTCCAAAGTCCGACGTAAGTTGCATCCCTTTCCATTGAGGGATCTACAGAAGCTCTTAGGCCGATGGATCCCAACCAATCTGGCGAAAAACCTCTGGGCGAAAGGCTCGTCTCTGCCAGCCTCGGTCTCAATTTCAGGAGATTTCAGGAGAAGGCCCGCTGAGTATCGGGCGCATGAGCCAAGGCGCTTTGAGGCTTTCTCAAGGCTTAAAGGGTCCGGGCGCTTAAAAATCATCATGGCGGTGCCCCCGTCTCGTTCCTCCACATCAACTTTTTGGGTAACCTGGGAAGATGATTTTGAAAGGCGTCACACAGTGAGCAACCTCAGCATGTCCAACTGAATTCGGAGGAGGCAGCCTTACTGCTTGGATAGGCTCAAAATCAAAGCTGTGGGCCAACAAAATGAGATACGCGTTGGGGCAAAACTACCTGCAAAGACACGTGGCTGCTTGCTCCCGTCCATTTCATGCTGAAACAAACAGCGAACTGGTGTGCAAGGCACCTTAGAATTGGTTGAACCCGCTAGAAACCATGCAACAAGCCGCGAACCGCCACTTCTCATCTTCAACTGTTCTAGTAGCCTTCCTGCATGCATCCTGAGGGCTGGGAGTTGTTGCAGCCTTCAGAAGGGGTTGCAATCGGCGGAACAGCCCTTGTGGCACAAGTTGAAAGCTCCCAAAGCGTCCTGAGCCTTGAGCCCAAAGGAATGCAAAGGAACCTGGGCTACACACTACCTCCCCCACCCCAAACCTCACCATTAAAAGGTTCACCTGTTGGAGCCATGACTAAAAGTAGGCCACAACTGATCGAGAACAGTTTTGGCCATTGGTCAATTCGCTGTGGTCGAGGACTCACTTCCCCTCTGAGCTCTGGGCGTCGGAAGGCCAAGTTCACTCGGGAGTGGTCAGCCCCGTGGAACTCTTCGGCGAAGTCTGCATCCAACTGGCACGCGCCGTTCCGCCAGGGGGCAGCCCGCAGACCACCGCAAAAACACAGCTGGCACAGACCCAAAAAACCCTGACTGCAACAAGCACCGCCAGCAACCATCACGCACCAGGAACCCACAACAACATTCTGCCTGCATTACCAAAAAAGCACCACACCGCACTGTGGGCATATCAAAAGTATCCTGACCAGAACCCACGACAACACCCTGACTGCATCGCCAAACAAGCAACCTGGCCAGCAGCCGCAACCGCACCCTGCTTGCCTGCCAAACAAGCACACCAGCAATACGATGCAGTCAGGGTGCTGTTAGGGGTGCTGGTCGGGGTTGCGTTGTGGGTGCGGGTCAGGTTGCTGTTGCTATTGGTGGTCGGTTCTTGCTTTGTGACTCAGTCAGGGTGCTATTGCTGGCGCTAGACTGGGTGCTGTTTGGGTGCTGTCAAGGCGCTGTTTGGCACTGGCGGTGCCTGTTTGGAGATGCAGTCCTGGACCAGCACCTTGACCAGCACGCACAACAGCACCCACAGCGAAGCAAGCACCGCCAGCCACTGCCACCGCGCTTTGAGCACACCAAACAGCACCTTGACCAACTCACAGCAGCACCATACTCACAACAGCATACAGGCTGCATCGCAAATCAGGGACCGCCAGTACCACCACAGCACGCACCCTGACCAGCACCTGCAGCACCAACTTGGCCCGAACTCGCACAACAGCCTGCCCCTCTTTAGAAGCGAGAGCCCCTTTCAGCTTTCAGCTATCTGGGGAACGACGAAAAACTGCAACTTCCTTCTATGGACATTTGGTAGATGGTTCCGGCACCCTGGATGCTGGTGGTAACATCACGGTTTTGCCATCCATCCTCGTGTTTCCTTCAACGGTAGAGTCAGAGTAGTCTTGCTCATTGCTCACATCTCGACCGAGTAAGTGAAATGCAGGGCGCCTTCAACTCCAGAGGAAGCGTTTTGTTGACGTAGTCCTGACTGCCACTCATCTGTCACGAAGGAAGCTAACTCTTGCTTGCCATCACTGGATGCGTTCTTTTTGGTCTCAAGGGAGTCTCGCCATTTGACTCACAGCCACAACCCCAGAAGGATGCTGCTCAGCGATCCTCAAAGCCACTGAGTGCGAGTTCGGCCAGTGCCTGCTAGGCTTGGCGCATGAGAGAGGCGAGTGTCCCATTCTCAGGGAAGCAGCCCAACGGCAAATGCTTGAACATGACACGTTTCTTGACCAGACAAACAATATCTGCAACAAAGTTGACCCCGAATGGGACAAACGAATGGGGAAAACCAAGGCAAGGCAAAGCAATGTGTCGTGACTTAGGCGACCCATCCTGAAACAAGAAGGCCTCATCAGCGTGGTCGACCCCCCCCAAAAGAACTGACAATAATCCTTAAAAATGGAGGATTCGCCACCGCCGTCTACGGCGCGTGTTCCAACTACCTGAAGTCTAAGCGGGAACTTGCGCAGTCGTCTTCCCCGATCCGCCGGTTTTTTGGTCGGATCGGAGCATCGGCTCGATCCGTTTAATTCGCGCCTGTCCAAACTCCGGGGGCTCCATGGCCTCCACCTCAGCTTGACGTGCCCATGTCTAGCGGGTCACGTGGGGCGATTGCAGCGGTTGATCCAAATTTCCCTCCACGGACCTTGGGTGAAAACAGGGTGCAAAAACGTACATGTGAGAACCTGAGGCTGCCCCTAACTTGCATGGACCCAGGTTCTGGTTGTGGCTCTAATGTTGATTTCAAGAAAATACGGGAGGGGAAAGCTGGGACCCATTCGACGCACGAGTTCATCGGACATCGGACACCCACTGGAGAAACAAACGGCATCGGACACCCACGGGGAAAACAAATGGCGACAAGCAGTGTGCAAGAGGCGGAGATCTTCCGGACAGATTCAAACACTGGAAGGGCAATAGGGAACCTGCCTTCGTGGTTTCCCTCTGTGTTTCCATCTGTGGTGGTGAATTAGTTCTTTTCCTACCTCCAGTTTTGCATGTGACTGTGCTGAACAAGCAAAGTGCACGCAATGCGTTGAAAGATCCCCCACAGTTGGCTTGTGACGTTCGGAAGAGTTCCAAAGAGGTATTTTGTGAACATACCCATCTTGGGGGAATGTACAAACAGGGGTCCCGACAAAAACCTTCCTTTTGACACCTTGCCCGTGCCTGGTGTATGAAAGGACAATAATGTGTAAACACACCAAAAGCACAGTAAATTCTAGTCGGGTGCGGGGATGTTTGAACATTGCTGGAAGGGTCCTCAGCTGGGTGCCCAATAACCCATTGCTGGTTATTCCGTACAAAGTGATCTAAAAAGGTGTTTATGTCCCTAATCAGACTTCCAACGGCCAAGACGACAAAGCACATTTTGGGGGGGGCACGTTGAATTGAGCGACGCCTTCCCGAATCAGATCGAAGACAAGGACACTGGTCATTCAGGGTCTCACTTCATGCTTCCTGGACAGCTCAAGTTTGTCTGAGCCTCCAGCGCCAGGAGTGGATAATGGAACTTTGCTGATGTGAATCGGCCAGAGGTAGTCAAAGACCACCTCCCGGGTGGCGAAAGGGGCCAATCCGAAAAGTGGTGGATAACCGTTGAAAACTGGATCAAGACAAAAGAGAATACGCGGGCCCAAGCGAGTCCGTTCATTTTACCCATTACTAGCAATATAGGCAGTTTGAGTCCAAGCCTACTGTGTGGGAATGTGTGAATATATTTTTCAAGGGCACCTACTTGCAATGGGTTGGCCACCTGCGAGCAGGAGATCTGAAAACAACCACCTTCAAAAGGCTCACAAGTCATCGAGTCCGCCAGCACCGTCAACACTCTGCCAAGCTGCTGCGCATTGGATATCGACGCCTTTGAAGCATTTTCCCATTCAAGATCCCGCTTCAAAAGTTGCAATGTACTGGTGGGTGCCAATAAAACTGAGAAAAATAGGCACCCCTGGCAGAAAAAATCAATTCGGCGTGGCCGATGCTTAAGTTTACCTGAATGGAAAAATACGGGCGACTCTGGTCTGAGCCCTTTAGGGATGGCAGTGGGTCGTGGCTTCGAGCCCTGCTAGCCTCAATCTTTGTCTTTCTTTAGAGCCCCTTTGCTCAGGCAGCTTTTGAGCATGCCAGGGCTTCCCAACATAATCGCGGCCCCCGAATACCTGGGAGGTCGCCTCAGCTGCCACCGTCTTCCAGCCTGACTGACGCACTGACTGGTGGACCCATGCGCAACAGGCCTTGGATCGGCCTAAAGGGGGGCAACTGACAATATTGAGAGTAGGTGATCCTCACATGTCCGCCCATGAATCGGTGCCAGCCCGAGTCAGCCCAAGGCTATTCCTGATTTTCACGTCAAGTCAGCACCAAACCATCTGTTACATCATATCTACTCGTTGGGACATGAACCCCTCTGTGAAAGAGGTGTTTGGGGTTCTATGGCAGTAACCTCCAACCACACAGGTGAGCTGACAAATGAGTGACCCTTTTGGGGAGCCTTTGAAAGGTGACACGTGTCACCGAATCAGGACCTTGGGACTCTTCGGACCCACTTGAATCCTCCGACCATTTCCAAGCTGCAGAGATGTCCAAGCACCGCACAGGAACACACCACAAGGAGGCCATGCGGCCACCTGAAGGTGAGTCAGGACTGCGCAGTGGCTGTGCCAAACTCGTTGAACAGGGGACAAACTTAAACGGGCCCGAAAAAAAAGCGGGGTGACTCCTGAAAAAACACGGCCGTTCTTTGCCATCGAAGCACGGCCTCTGCCTCATGGCCCGTGGAACTGGAAGCTCGGAAGCTAGGCTCAAGCTGAAGCGACACTTGGAACGTCGACGCGTCGACGCGTGAGGTAGATGCCTTTAGGCCTTTGGGTTGGTGTGCTGAAGATTGCCAGATCCGGGTTTGCGGGTGCACGCTCCGACAGAAACATGCTCTTGTTCGACATGTACCGAAATGATGTCCATCAGTTCCTGTATTGATTTGTGGCTCCCTTGCTTCTGCAAGCATGCGAATCTGCTGTTTATGGAAGCTTGAGCCATATTCAAAAGTCGCGTGGCCGCCGCCTTTGCGGCGCATGCTGCCAAATTGATCTATCGACAAAGAGGAGCTGCCGGTCTGTTTAGAGATGTCGATAAGAATGATTCTGCACTCAGGAACTCAGCGTATTTCGCCAAGTGAAATGAAGAACCCGGTCCCAAGAAAGATTATTTCTTGCAGGAAGTGCGCTAGTCTGTGTCGAAGATGTCAGGTGGGCCCGTGGGCAATGGACCCAGAATCCTCATGCGCTACATACTTTGCGACAGGAATATGTACTCCCTGTTACCTTGGCTGACATGAACTTCCAGGGAGGTCCCTTCGTCAACGAGTGGAACAGGCAAGCCCAGTAGCCAAAAAGCGCGGGTATTGCTTCCCAGCACATTCGGGTACGAGCTACGGGTACAGTCTCCACGTACAGCCTCAGAGGTGTATTCATTCGCGCTCGAGTGAGTCAAGTACAAGCGGGCTCGTTCAGTCTTATCCGGTGACTGCAACTGTTTTGACACTTGGGCAGGGCTGTGCAAGCGTACCGAATCAAAGCTGCAATGCTCTAGCACTCCGCCTTTTTTTGTGTTGTATCCTGGAATCAATGCGAAGGCTCGCAACGCCCCGCGCTCAGGGCCGGAAGCGCCACTCTTGTCCCAGCCTGAGAGCAGCCCCCACTCTTGCATAGGAATGCGCGACTACGCAAGCTGAGTCACAATCAAAACCTGGTACAAAAATGGTGAACCCAGAACCCATGTAAAGAATTAAGAAGGCGGCCGCAGCCATTTATGGTTGGGACTGCCCCTTACTAACCTTCATCTACCCGGGTTTTGATTGTGGCTCAGCTTTTGTA
>CAUJNA010003847.1:96228-141228 GCA_963377175.1 Effrenium voratum | reverse complement strand
ATCGGAATATGATGCGAGCTGGAAACTTCAGGGCGAGGCGAATTCATAGAGGCAGATTCCCAGGCTCCAAAGATCGGCCACTGTGGTGTGCCCCTGCAATGCGAAGCACTAAGACGGCTACTTGGTTCCTGAATGTTTTGACACGTTGCAAGCTGATGCAAATAGGCCTTGCCCAAGATCATCTCAGGGGCCATGAACATGGGAGTCCCCTGACCAGCCATGAAGGCCAGCAAGCTCATCTACATGAGAGTGAACAAAGCTTGGCAGTATCAATTGAATATGGGTGCGGAATTATTTTGGGAATGCTTTTTCGGATTGTTTTTGGTCCGGGCCAGTAAATTTTCGTATTTTACAGCATTTTCTCGCGAAATTGACGCATGTTACACTAGCCCGTCAACATCCCCAGCATCGTTTTCAACATCCCGCATGTCCGACCAACATCCCTAGCATCACCAACAAATCGTGGGTAACAAAATCCAAAAAGTAGCTGGCGGGTTGATGGGGTCAAAAAATAATGATTCAATCAGGAGGGCATTTCAATCCCAGAAAAAAAAGAAGGAAACAAAACGGGGGGTCCCCCCCCCCATGATGGTCGCAGAAGTTATGATTCGTACAGGCTCTGCAAAAAGTCTAAAAACTAGAGGGGGGGGGTTGGGGGGGGCGGCAGCCCCCCCCATGATGTTCGAAGAATTGATGATTCAACTAGGAATAAATCTCTGTAGAAAATCTAAAACACAGCGGGGGGGTTGGGGGGGCGGCAGCCCCCGCCCCCATGATGTCGGAAGAAGTGATGATTCAAGTAGGGGTGCAATGATTCAAGAAAGGGTGCGATAGAATTTAAAAGGCAGCGGGAGGGTTGGCGGGGGTGGCTTCCCCTATGATGTTCGAAGAAATGCATACATACAGACATACATGGATTACACAGATTACCTAAAATGTCGTATTTTGCAGCATTTTCTCGCGAAATTGGACGCTCGAAAAAGTGATGAACAGGGGTGCAATTCAATCTCTGCAAGAAATCTGAAAAGTAACGGGGGGGAGGCGGGTGATGTTTGAAGAGTTGATTCAATTAGGGGTGCAATTACTCTGCAAACAATCTAAACAGTAGCCATGATGTCCGAAGAAGTGATGATTCAAATAGGGTGGTGGTGATGCTGATGATGCGGGAAGCCAAATCCAAAAGCCAATGAAAGGGCGCAAAAGCCAAAAAGCCCGAAGGATGCGAAAAGCCAAAGCCGCCAAAAGCCGCCAAAAGCCGCATAAACCAGCGAAAGGCCGCAAAAGCCAAAACGCCATCTGCCGAAGAGGAACTGGGAATGCAGAGGATGCGATCAGCCAAAAAGCAACCGCATAAGCCAGCAAAAAGCCGAGAAGCCCAGAAGCCCAGAAGCCGAGAAGCCAAGAAGCCGAAAAGCCAAGAAGCCAAGAAGCCAAGAAGCCAAGAAGCCAAGAAGCCAAGAAGCCAAGAAGCCAAGAAGCCAAGAAGCCAAGAAGCCAAGAAGCCAAAAAGCCAAGAAGCCAAAAAGCCAAGAAGCCAAGAAACCAAAAGCAAGGAAAAATACCAAAACAAAACGAGAAGAAAAAAAAGAAGAACAAAAAACACCTCCATTGAATATCGCGCCTTCAGAGGGCCATACCTCGTGTTGGTGATTCGCCGGGCAATTCCGAAGTCGATGATTTTCAGGTAGCCCTCATCCCAGCACAAACATTTGTCACAACCATTTCTGTCTTGACGCCTGCCTGCTGGTCAATCAGACAGTTCTCGCTCTTCAAGTCCAAGTACGCGATGCCTTAAACACACGAGAAGTGGGAAATAACGGGAAAATCAAATTCTGGGGCTGGAACGGCGCGCGTGCAAAAACTCCAGCGCTAAAGTTATGCACCCGGTGTAGAACAATGCCTACCAGGGCCACAAGACCCAAACTTCTCGCCCTTCCAAATTAGTGACAAAAGGCTGCTGACACTTCGAATGGCTTCGAATGGCATCTCATCTCATGTGCTTGCGCGCCGAGGGCAGCAGAGATTCGTGATTGTACGATCAGACATCCGACCCTCAACGTAAAATGAGTCCGACCCTCATTTTTCGCGAGAACTTGTTGGTGCTCAGGTGAGGAAGGTAGCAAACAGAGAGCACCGCATTGTGCGCAATGAGCGGGTTCACGCGCTTGGTCCGTGCGCGTTACTGGCGCTACGCTAGACAGAGGAGCATTATGACGTTGACGTGACATGCAATCGCGAAGTCTCCTCAGATGGGAATCTGTTTCATTTGCGTCGGCTGAAACCGATCTATCTTCCAGCAGACCGCTTCACTTAGAAGTCTCCAAGTAACCGAAGCATCGGCGGGAGGATTCTTTACTCCTGCACCATATGAGAACTGCTCCTCACCCCTTCCAGCCATGACCGCAAAGACAAGGGAACCGCACGGATGGCAGCTGTCCGACGAGTGCTGCCTCTCGGAGTTTGCGCGTCCGCGCGACGAGCTGCGCTTGGCCCTGCGAGCGCCCGGGACATGCCCTCTTCTCCTGTGCTGGAGCCTCTCAGGCTTGCCATCTGCCTGGTTGCTGTTCAGGCTGCTGGCCAGGCAATGATGATGCAAAGCCCCCCCAAAAGCGCCACAGAAAACAAGGCGGGTGGAGAACATTGACAAACATGTCACCGTGGAAAAGTCAGGTCAAACAATTGCAAAAATGGCAGGTATGCTGGGACGATCTCCCAGTATCACCACTGCTGGAAAGCATGTTTTTGGTAGCAGACTCGCTATGCTGCTCCTGGAATGCTTCGCTGCGTACGCACCAAAAGCTCAAGCGGCATACCCAGTGGCACAAGCACCTCTGGGCCTGCATAAAAAGGCCCCAAATTGTGCAATGTTGCGTTCTCTGGCAATAACTCGTCTGCTGCTTGTCAGAAAGCCTGATTATTGACACTGGTAAGGCAAGCGTGGCTGATGGTTTTGATTGGAGGCTCGTGTTCGTCATTGACCGATTGAAGTGTCCTATTTTTCGCAATGTCTTGGGACAATTTGCCGATCTTGGGATCAGTCCCTACTGAACGGAGACAAAATTGGTTCACGCACAATCCCAATCCCATCACTGCTGCGTTCCCGTGCTTGCACTAATCTCTTCTCCGCTATTGACCGATGGCAACTCAACGAGCCACGCGGCCACGGCAGTCGCCTGGTTGTACTTCAGAAGTCCAAGAGAATCCAGGGCATCCAGCAGTTCGCCGCCACTCACCAACTCCATCAAGAAGTACACATGGGTCCTCGGCTCTGCCGAAAGGCGTCGAAGAAAATGTTGCCAGTCAACCCCAATTCAGCTACAGTACCAGCTTGCAGTATTGCTTGAGTTCATGCAAGCAATCTTGTGTGCCCCAAAAAGAGGCCGGGATATTTGAGAGCCGCGCTTATTGCGGAAAGATCGCACAAACTTGATGATGAAAGGGTGATCAACCTGACAACACGCTCATGGGCATCTCCAGCACTAAGTTTCAGATTAAACCCCTGCCTCTTTCAGGATGCTCAACTCTGATACGAGTGCATCTTGAACATTCTTCTCCACCACATCGCGCTTGCGCACACACTTCAATGCATACCTCCAAACAGCTAAACTCTCATGCCAAACTGCAAAGAACTTGCGGCACCCGCCTGACTCCCGTCTTCTTTGCCCTCACCATCTTTACAACGCCAAATCCCCCTCGACCGATGACGCGCACAAACCTGAGGAAAGATGTCAACTACCAAGGTGAAGGCCTGTGCAATCCATGCTACTGGCCATCATGCAACTCGCACAAGAGAGGCTATAAGTCACAGGCTCCAAATCTTGGAAGGTCAGGTTCGTGTCCTAAAAGCTTTGAAGGGTATATCGGTATATCACATTGTCCCATACGTGCCAAGTTGGCTTGGAGTGGAGATTGCGCTTGATGTCGCAGGCACATGCAAATGAGCTAGCGCCAAAAGTACTTGTCTGGGGTGTAGTCATTCTGACATTAGGTTTCCCGTATCATGTTTCGGGCTGTGTTGTCAGGTGTTGGGGTATCGTCGTTTTGGACGTCCCGTATCGTTTTTCAAGAAAACCAAAAAAACATGTGCATGAAGCACTCCTTCATAAAGTAAATGACGGTTTTTTGAAGCTGACTCAAATGCGCCTATTTGAAAGTCCTGCAAAGAGATGCGGTCTTTCAGGTAGTCCAAGCAAGGCCCCTGCCTCATCATGCACAACGGAATTGTGCAAGTCATGACGCAAGACAGGCCCTGGGCATCATTTCTTGGAAAGTCTCTTTGCCCATCTTCCAAAGCTCTGTATCCTGCACACTTCAAGCATCCAGGTAAATGATCTCGATATTGCGTCCTCCAAAGCTGCTATGCTGGCGCTTCGAATCTCGCTGCCCAGCAATGCCCGTTCGCCAAAATAATCTGGATCGCCCAGCCTTAGACAGTGCGAAGACGATCGATCTCGACTGAATTGCCAAAGACAGCCAGCGCAACTCGAGGCTGTGGCCGGCGTTTCTCGCGACCATCGATTTCGACACTCACAGCACCCTTTCGGATGATGTAGAAATGCCTCATGTACCACGGCAGCTGACTGTCATCCCAGAAGAACTGAATCTAATCGGGAATCGCACGTCCCTTGGTCACCTTGTGAGAACACCTAGGCTTGTACTGTGCTTACTGCGGTGTCGTTCGGAGGCGTGACAACCTCTTGGGCCTGCACGCGAATTCCCTTCTCCACAGTCTCAATTTCCAGCGCGTCAGCAAGTCCTAGCGGCCATCCGGCATTCGGCAACTCAAGCTGAGAGAAGTTCCGGTGAAACTGCAGGTTCTGGCAGGAAAACATAGGTCTAGTGACTGCCGACTCAGGCTGCTGCGCTTGAGCTGCTGCTTGGAAAGAGTGGCAAAGATGAAGACGGATTGAAGACTGCGCACCTTGGCGCAACGAACTCCAAAACCATCCTTCAACGGGATGGATCCAAGCTCAGATCCGAACCTTACTATCCTGCTCCACTGCTCCATCGAAGTCATCAAAGGCGAGGATGCTTTCCAAATCCTCTTGTGCATCTACGGCATCAGTCCGTCGCTGTCCGGACTAGCACATTAGCAGCCCCTTCCACGGGTGGGCATTGCCACATGATACACAAGCGGTCCTCCCTTTGCCATACGGCCAGCTTGGAATCAGCCAGAGCTTTTATCTTTACAGCTGACCTTTGCCATCAATCTCTCAGCTGATTGAGCGCAAAGCACTCGGCATGAGGCGCAGGCTGATCAATGTAAGGGATGCTGAACATGGTCGGCCTCTCAGCGTGCGGTTGAGTTGTGAAAGAGAAAGAAAACGTGTTTGCCACCTACACTAGCCGGAGATGCTCTGGGGATCCAGCGATGCTCCCATCAAGCGCTGCGTGCCGATTTCATTCAGCATCCTCAGCGTGGTGGCACTGACATGAGCTCTGGCAACAGCCAAGGCTTTGACAGCTCCACTTCTCCATTCAAGGCCACGATCACTCGGACATCCTAGGGTAATGTCAGTTATGTCCATGAAAGCCCAACAAGTTGGAGACTGGAAACCAGCCTCCCAGTCTTGCTCAGAACCTGACACGAACACCCACCTATAAGCTAGCGCATTCTGGGTCCAGCAGATAGCAGTCCAGCCTTTTGGAAGGCACCGAATCTGACAGGCGCTGGCAACCGCTTCGCGATGCTCTTGATGAAGTCTTGAGAAGTCCTCTCCAACTGTGCGTGCTAAGGGAGTTTGTCTCTGCTCCTTCCTGGTGCTTGGCCAGTACATAGAGCACCCTGTGCTTCACCAGCACCTTGGCACAAGAGCACCTGCCTGAAATGCTGTGCCATATCTCAGCAACAGGGGAAGTGGGCAACACAAGCAAAAACATCATCTACCCAATACTGCAACGTCATGCAACTGGCCTGCTGCAGCTGGTCGCCAAAGATGTTGTCGAGCAAGCTGCGCTTCAGCACCAACACCCTGAGGTGCGTGTGCATGTGTGTGTGTGAACGTGTGCGTGTGTGCACGCGCGCGTGCGTGAGTGTGTCTGCGTGTGTGGCTTGCTTGCTTGCTCGCTCTCGCGCTCGTTCGCTCGCCGGCTTGCATGCTTGCTTGCTTGCTTGCTTGCTTGCTTGCTTGCTTGCTTGCTTGCTTGCTTGCTTGCTTGCTTGCTTGCTTGCTTGCTTGCTTGCTTGCTTGCTTGCTTGCTTGCTTGCTTGCTTGCTTGCTTGCTTGCTTGCATGCTTGCATGCTTGCATGCTTGCATGCTTGCATGCTTGCATGCTTGCATGCTTGCATGCCATGCTTGCTTGCTTGCTTGCTTGCTTGCTTGCTTGCTTGCTTGCTTGCTTGCTTGCTTGCTTGCTTGCTTGCTTGCTTGCTTGCTTGCTTGCTTGCTTGCTTGCTTGCTTGCTTGCTTGCTTGCTTGCTTGCTTGCTTGCTTGCTTGCTTGCTTGCTTGCTTGCTTGCTTGCTTGCTTGCTTGCTTGCTTGCTTGCTTGCTTGCTTGCTTGCTTGCTTGCTTGCTTGCTTGCTTGCTTGCTTGCTTGCTTGCTTGCTTGCTTGCTTGCTTGCTTGCTTGCTTGCTTGCTTGCTTGCTTGCTTGCTTGCTTGCTTGCTTGCTTGCTTGCTTGCTTGCTTGCTTGCTTGCTTGCTTGCTTGCTTGCTTGCTTATTTGTGTTTGTTTGCTTGTTTGTTTGATTGTTTGTTTGTTTGTTTGTTTGATTGATTGTTTGCGTGTGTTTGTTTGTGTGTTCGTGCTTGTGTTTGTGGTTGTGCTTGTGTGTGTGTGTGTTCGTGTGTTCGTGTGTTCGTGTGTTTGTGTGTTTGTGTGTTTGTGTGTGTGTGTGGGTAGGTGAGTGGGTGGGTGGGTGGGGGGGTAAGGATATGGCATAGTGTTTCATTACATTCCAAACCGATAGATTTCAGAGTACATTGCTTAACATGTCGTATTTGTTCAGGCTTTGCCATTACAACATGATGCATACCTGCACACTATGCATACATCCCATGCGCACGTCCATACGAAACATATCAGAATACCGTGTCGTGATGCCAAGCGAGTAGACAAATGGCATTGTCTGCGGATTCCTGACTGAACGCAACTAGCATCAGCACTTGCGGGCCCAAATCCCAACCCCCGGGGTCAATGCTGTCGTTGGATTCTGCATACAACTGTGTTAATTCATAACTTGATCTACTCGACTACTTTAGTTCCCACCATGCACGACTGTGTGTGTGCTTAATGCTCACGACCAAATTTGAGGTGCGAATGGGCCTCTACGCGTCGGTTTCGCAACCCATCCTTCCCGGAGGCGCTACTACATTGTATACAGTACAGTACATGTCATTGTATTGCATATGGTGGACATTGCGTTACATTCCATACTATTGCTTTGCATTGTGTTGCATTGCACTGCATTGCTTGCGTTGCATTGCATGGCATTGTGTTGCATTGCATTGCGTTGCGTTGCGTTGCGTTGCATTGCATTTCATTGTGAAACGAATGATATCGGGTTTCCTTGTCCAAATGGCGCAAAGCCGTTAAAAGGACTAAAGGTACGGTACGTAGTCGCATAACGTCTCCGCACCAGGACGAGAGTTTGGACCTGGAGGAACCTCTAGGAAGCGGGCTCGACTGCAGTCTCAGCCTTCAGAGTAGTTGGCTGCTCAAAGGGCAGCTCGTCCTGGGAAGCAAATGCTCAATGCGCTTGGGGGGCCTCTCCACGGGACAAAAAGAGGGAAAGTCCTCGAAGACCAGCGCGCGGTCGCCCATCAGGTGGAACCTGAATCCACGGGAAAGATAAAACTCAGTGCAAACAGCCAGGGTCAAAGTTGGGTTTGCATGGCAACTGCCACGCCTTGGAACGACTTCCATATCTTGCCCACGTGACCTTGGCTTCATTGACAATTGAGGTTGGCTGGCACTTCGAGAGGGAATCCGGCCAGGAGTGTACCATACCGCTGTACAAAATGAGTACCTGCGACAAGAGTGCTCTCTCCTCAAAGCTTTAAATGAGCTCAATCGGAAACCAATCATCTGGAAGGGGTCCCCGAGTTTTGACTTACAGCCATTGGTGCCCGGTGCTGCTAAACAACCCAAACTAAACGGCCTCATTGGGCGAATCTCCTTCTTTCAGGATCACATCGCCCTTCTCGAAGCTCCTCATCTCCACCTGCGCGCGCCTCATGCCTCATGCGATCTCATGCAACAGGTCCCCTTCCCCGGCCTGGTCGTACAGGCTCTGAAGCTGATAGCCATTGAGTCCCGCCCTCGTGGCCATCTAGCTTGAAGTGTCCGAGTGGTCAAATCCGACTAAGCAGCCGGCAATACTTCGCAAATGTTCGACTTCATCACCTGCACCACCCAAAGATCTGGATAAAACACATAGCATGCAGTTCTGAGGCGGCGCTTGGTTGAGCGGTGCAGACTTTTGAGTCGACTGGTTGCTGCTTCCGCGAAACTTTGCGCTGGACCACAGGTTTTGCGTGGGCCCAGGTTCTTGCTTGTTCGTGCAAGCCAATTACGTACAGCTTATGCGGCGCAGCCTTCAACTCGCAAATTGCAACTTTTCATTACAAGTGTAGTACACAAAGTATCCCCCAAACCAGACCTATGCAAAAGCATCAAACGAGAGGTTTGGTGGGGCTGGCGCAGCGCTAGTCGTACCAACAAGCCTTGCGCGAGCTTACGCACCCAGCATGTGTTCTTGCGCGAAAGCACGCTAGAAGAACCGGGTCTCCAATCTTCACTGAGGGTTTTGGGCGCTACTCAGTTGATGTGTGATTTCCAGTTGGTGGCTTGAATTCATGATTGGTGAGTCTGCTGGTTCTAACGATTGTGGGCACCCTGTGCCTCGTCGGTAGCTTCCACGATGGACAGCCTCCTCTGCTCGTACTGCTTGCTGAGAAGCTCCCGTACCTCCGTCTTAAGTCTCGATGCGCGGCTTTGTTGACCCACGCTCTTGAAATGATTGTTTGTTTTTCTTACTGGCACTGGCGCAAAGCAGCTTTTGACGCATTTGCACAAAGCTTAGAAGCAGACTTGCATGCCTTCCATGCCGTAAGCTCGCGCGCCTGCGTGATGGATGACGGGCTGGCACCATTGGACAAACAAGAACAAAACGAGCCATGGTCAACACACTAATACGCTGTTCGCCGCAATAGACATGGGACAACTAGTGAGTTCTCCAGGCTTTTGTGAGCCATCCAGTGAGTCTCCCACGTCCCTCTAAATCGACCATTGACTAATTGATCTTTCGACCCGCACATCAAATGTACTGATACAGCTCAAGGTCTGAAGCGCGCACATCCTTGAGCCCCAACCTCGGTGGAAGGTAGGCTCTGCTAAGAAACATTGCAACTTGCGTCGTATCTCAAAGCACATGGCCGTTGCAGTGCGCTCTCCGAACAGGAGAAGGACGCTTTCTCCAAAGGAAGTACCGGGCCTGGCGACGGACATCTCACATGGTTTGACAACCCATCTCGATGTGAGTCGTGAGGCCCCTGCCCAATGTAGCAATGAGCAATGTTGTCTTTGAGAACACAGAACTCGCCCTGAGCAACGACGAAGAAGTGCGTACCTGAAACATATTGCGTGCGTGCGGTACCTGATTGGCATGGCATGTTTGAAGCCATGCAATTCAACGACAGGTCAATGCTGGAAATTCCTTCGCTGCAGTCAAGTCTTGCTCTAGCTCACTAGAGTACCGGACGGGTCGGCCGCACATGTCACCTTCATGATGCGCACCATCTGTGTCACCCTGGCGGACAACCTTCTCGCCGTGCTGAAATTCGTAGACTTCCATCGCCTTTTTGGCTGCACTCGAGATCGGGCTCAAGGCCTTTGTCAACAAAGGAATGGACATTCCTTACACGAGGATTGTTGGCATCCTCAAGGCTGATGCAAATGCCCGTCATCGTGTGTCGTGCAGCAGTAGCCCACATCACTTTGGACGTGAAGGGTTGCGAAATCCATGTACTCTTGTTTGACCCTCTTACCTGCCTGAAAATGGGCTAAGCGTTGTGTGACAGCTGCCCGAGCGGCTGAACGATCGCAATTGGCCAGTAAAAGATATGTCCGGAACACCAGCCTCAATCAAGCCATGCAAGGCATCGTCATCAAACGTCTCAAAGAACACGAGGTTGCCTAGGCAAAGAAAGCTGCAATCAGCTATATTCTGTCACTCACAAGCTGCATTTCCCTGGGTGCTAAATTTATTGTGCTCGGTAAACAAAAATAAGCACTAAGTCGTGACTGGTGGCTCTAACAGGGGTCAATGGATCTCCCGTTCAAACATTCATCAATTTACAAACGGTCTCGAAACTGCCACTTCTGAAGCTTAAAACGAAGCCCAAAGACCCCGTAGCTCGAGCGAACATATCGTCAATCCAAGGTCGCAGGCGCAAGGTGTTGCGCAGCAGCTCTGTATCTTTCACAGCCCCACCCACCTTGGAGAAGCCCAGCCCCAACAAGCCAAAAAGAACAAACAATAAGAAACTGCCAATGTGATGCTTGTGATTGTGTTTTGTGGGTGCATGTGTGCGCGTGTGTGTGTGTGCGCGCGTGATGAGGTGTATTGCTTGTGTGTCGTGTTCATGTCTTTGCTTTTGTGTGTGTGTGTGTCCTTGTCTGTGTCTGCGTCTGTGTGCATGTATCTGCGTCTGTGTGTGTGTATGTGCGCATGTCTGTGTGCATGTTTGCTTTTGTCTTCGTGTGCGTGTGTGCGGTGCGCGCGTGGTGCTTGCGTGCGCGGGCGGTCGGGTGGGTGGGTGGGTCTGTGTGTTTGCGTGCCTCTTTCTCTCTGTGTGCGCGTGTGGGTGTGTGTTAGTGTGTGTGTGTGGGTATGTGTGTGTGTGTGTGTGTGGGTGTGTGGGCGTGTGGGTATGTGTGTGTGTGTGTGTCTGTGTGTGTGTGTGTGTCTCTGCGTGTCTGCGCGTTGCGTGCGTGCGTGCGTGCGTGCGTGCACGCGAGCGGACATGCGTGCGTGCGCGCTCGCCTGCGCGCGTGCGTGCGTGCAGGTGTTTGTGTGTGTGTGTGTGTGTGTGTGCGTACAGGCGGCCGTGCGGGCGTGCATGCGTGCGTCCGCGCGTGCGTGCGTGCGTGGTGCGTGCATGCGTGAAGTTGTGCGCAGGCGTGCGTGCACGTGCGTGCGTGTGTGCGCGTGCGTGCGTGCGTGCGTGCGTGCGTGCGTGCGTGCGTGCGTGCGCGCGTGTGTGACTCTGTGTGTGTGTGCTTGTGTGCTTGTGTGCTTGTGTGCTTGTGTGCTTGTGTGCTTGTGTGCTTGTGTGCTTGTGTGCTTGTGTGCTTGTGTGCTTGTGTGCTTGTGTGCTGGTGTGCTTGTGTGCTTGTGTGCTTGTGTGCTTGTGTGCTTGTGTGCTTGTGTGCTTGTGTGCTTGTGTGCTTTGTGCTTTTGTGCGTTTGTGTGCGTGTGTGCTTTTGTGCGTTTGTGTGCTTGTGTGCTTTTGTGCGTGCGTGTGTGCGTGCGTGTGTGCGTGCGTGTGTGCGTGCGTGTGCGCGTGCGTGTGCGCGTGCGTGTGCGCGTGCGTGTGCGCATGCGTGTGCGCGTGCGTGTGCGCGTGCGTGTGCGCGTGCGTGTGCGCGTGCTTGTGTGCGTGCTTGAGTTCGTGCTTGTGTGCGTGCTCGTGTGCGTGCTTGTGTGCGTGCTTGTGTGCGTGCTTGTGTGCGTGCTTGTGTGCGTGCTTGTGTGCGTGCTTGTGTGCGTGCTTGTGTGCGTGCTTGTGTGCGTGCTTGTGTGCGTGCTTGTGTGCGTGCTTGTGTGCGTGCGCGCGTGCGTGCGCGTGTGCGTGCGCGTGTGCGTGTGCGTGTGCGTGTGCGTGTGCGTGTGCGTGTGCGTGTGCGTTTGCGTGCGCGTGTGCGTGTGCGTGTGCGTGTGCGTGTGCGTGCGCGTGCGCGTGCTCGTGTGGGTGTGCGTGTGCGTGTGCGTGTGCGTGTGCGTGTGCGTGTGCGTGTGCGTGTGCGTGTGCGTGTGCGTGTGCGTGTCTCTCTGTCTCTCTGTCTCTCTGTCTCTCTGTCTCTCTGTCTCTCTGTCTCTCTGTCTCTCTGTCTCTCTGTCTGTCTCTCTGTCTCTCTGTCTCTCTGTCTCTCTGTCTCTCTGTCTCTCTCTGTCTCTCTCTGTCTCTCTCTGTCTCTCTCTGTCTCTCTCTGTCTCTCTCTGTCTCTCTCTGTCTCTCTCTGTCTCTCTCTGTCTCTCTCTGTCTCTGTCTGTCTCTGTCTGTCTCTGTCTGTCTCTGTCTGTCTCTGTCTGTCTCTGTCTGTCTCTGTCTGTCTGTCTCTGTCTGTCTCTGTCTGTCTCTGTCTGTCTCTGTCTGTCTCTGTCTGTCTCTGTCTGTCTCTGTCTGTCTCTGTCTGTCTCTGTCTGTCTCTGTCTGTCTCTGTCTGTCTCTGTCTGTCTCTGTCTGTCTCTGTCTGTCTCTGTCTGTCTCTGTCTGTCTCTGTCTGTCTCTGTCTGTCTCTGTCTGTCTCTGTCTGTCTCTGTCTGTCTCTGTCTGTCTCTGTCTGTCTCTGTCTGTCTGTCTCTGTCTGTCTCTGTCTGTCTCTGTCTGTCTCTGTCTGTCTCTGTCTGTCTCTGTCTGTCTCTGTCTGTCTCTGTCTGTCTCTGTCTGTCTCTGTCTGTCTCTGTCTGTCTCTGTCTGTCTCTGTCTGTCTCTGTCTGTCTCTGTCTGTCTCTGTCTGTCTCTGTCTGTCTCTGTCTGTCTCTGTCTGTCTCTGTCTGTCTCTGTCTGTCTCTGTCTGTCTCTGTCTGTCTCTGTCTGTCTCTGTCTGTCTCTATCTGTCTCTATCTGTCTCTCTGTCTCTGTCTGTCTCTGTCTGTCTCTGTCTGTCTCTGTCTGTCTCTGTCTGTCTCTGTCTGTCTCTCTCTGTCTGGCTGTCTGGCTGTCTGGCTGTCTGGCTGTCTGTCTGTCTGTCTCTCTGTCTCTCTGTCTCTCTGTCTCTCTGTCTCTCTGTCTCTCTGTCTCTCTGTCTCTCTGTCTCTCTGTCTCTCTGTCTCTCTGTCTCTCTGTCTCTCTGTCTCTCTGTCTCTCTGTCTCTCTGTCTCTCTGTCTCTCTGTCTCTCTGTCTCTCTGTCTCTCTGTCTCTCTGTCTCTCTGTCTCTCTGTCTGGCTGTCTGGCTGTCTGGCTGTCTGTCTGTCTGTCTGTCTGTCTGTCTGTCTGTCTGTCTGTCTGTCTGTCTGTCTGTGTGGGTGGGTGGGTGGGCGGGTGCGTGCGTGCGTAAGTGCGTGCGTGGGTGTGTGTGGGTGTGTGGGTGTGTGGGTGTGTGGGTGTGTGTGGGTGTGTGTGTGTGTGCGCGTGCGCGTGCGTGTGCGTGTGCGCGTGCGCGTGCGTGTGCGTGTGCGTGTGCGTGTGCATGTGCGTGTGCGTGCTTGTGCGTGTTCGAGTGCGTGTGCAAGTGCGTGTGCGTGTGCCAGTGCGTGTGGGTGTGTGGGTGGGTGTGCTTCTGTGTTTGTTTGTGTAGCTGCGGTGTGTGTCTGCCAGCCTGTGAGTCCGTGCTTGTCTGCTCTTATCTGGCCACATCGTTGCCTTGTGCCTCCGTTTAACGCGCCTGAATTGTCCTGAGGTCTGCACAATGTGATTGGCTAGATCTGCCTCTGGGTTCCCCCCATCCGCAGAACAACATCTCTCCAAGGCCAAAGGTACCTGAACCAGTTGTTTTGCGCCTTGTTGCACAGACAAGCCCGCGGCGCACATTCGCGTCAGTACTGCCCACACGGACCAAACGCTCCTCTCGAGCTTGCCGCTGCGCCTCTCAACGGTGTCAATGCCACGCATAGTAGAGAAACAATAGCGAATGGCCGAATGGCAAAGCAGCACTTCATTCGAGATTTCTTTTCTGAGCTGCAGACGTTCAACTTGACTCGCTCAGAGATTTCCCGCTCAATGCTCGACTCGATGCTCACCTCAAGAGTTGAAGACGAACAAGGCCTCGATCTGTGCCAACAGCTTGTGCCTGGCCTGCTTCACCAGGTTGCGATCCGTTGCCGTTGCAGGCGTCGGCCTTGACAGACCCTACGTGACATGTGCTTCCTGCCAGGTGGCATAGAGGACCCAGCTCCAACGAAGATGGCTTTGACCTGCACAGTGTTGCAACATGCCCAGTGCCAACGCCACATGTGCCAACTCCAGGATACTTTCGGGGTTAAAACGCCCCTTGTCAATCTGCCAGGATAATCAATCTGGGGTGAACATTCCGTACGCAGCTTGCCTTCGTCGTCGGCTGGAGCCGCTGGAGACGCTTTCAGCCCCAACCTCAAGAGAGTCACAATCAAAAATTGGCATCAAACACCTGCCCAAACCAATGTAAGATGATGAAAAAAGTGGCCGCACATGTCTATGGTTGGGTATGTTCCGGCTTCATCTACCAGGTCTTGATTGTGGCAGCCTGCTCAACTCTGTCTAGCGTGACTATCAGCGGATGGTCAACACTTCATCGCCGCAGCATCTTGCCTGCCTGTGCAGATGGAACGCTGACGTCGTACCCCCACTCTGCAGCCTTAAAGGCCAATCGCCGCGTCGTCTCAGCAGCGCCCTAAACCCGCAGAACACTTGAAAAAACACTCTGCTCACTTGGCACTCATAAAGGGCATGCTCAGAGCCGGGCAGACATAAACGGCGTGCTCATCCGAGAGCGTGGGTTCCGTGAGCTGGCGCTGGACACTGTCTCGGCCTCGCGCGAGGGTCAAGCCAAACAACTTCCATGAGGACCTGAACGAACGGCCCCTTTCCAGTATCAAGGTTTGATACCGCAGTTTCCCTCAGGCTCGGACATCGCTGGGTGGGTCATCAGGTTCAGAGCCTCCTCGGCTTCTAGCCTTGTCAAGTGTGAGGAATGCTCGCATTGCGGTGAGCCACACCAGGCATGGCCTCTTTTGACCTCCCGTTGCTCGCAGAGGCCGTCTCCGCGTGTTGACCGGCCGGCGATTCCGAAGTTGTCCTGGAGGGTGATTCAATGGATGCTTCTGCCGGCGAATGCAGGAGCCGCACCAATTGCATTGAGTGCAAATCACCCTTGCAGAAGAGTAAACTGCAATCCTGCTAGCGCTTGATGCACTCTGCCCTTTGGCCTCCTGCAAACACGCATCCCCACATCCAAATGGAAAGCAGTGAATCCGTGGAAAACGACTCGCCTGAAAGCGAACACACCGATCTTCGCCTTGCACTTGGGGAGCCTCGGCTGCACGGCAGAAACAGGAGCCATTAAGGTGCCATCAAAATCAGAGGGCTGCACCCAACTGGTTTGCTGTCGATCCCGCACTGATTTCAGGGGCAGCACATTCCTCACCACGACGGCCTCACAAAGCAGATGTTCACCCTGATCTCAGCTTGGGGATTACGAGCTCCTCATCTGATACAGGGGAAACGTTGTCGAACTCCACCAGGCTCGCTGGTCTGAAGCTGACGCTCCTAGCACGAGAACTGGGCAGAACATGACAGCTGACAGGAAGCATGTCGCACCTCACGTCGGGAGGGGCGTCAACATCGCCATTCCTGAACTCCCCGTGACTGAAATGTCGAAGCTGCTGTGAGCAAACCAAAGGGTCACTCAAACGACGAACAGCAAAGCGGCCACAGAAGATGTGTCGATCATCTGAATCTGGCTACCGTGGCGAAAGGGTTTGCTGTGCAAGTTTCCCTGACCATCGAGTTCCCATCAGTATATCAAAGCATCACACCGCAAAGGTCGTTAAAAGCACCACACTACCGCTGAACCCGGGAAGCTTCGGGGAATTCTGCAAGCGATGGCATGCTACTAAAGTGCTTGAGCCGTGCCAGTGGAGCCAAAATCTATTGGGCGCTGCTCAATTGGCCTTTCTTGGCGCCGAGCGTGTAGGGCCCAAGCGCTGCTGGAGCCTCGCAGAAGCGCACCCAATCGGAACTTGAAGTTCTGAATTCTGCCATTGCACACAGCCGATGGTTGTAGCACTTCTGATAAACGTATTGCAATGAATGGCCTCCACCATTTCCTGACCGAACTGGTTGAAGTGGACTGTGCGATTCTCTCTCATTGATTCATCCTCCTGTGCTCCAAATGCTGGCTGTGTGGCTTGATAGAATCAGCACCTGGCTGTTTCCTAGAGTGGGGGCAGAACTAGTTCCCTCGTCACATCTGCTTAACAAGCCGCCCCCCTCCGATTTTGAGACACTGCCGCATGCTGCCAACGCCGTCTCTCCCTGTCCTTCACAAATGGTGTCGCGATTCTATCTCTTGCAGTCCGCCCCTCGCCAATCACAGGAATGGCCTGGATCAATTCATCTTGAGTATCAGGCTTAAAATGCATCATCCAAAAGACTGCTATCAAAACACGCTGCAAATTCAGGGGCCGCTTTGCGGGCCCTGCTCACAAGCAAGTCCTGCCTCCACATCTGCTGACGGGAGGATGCGCACAGACTTGGACCCTGCAAAGGTCTCCTGGAGACAATTGGCTCAGGCAGCCACCGGTCAAGCGCGATGGAGTTAGTGCCTCGAGGAGCTCGGAGCTCACGTGCGGCGTGGGCACCCTATGGCACGGTGCATGGCACGGTGCATGGTACGGTGCATGGGCAAGTTTCCACGCACGTTTGGCTGACCCTGACCTGTCTCTGCTTGCGCGCAGATGCTCTTTGCCAGACTCCAGCTCGACTTCCTGCAGCTCTTGTTCGCACGTAGCAACAAGCAATTATAAACTTCTCTTTTTTGCAAAACGCCTCAAACAAGAAGTCCTCTACTCTCGAGGATGAGGCAAAGTGTATCTTCGGCTCCTAGAGGTGGTGGAGGTATGCGAAGCTTGAATTCCGGTCCCAAGAAGAGTGACCCCATGTAGGCCCATATGTACATGGTTGTTCTTCAAAAGAGGGGTCCACAATTCTTGGACACCCTTCCTAAGCCTCTGCAAGAGTCTGCAAAGGTGCCTCCATGCAGTCTGCAGATGCGTAAGGAGTGGGAAGGCGATCGTGCACTGAGCGGGTCCCAACCTGCGAACTGAGACTGACCACGGCACATGCGCTCTCGTCTGCCACGCGCCCGCGACCCGTAAGCCCAGTACCGTTTGCACATGTCGTCCTCCGACTGGAGGCACCTACAAGTAATCACGTAGGGAATGCAAATGCAAAGTCTCTTTCGGCCTCTGCATGCACTGGATCAAAATGAACCGCACGGCTTTCCTCGACAGCGTCATCTTCCTCAACAATGCAGTGCTCACAGGCACTTGCCCACTACTGTGATTCACTACTGTGATTCACTACTGTGATTCACTACTGTGATTCACTACAGAAGTCATGACAGTGCAAATTTTGGCAGATGGTGCAATGCACTCTTTGTGCGTTTCGCTAGCTCATGCTGTCCTTGAAGTAGGGAGTAGCAATCCGCTCCCTCGATGAGCGGGGGTCCCCCACACCAGGAATGACCTTGCAGCATACTCAAAGCCACACAGATTGACACTCTTGCAAGTAAAAAGGAATGGCCTAGCCTGCACGTCTGCAGCAGGAAAGATGTGGACGGACTTGGCAAACCCCGCAAAAGTTTCCTTCAGAGTCATGGCGATGTTGGAAGCTACTTATGGCCTTGATGTTCATGAATGTCTGCTGCTCCTCGATCAAGTCGGAGCTCACGTGCGGCGTGGGCACCCTGAAGAATCATGAGTCATCCCGATATTGACTGGTTCAGTTGTTGCTCAAGCAAGAGCCCGGCCTGTCCCGGCATGCTCGCAAGTGATCTTTCACAGCCTCTACTTCAAATTCCTGGCTCGTGCTTGGCTTGCTCAAACCGTAGCCAGTTCACTGCAAATTGATCAAGGTTGATGCGTGGGAAAGCCTGGGCGCCACCGAAGGTAGGAGCTGGGCTC
Source organism: Effrenium voratum (assembly GCA_963377175.1). Lineage (NCBI taxonomy): Eukaryota > Dinophyceae > Suessiales > Symbiodiniaceae > Effrenium > Effrenium voratum. The sequence goes on along the minus strand of CAUJNA010003847.1, from coordinate 123,398 downwards.
CGCCCTCTTGAAGAAGCCTGCGATATGTGCAGGTGTCACAACCAGAGCTTGGTGCCCGTGAGCACACTCACAAGGATTTGGCAGCGGTTTGCTCTTCGGTTGACACGGAAGCAAGGGTAAGGCCATACTCAAACCTGGGTTAAAAGAATCTATCCAAAATAGCGAAAAGAAACAAACGAGAATGCCACTTCGCAAATGGAGGTATAGCTGCATCGCCTTGGTTTCATCGAAGCTGTCCTCCCCCTGCGCGCGCACGGCATCGCCAAATACCATGCATCACTGCATCGATCTGCCAGCAATCTTGCAGACTTGTTGCCACGAAGCGAAAGAGAGGGAGAGAGAGAACAGAACAGAACAGAACAGAACACAAAGACAGACAGGCAGGCAGACCAACCGACACACATGAACGGAAGGACAAACACAGGCAGGCAGGCAGGCAGGCAGGCAGGCAGGCAGGCAGGCAGGCAGGCAGGCAGGCAGGCAGGCAGGCAGGCAGGCAGGCAGGCAGCCAGGCAGGCAGGCAGGTAGGCAGGCAGGCATGCAAACAGGCAGGCAGGCAGGCAGGCAGGCAGGCAGGCAGGCCGGCAGGCAGGCAAACAGGCAAGCAAACAGAGGGGCAAACAAATGTAAGGACAGGGACAGGCAGAGACAGACACCCAGCCAAACATCCGCGACTGCACGCCATCTCGCATCTCCAGCATCAAATTCGACGGCTGGCAAAATGATTGACTGGAGAAAATAATTCGCATGTTCACCTGGCTGAGCATTCAGCTCTCCAGGGCACAGAGAAGCAGACAAAAGAAACCCACGCCGAAGCAGCGTGTTTACATGTCAAACCTAGGAACTAGAAACCTATTTTACAACCATCTTGAGAGGAAACCACCCTGACGTCTGAGAGGTCTGAGTTCTGATAGAGACCCATGCGCGCTGACAACCACAGTCGAGCTCGGTCCTCTGCAGAGTTGGGAGCCATGTGCACCCGCTTGACATCATCAAATTGCTCCTTCAGGTTTCAGCAAGAAGCTGAAGCGCAGAATCATTCATGTAATTTCCTCCATCAGTTCTATCTTCAAATGAGGCGTTGGAATCCTGCCAGGAATAAATCAGGTGCGACATGCCGGGCACAACCAAAGCGGTCAAAAACAGATGCGGCCTGTCGCGGCTGCTTCTCAGCTGCTGGTTTTCACCCATCTTGGTCTCGGTTTCAAATTCCTGCGCTCTGAAGCTCGTTGCACAGCCAACACAGCCCGTGTGCTGCCCGGGTAAACTAGTTGCCATGGATGCCCCAAAGTCTCACTTTACACACGACACCGCAATGAACTTTGGTCCGCCAACCCCCTGACCCATGTCGCACGCCCAAAATCCCTGCTCCAGCTCTGAAGCGAGCCTGGACCTGAAGCGGTAACATTCCCCCACAAACCGGTCAAATTCCCCCTAGAAACCAGTCTAGCCCTTGAGGCCATAACATGCACCCGGCGCGTTTCGGTGCCGAATCACTCATTGAAGCAAACACAACACTTCAAGGCAAGCCAAAACACAGCACCTCAAAGCCAGCCAAAAGCATTTTGGCCGAGGCGGGCAACGCGAAGCGTTTACAATTAATAATACATGTAATCATGTATTTCATGTATTTGTGCCAATGGATTCACCAGCACTTCACTCAGCTTGCCTGTGTGCTTCCATCGTCAAATTGCACCGCGCTCTTGGCCAGCTCGTCACCCTGCAAGAATGAGGAGACAACAGCCACGCCACCAAATAACTGCATTCTCACTGCCCAGTCCTTGATGAATGGTGTTGCTATCCGATCTCTGCTGGGCCGACGCTCGCCCGAGACAGGCACGGCCTCGCGTGCGCAAAGAATGAGATTGGAAGCAGAGCAAACTTCCAGGCAAAGGGTTGTGCCAGGAGTAGTGCGGTTTGCACGCAAGATTGGGAATCTACCTGAAGGCCCAAGGCACGCAGAAAAGGCTAAGGTAACATGTGTCGATCACAATTTGCCAAACCAACACACAATCCTGGTTGCGAACTTCTTGAGCAGGGGTCTCTCTCTCTATATATATATATATATAGAGCGCGGGCCCACTGGCGTGCTGCCTGCTCATGTTCGGAAGTCCAATTTCGAAAACACATTTCGCTTAGTGTGGAATCGTTGACTGTCAGAGTTGATGCAAACACGGCCTGGTTTGCTTTGGTATTGGCACGCGCTTGCTTCGCAGCTACTTCAAGATGCCCTGGCCCAAGCGCTGGTCCAGGTTTATATGGGCTGGGGGGGAAGGAGAAGTGTTGCGCTGGTTCCGCATCTACGGTTTTCAGCGGCTCTGAGTTTTCCTGTGAATGTGGGAGGCGTGTCTTTTTTGACGCTACCCAGATACCCGTTCTTGTTTTGTTCACGCGAAACCAAAAAAGCTATTTGGGGATTGACACACCCATGTGTTGTCGCGTTCAATGTCCACTTTCCTTGTGCGCCGTTGTGTGCTTTGAGCTCCTGTGCATAGGCACCTTTCTTTCTGTAGTGTTTTCGAGTGTTTCCTGTTTGCCGCTTGCTGGCTTTGTGTTTGGTTGAGTTTGCAATGTGATGAGCTTGCTTTTTGTTGTCTGCGCTTTAAGCGGAAAAGCTGATGACTAGGGGACGAAAGCACGCCGCCATGGAAAAAGAGACTGTTTGGATTAGAGCACGCAAGGTGATGTCGGGGTGAAAGCCTTGTTCAAAGCGGTCAAAGCAATCGAAGCGAATACCTCCCCCCGCCCCCAAGGGTCGACAACTTGCCAGGCCTCGACGTCTACGTTGCCGGAAATACACACATGCTTGGGCGGCTCTTCCAATTGCTCCTTCAAGAAAATCACCAGCACAGAAGAATTCTCAACTTGGCTGCGGGACTCATACCCTTTTAACCATCCCTTTTGGGGAACGCAAAGGCGGTACAAGATGGTGCCAGGCTTCGAAAAGGGTCACGTATTTTGTCAACCTCCTGTGTCTTTGTTCTCACTGCCCAGTCCTTGATGAATGGTGTTGCTATCCGATCTCTGCTGGGCCGACGCTCGCCCGAGACAGGCACGGCCTCGCGTGCGCAAAGAATGAGATTGGAAGCAGAGCAAACTTCCAGGCAAAGGGTTGTGCCAGGAGTAGTGCGGTTTGCACGCAAGATTGGGAATCTACCTGAAGGCCCAAGGCACGCAGAAAAGGCTAAGGTAACATGTGTGGATCACAATTTGCTAGGAATGACCAAACCAACACACAATCCTGGTTGCGAACTTCTTGAGCAGGGGTCTCTCTCTCTCTCTATATATTATATATATATATATATTTAGAGAGCGCCGGCCCACTGGCGTGCTGCCTGCTCATGTTCGGAAGTCCAATTTCGAAAACACATTTCGCTTAGTGTGGAATCGTTGACTGTCAGAGTTGATGCAAACACGGCCTGGTTTGCTTTGGTATTGGCACGCGCTTGCTTCGCAGCTACTTCAAGATGCCCTGGCCCAAGCGCTGGTCCAGGTTTATATGGGCTGGGGGGGAAAGGGGAAGTGTTGCGCTGGTTCCGCATCTACGGTTTTCAGCGGCTCTGAGTTTTCCTGTGAATGTGGGAGGCGTGACTTTTTTGACGCTACCCCGATACCGCTTCTTGTTTTTGTTCACGCGAAACCAAAAAAGCCATTTTGGGGATTGACACACCCATGTGTTGTCGCGTTCAATGTCACTGTGTGCTTTGAGTTCTTGTGCATAGGCACCTTTCTTTCTGTAGTGGTGTTTGAGTGTTTGTGCTTGCCGCTTGCTGGCTTTGGTTGAGTTTGCAATGTGATGATGCTTGCTTTTTGTTGTCTGCGCTTTAAGCGGAAAAGCTGATGACTAGGGGACGAAAGCACGCCGCCATGGAAAAAAGAGACTGTTTGGATTAGAGCACGCAAGGTGATGTCGGGGTGAAAGCCTGGTTCAAAGCGGTCAAAGCAATCGAAGCGAATACCTCCCCCCCCCAAGGGTTGACAACTTGCCAGGCCTCGACGTCTACGTTGCCGGAAATACACACATGCTTGGGCGGCTCTTCCAATTGCTCCTTCAAGAAAATCACCAGCACAGAAGAATTCTCAACTTGGCTGCGGGACTCATACCCTTTTAACCATCCCTTTTGGGGAACGCAAAGGCGGTACAAGATGGTGCCAGGCTTCGAAAAGGGTCACATATTTTGTCAACCTCCCGTGTCTTTGTTCTCACTGCCCAGTCCTTGATGAATGGTGTTGCTATCCGATCTCTGCTGGGCCGACGCTCGCCCGAGACAGGCACGGCCTCGCGTGCGCAAAGAATGAGATTGGAAGCAGAGCAAACTTCCAGGCAAAGGGTTGTGCCAGGAGTAGTGCGGTTTGCACGCAAGATTGGGAATCTACCTGAAGGCCAGACGCCCGGAGCACGCAGAAAGGCCAAGGCAACCAAACCAACACGCAATCCTGGTTGCGAACTTCTTGAACAGGGGCATCTCTATATATATATATATATATATTTATTTATTTATTTATCATGCCGGCCCGCTGACGTGCCGCCTGCTCATGCTCGGAAGTCCAATTTCGAGGTCGGCAACGTCTGCACTGTTCACGTGGTGTGGAATCGTTGACTGTCAGAGTTGATGCAAACACGGCCTGGTTTGCTTTGGTGTTGGCATGCGCTTGCTTCGCAGCTCATTCAAAATGGCATGGCCCACGGGTTCCACATTTACGGATTTCAGCGGCTCTGAGTTGTTCCTTCGACTATTGTTTGTGTTTTGGGGGGGATTCCCCAAGAAAGACACACCCATGTGTTGTCGCGTGCTTCTTAAGCTTGTCCTGTTTGCATGGTAATTTATTTCTGTGCTTTAGCATCTGCGTAGTTCCTGTGCGTAGGCAGGCAGTCATTGTTGTCTGTAGTGTTTTCGTGCCGGCAGCTCGCTGGTTTTGTTGATGCTTGCGTTGGTTTTGCCTGTCTGCGCTCTAAGCGGAAAAGCTGATGACTAGGGACGCCGCCATGAAAAAAGAACTGCTTGGATTAGAGCACGCCAGGTGATTTCGGGGTGAAGCGAATACCCCCCCCCAAGGTCGACAACTTGCCAGGCCTCGACGTCTACGTTGCCGGAAATACACACATGCTTGGGCGGCTCTTCCAATTGCTCCTTCGGGAAAAATCACCAGCAAAACCGAATTCTCGACTTGGCAGCAGGACTCATGTGGGATGTTCACAAAAAGGTACCCACCTACTCCTCCCTTTTGGGGACCCCAAAGGCGGCACAAGATGACGCCAGGCTTCGGAAAGGGTCACCTACTTTGTCCAGTGATTCTCACTGTCCAGTCCTTGATGAATGGTGTTGGTATCCGATCTCTGCTCGGCCGACGCTCGCCCGAGACAGGCAGTGCCTCGCGAGAACAGACTTGCTCATCTTGCGCAAAGAATGAGATTGGAGAACTGCTATACAGTACATTTGCCTCGGACCCTTGCGCTTCCTGGGATCCCCCCCCCTTGTCTCCTGGTTGTGACTCTGCTCCAGCTGCCTCCTGCGCGGCCTTCACCTAGCCTTCAAGTTCTGTCAACCGCTTTGCGCTGCAGACCACCAGACTGCTCAGCCCAGCCGGCATCATAGCCTCAAGCCCGCATTGCTCTTGGTTCTTTTGAGCCTGGCAGCTTCGTCACGCTTTTCCTAAGAACACGAGTTAAGATTCAGGTCGTACACAACAGGGCTGACTCGGAAGTCTTTACGGATCCGCTGAAAAAGCAATGTGAAGAAGAAACCTTTTAATGCGCGCAGTGATTGCCATGAGCTTTCGCTTGAAGATGCCCACAGCTTGCACAGGGTCCGAGAAAGCAGATTTTGCACTGGCCCACACAGCAGGCTTTGACCCGGCGTGCTCAGGCTGTATCCTCGCTTGCCAAATGAGAAGCACACATCCTCACGCGCACGCGCACGAGACAATGATAGCGGCGCGCGCACACGCTGCCTCGCGCACAAGACAGCATCTGCGATGAGCACATACGCTCATGTGCATACGCGCGCGACAGCATTCGCTGCCCTGCCCAAATGATAAAACGCGCTCGTGCGCATCCCCCACAAGTCAACATCCACCCCTCTCAGGCGCATTCGGGTTGAATTATTCATTGCGTTGATACAGTACAGTTGTCAGTGTGTTGATACACTGGCCGATCTTGTGCTTTAGCAAGCTCTCACGGTAGTGAGGTCTCTGTTAGTGTTTTAGCCAGCCGCGCTCATTCTGAGTGCATGTCCGCATCCCACCAAGCAAGCAAGAGTCCTTTGTGTGAATTTGATATGGCTTAGATGCCGCGACATTCTGCCAAAACAATAGGTGTCTTTCAAATTCACCTTGCCAAAGAGGGCCTGCAGCTGCTTTAAGGCAGGGTCAAACATTGAATCTTCTGAGCACGGATCAAAAACAGAAGCACTTGAGTCGTTTCCCAAGGCCCAAATGGCCGCGTCTCCTCAGCAAAACGATAGTTTTCAAATACTCTGTGGGCGAAAAACAACATCCAATTCAAACTTGCGGCAGCTTGCTGGTTTTGAGGACTTGCGGCATGTTGCTGTTTGCTGGTCGTGTTGTATAGGGCCTGGTGCAAAGCGGAACAAGCGCTCCACTCAGAGTAGAGCCTTGAACAGGCTGAATAAAAACCCAACAGCTTGCCAGGCCTCGACGTCTACGTCATCGTCAATAGACACGTGCTTAGGTAGATCTTCTAGCGGCTCCTTCCAGGAATGCATCCCCGCAAAACAGAATGGCAGGCACGGCCGCGGAGTCGTGCGCCGGGAATCAAAGGTTAACCTTTTCGGGACCCGGTGGAAAGGTGGCGCCAGGGGCACCGCCGCGTCCTGCACAAAGGGAGTGGGTATCCTGTGCCGGCTGGGGCGCCGCTCACCCGAGACGGGCAAAGCCTGGAGAAGCTGCCGTCATCTCTCCCCAAGCTGGCGTGATGCAACTGACTCAAGCTGCGTTAAGGCGGTCTTGCACTGACAAGATGCTTCCGTTAAAGTATTAAAAGCAAGGGAAATACTCTGAACGCCATGCCTCCACATCTGCGGTAGGTGCAATGCGCACATGCTTGTCGGGTTCCTCCCAAATGGAGTCACAAGACAGTACACATCAACGCACAACTGTGCAGGTGTTGCAATCACTGCAGGCTTGCAATACGTGGCCTCAACCACATCCTTCACAAAAGGAGTAGGTATCCTGCCATCAAAATGCTGACGCATCTTCATGTAACATTGAGTGAGTCCTCTCGCGGCTTGGCCGGAGCATTGTGCTCGAAAGCACTGGTTTGATGCTGAGTTCCTGCGAGCACTGGCAACTACTCCGCTCTAACTCCTCTCCAAGCATCACGGCTAGGCAACGTATGAAGCTGACAAGCAGAAAGAGGGAAGTGTTGTATCCGATGACATACCAAAAGTCTTCAAGAAGTATCCCATGATGCTCCGTAAAATCAAGCATGTCGACATAATATCCCAGGAAATCCCGCGACATCCGACAGCATCCCTCATGTGATAACATTGCGCATGCCCCAAAGCAATCCACATCCCAAAACTGAGCGCTGGATTGGTAGGCGTAAGCGAAGCAGCACTTTTCAATATGTACCCTGCACTTTGACTCCTCCACAGCCCCGAAGGTTGGTGCTCGAGTCGAAGGCTTTGAGGGCCTTGCAGCCTGACATCTATCTCTCTCTGTGCACCCGAAATGGCCTTGCTCCGCACCTCGAAATGCACAGTGCGAGCTTCCTCAACTTCTTCCTGACACACCAACGCAGCCTTTGAGAAACATCTGCAAACGCGTAGATCTGGGTCCTGGATGAAAGGCGTGGCAATGCGCTGCCTAACTGAGCGCCCTTCGCCAGTCGACTGGATGGCCTGCAAGTGTAAAATACATTTCTTGTCGCGAAAAGGGGGCAGCAGCCTCCACATCTGCAGCTGGGAAGATGCGGACCGTCTTGGCCGAATTGGCAAAGGTTTCCTGCAAACACAAAGCAATGATTTGCTGCTGTCTCACGTTCAAGCTTCAGCCTCTATCACTTGCGAACTGACGTGCGGGGTTGGCATCCTCAGCACATCATGACATCCAACCATTGGGCCTTGTAAGATCGCTACAAGAAGGCAGGCCTGTCTCGGCTGGATCGAAATTGAGTTCTGCCACTGTCAGCCTCGAATTCCTGCGCAGAAGTCGTTCCACGTTACGCCAGTCGAGCTTATGCTCTGAAGTCTGTGGGCCCAACCTCGCACCACAAAGCAAGCCCAGCGAGAACCAAGGCTTGCACGTGGGCATCACCACACAACCAGGACATGCTCTCTTCATTGGAGCCAGTTCCACCCAAAACTTAATGTTGGTCTTCATCCTGCTCCCAGCAAATGTCGTGTTTATGTCTTGTTGCACTGGCAATGCATACACACGTGCGTGTCGTGCACACGCACAGTAGGTTACATGATCAGCTCCATGGCAGGGCATGGATCAACTCAAGTGCGCTTTCGCGCCTCCATCGTTTCTGAGCTCACGCGCGGTGTGGGAACCCTGGTGCGGGCACATCATCAAGTCCAGCTTCAATCTGTTTGATACTCTGCCTTTGACTCCGTACACATTCTATAACCCTAGCCAAGTCCTGTCTCGGGTAGTCCGCAATTCACCGTCCACTTCGATCTCCTGCAGCTCATAGCTGGTCGCACGGCACTGAAGACCGCGTGACTACACGTTCGCATCATCCCAGAAGGCGCAAGCACTGCTCCCTGGGACTCACACAAATCGCCAAAGTGGGTTCTGTCCTCCACTCTCGAAAGCGAAGCAAAGTGTGGATGCGGCTCCTGAAGCATGACGTGATGTCAATCAGTTGCTTAGATGGATGACATGCACTGTTGGCACTGGGACACCTCCATGATTTCTCCGGATGTGTACGGAGTGGGAGCTCGGTCACGCACTGAACGCGTACCAACCTGCAGTGGCATCACCTTCCGTGTATTGACTGCATTGGCTGTGAGGTTTGCCCGGGGCTCCGCACCACGTGCCGTCCCGTAATTGGACGCACCTGCGGATCGCGCGTGGGTGCCACGCACGTTCTCTGCTCAGCTCTATGCCTCTGATGGGACTGTGTCGAAATGAACTGCTCGACCTTCCTCGGCAGCTTCGTCCTGACACACACAAGGGTTCACAAAACTTTCAACATGCGCATGCACAGAGTCTTCAGTCAAGCGCACCGGTGCATGTGTGTGTGTGTGTGTGTGGGTGGGTGGGTGGGTGGGTGGGCGGGCGCGTGCGTGCGTGCGTGCGTGCGTGCGTGCGTGCGTGCGTGCGTGCGTGCGTGCGTGCGTGCGTGGGTGGGTGGGTGGGTGGGTGGGTGGGTGGGTGGCTGGGTGGCTGGGTGGCTGGGTGGCTGGGTGGCTGGGTGGGTGGGTGGGTGGCTGGGTGTGTGTTTGTGTGTGTTTTTGTGCTTGTGGTTTTGCTCTTGTGTGTTTTGTGTTTTTGTGTTTTTGTGTTTTTGTGTTTGTGTGTGCGTGTGTTTGTGTGTTTGTGTGTTTGTGTTTGTGTGTTTGTTTGTGATTGTGTGTTCGTGTTCGTGATCGTGATCGTGTTCCTGTTCCTGTTCCTGTTTCTGTTCCAGTTGATGTGTCCGTTTCTGTCTTGTGTTTGTGTTTGTGTTTGTGTTTGTGTTTGTGCTTGTTTGTGTGTGTGTGTTTGTGTTTGTCTTTGTCTTTGTCTTTGTGCTTGCGTTTGTGTTTGCGTTTGTGTTAGCGTTATGTGTGCTTGTGTTTGTATTTGTGTTTGGGCTTGCATTGTTCGTGTTTGTGTGTGTGTGCCTGCGTTGGTTATGCTTCTGTTTGTGTTTGTGTGTGTGCGTTTGTGTTTGCCTTTGCGTGTGCGTTTGCGCTTGCGATATTTGTGTTGGTGTTTGTGTTATGTGTGCTTGTGTTTGCGCTTTGTGTGTGTGTGTGTGTGTTTGTTGTTTGTGCTTGCGCTTGTTCTTGCGTTTGTGCTTGTGCTTGTCCTTGTATGTATGTTTGTGTGTGTGTGTGCGTGTTTGTGTGACAGTGTGTGCATGTGTTTGCGATCCAAATGCGGCGCTGCGAGCGATGCGTTGTTTAAGGCCCAAAGAGTCTGTACTTTGCTCAATTTGTGCTATTTCAGTTGGGGATAAACAGTTTGAGCTCGTCCTTGCTTTGAGCTATGTTCCTCTGATTCCTCATAGTCACACACACACACACATACAGTCGCTCACACACTTCTCAGCATCATCACCTTTGTCAAAGTGACTTGGAGGATTCAACGCACGTGTTTGAAACTTGTTTGTTCTGTTTGTGTTTTCCCCCGGAAATGCGCAAAGAGCTCGGGTGATGCTGCTGGTGTTTGGCCGTGGATGCCAACGCTGGCTTGGTAGTCTCTCAAGCTCCTGGTGCCTGTTATGATAGATTTGCTGTTGGATTGGAATGCTGGAGCCTCAAACGTTTTGCCCGCACAAACTCGTACCGGATCCAGTCGTCCCGTCTATGTTAATCCAACAACAAAAACAACAATCCCAAAAACCTGGAAACAGACAAAACGCCACCTACCATGGCTCGACACTGAACCTGCGCTTGGATCTTTGTCCTGTGTATTTGGTTGGATTTTCTGGATGCTGTTAATATACAAGTATTTGGCTCGTCTGGTCTAGTTCCGTGACAGGATCTTTGGTTCCTCAGCGCTGCTTGGGGAGTGTTTCGACTTTGTTTGCTGTTTGATGTCCGTGTAAGGGCACGCCGCGACCCAAAACCCAAGTAGCATTTGAGCTGCGTTCTGTTTCCCCTTGAACTTGATTGGACAAGCTCCAAGCTTCTGCGCACCCTTCCGCATATTGCTGGCGGGCCAGCAGGGTTCCTTCCGCGCGCTTCCGCGGTACATGTGCTTCATCATTCGCTTCCGTGTCCTTACGCGGCGTATGTTTTACAAGTGCTGCTTCCACGAGTAGTGTTCTTGGCCTGGTGTTGGCAACTGCTCTTCTAGTCAGCGTGACGCTTCCTGTATGCCTTTCTGCTTCTAATCGTTTCCCCATGCATTTCCATGCACGCAAACGAAAGCAGCTCATACCGAACCACAAAGCTTCCGGGAACCTTCCGCGAAGGAAATCCCTTCCGCAAAACCTTCCGCAAGCGTTCGCGCGTGGTGCGGTGCACATGTTCCAGCGTAGTGTTTCTCCCATACTTTTCAAATTGCGGCCAACAGCCGCTTGTTTGGGGAACCAAAATCGCATCTGAAACTCAATAAGCTTTGGGAAAGACCCAAAACCTGAACACGTGTCAATCTCGAGGCATGCAGTACACCTCTCATCACCGTCCTTGAAGAAGGGAGTTGCAATGCGATCTCTGGATGACCGAGTCTCTCCGACAGCCGGGATGACCTGAGCTCAACGCGAGATTTGACGCCTCCACGTCTGGAAAAAAACCAAGAGCCAAGCCTGCACGTCTGCTGCGGGCACGATGTGGACAGACTTTGAACCACCAAATGCTTCCTGCAATCAGTGTCAAGCCCTGATCCAAACACACTGAAGGCAAGGAGGTTTCTCCTCGATTGCCTGGCAGCTCACGTGCGGCGTGGGCACCCTTGGCAGCTTGCGTCTCCAAAAATACAGGATCCGCTGTGTACTGAGCAAGGGCCCCGTCCTATCTCGGCTTGCTTTGAAGGGCTCTCTCTCAGCTTCAACCTCGAACTCCTGGCTGGGGCAGCAGCATGACTCGCTGCGCAGGAAGCACTCCCTGCCTCCTTCCCTTCCTCACTCACTCATTCATTCACTCACTCACTAACTCACTCATGACGAACCAGTCAGCATTGTGCATGTGTTGTTCCCCTCGTGCCCCTTGTGCACAAGCATGAATCATTTGTGCTCACTAGGCTTTGCTTGTGGTTTTTCTGCGCAGCCTTGATTCAATGTGTCGTTTCGCGCTGCCCCACAGCGACTTGACCTCCACTCCGTCTATGAGGCTAGAATGGGGAGAAAAAGGGCAGCAACTACTGCAGGCCGGCATCAACTTCAGACAAGCTGAAGCGCGCGCACGCACACACACAAACATACACACGCACGCACATGCGCACACTTACACACACACACTTACACGTCGAAGGGATGGCAAATTGGATTCGTACCATCAGAAAAAACAACAGCAACAAACATCAGAGAGGTTAACATCACAACCGTTCAAAGACAAGTATGTTTTCTCCCCGCGGTGTCTGGTCTTCGTTGGCCAGGACAAACATCCATGAGTTCCAGGCCCATACAAGTTTGGCCTCTGGGAAAATCAGGGATTTGGCGCGCACACACACACGAACACACACGCACAAAATGCGATGCCAGCTGCTTTAAAGCTGAACTCTGCTCAGCATGGGTTGGCACGAGAAGAAAAACACATTTGGGCAAACAATGCAAATGGTGAGAGCATTGCAACATGGGAGTCGGAAGCAAGTGGCCATGTACAGCGTGGTCATGCGGCACACTGCCACAACAGCTCGTGCTAAGTTACACAGGGGTCACCACAAGAGAGCGTGCTGACACGAGGCAGACGTTTCCCAATTTGCGCAAACATTACAGCAAGGGTATTCAAGCTCTCCAAAGAAGCTTCAAAGTCATTTGAGGCCACAAACAATCGCATCAGTAAGCTCGGGAAACAATGGCACAAAAAACCAAGGAAACAGGAAACTTGCAACAAAAGTCAGAAACAGGATAAGGAGGAAAGAAAGTCGAAGAAGGGTGAGCAAAACAATGAAAATATTTTGCCACACACACACACGGTGTCATGGTTATCAGGGGAATCACCTACATCAAACAACCGGGCATCCATCATCACGACGCCAATTTCGTGTCGCTTGCTCGTGATGTTTGTTTGAAGCATTGGGTCGCCACATGGGGCATGTTCGACCTTTGTTTTGCATGAAAAAGCGGAAAGTGCAGCATCGCTGTGGTTCTATGCCCTTGCGCGCATGCCATCTGCTCGGTACAATGTGATGATGGGCTGGGCCAGTGCCGATTCAGAATTGGATTGTGGACGACGTAACATGACTCATCATGCAATGAGCCCTTTGGGCTATGCGCTGCGGACTATGGAATTCTACGCGGCTTGCGGCTTTCATGTGTACAACACTCTCCGGAAAGCGGATCCAACTTTTTGGACCCCGTGTGTTCAATTTTGCATTGCTCAGAAAAGCTCTGGCCTCGCTGCCACCAAAGGAAGGAGCCGTGCTGCGCCCTCTGGAAGAAGCCGGTGTGTCGAGCCATGCTTTCAGGTCAGTTGATGCCTCAGGCTGCGCAACCTGTTGCATGAATTCCAAGATGGGTTCTAGGGACATATATGGTCATGTGATGCAGCTGAACCAGTGCATTAGAACCCGTTTTGGTTCCTCTTATGGTCATTGAGTCATTGTGTACATCGAGCGCACCTTCCTGTCGTCAGAGACGTCTTCATCCTGCCAGCGTTGGGCAAAACTTGGAGGCATGCATGGGATTGGAATCAGCACTTCTCAAGTGCACACAATCACACCCCACAGGCAACACAATGGTTACTGGTAGTCAGCGGTACACACATGTTGATACAGTAAGCCAGGAATCACCTTCCTTTCCGCGCTGGTCAGCGACTTTGAGCCATCTGTTGAACACCGGGAAAGATATGGGTCTCTTTTTTGGGGAACCAGCTTCTGGTTCGTTTTACAGGGAAGCTAAAAGGGAACGAACCATTTTGAGTCATTGAGGCTTCCCGCAGAAGGCATGATTTGCGCACACATGGGTAAAGGCGCCTCCGCCGAGGTGGGAGCCATACGCACGTGCTTGACATCATCGTCCTCTCCCGCAGAAGTGCCCAAAACCCTACGTTACGACACGCGCACGCGCAATTGCCTCGATCAGCTCCATCTTCACATGAGGCGTCGGAATCCTGCCATGAATATATTAGGCATGACGGTGTGACATATTGGGCATATCAAAAGCAGTCAGAACAACATGCTAGCACAAGCCAAAATATGCGGCTCCCGTCAAGAACATGGGAAGCTGGGAAAGTGAGTCCCCCCATGTTGCGACCGAATGTGTCCTGTCGCGGCTGCTTCGCATCTGCTGGTCTCCATCGGGTTTGATGTCGCTCTCAAACTCCTCTCATGTTTGTGCCAGAACACAATCTCTGGTTGCACGCAAAAGAAAACCAATGTGCTGCCCATCACTTGTGGGTTGGTGAGATGTCACGAACGGCTCAAATGGTTTCCTCGCTGTCACCGAACGCGACAGAACAGCGCTGCTTGGATGCCTGCATCTCAAAGCCAACCAATACACATACTAAGCGTACCATGGCAATACGCACTTCCCTCCCTCGCCTCTGTTCCATCGTCAAATTGCACCGCGCTCTTGGCCAGCTCGTCACCCTGCAAGAATCAGTGAATCGGGAGACTGCCATGCCAAAAACCTAAAACATGTTTATCGATTTCCCATGATGACTGCATTCTCACTGCGGCCTTGATGAATGGTGTTGGTATGCGATCTCTGCTGGGCCGACGCTCGCCCGCGACAGGCAGTGCCTCGCGGGAGCCGGTTTGTGCAAATATGGCGGGGCCTTCACGAAAGAAAGATCCGAAATCTCACCGGCCAGGTTAACGTCTACCATGACACTCTGAAACCTCGTGCTTAAAGATTACCATGCACTTACATGAGTTTAGTGAAGAGTTCGGCTTGTCAAAATGCAATATCTCGGCTCTGGGGTGCACTGCGGAGCGCACCCTTTTCTTGAGCCAAAACCACACGGAGTGCAATCAGCGCATTGGGCAATTATGACTATACATATCATGACTCCTCCTTGCTGGAAGAGCGTCTCTGTACACGCTCGCACAGCAATATAGGTAGCGGAGTCTGGCCAGGGACCTTAGCCTTCTAGTAGCTTAAGCTGTCCCTTGCTACGCTGGTTAAGGAAAACATAACCACACCTTCGCATGGTCTCAGACATCTGTACACCTGGAATGCTCTTTGTTAGAGCATCCGCCCTGTTGGACTTGCCAGGGGTATGCTCCACCCTCAGATGGTCCATGCTGACCCTTTCCTGCAACCACAGGAACCTCGTCTGGATGTGACGGGCCTTTCCCAGACCTGCCCGATTGACAGTTCCTTTTGCTGCAGTCGCATCTGATTGAATCAGCACCTGGGTCTCGACCGCAAAGTCCTCCAAGAGTGACTGTAGGCCTAGACCAACTGAACCTCCTTTGACAAGAGCATAATACTCCGACTCCCCAGTCGACAAAGCGATGGTCGACTGCACATTGCTGCTGTGCTTGAGCACATGCAACCCATACAGAGCAACCATGCCTGTTGTGGATCTCCTCGTTATTGCGTCTCCGGCATGATCGGAATCCACCTGGATTCGGAGCTTGCTCGGCTTGGCTTGCCGTGCAAAGACCTGACACACGTCCGGCTTCTTGATGAGGTAGCGACACAGTCGCTTCAAATCCTGCAAAGATGCCTCTGTAGGAGAAACCATCTTCCTCGCAAGATTCTTCACAGCGTGGCTGATGTCCAACCTGTCCTGTGACAGGTACGCTGCCCTCATCACGCATGAGCGATACAGGGAAGCCTGCTCTTTCGGTAGAGCTGGGCTCCGGGCTTCCTGCATCTGCAAATCCACGGACTTCTTCACGTCCGGTGTCTCCGCTCCCTTGGCATTCTCCATGCCAAGCTGCTGCACAAGCAAATCAACATGGCGTCGATCTGGCTCGATCAGGATCGCACTCGCTCCTTGATGTTGTTCACAACGAATGAGCCGGTTGAGAAAGTGGACCTCCTTGTGGTCTCCTTCCTCATCACCTATCGTCCCGAGCCATTTCAACTCGTAGGCACTGCGAAGCAAAGTATCTACTTCCTTCAGCGCCTCGGCGTCTCCTAACGCCATGAAATCATCTCCGTGCACCAGCACTCTTATTCCCAGTGTCGGGTGATAGAACACTGAGCCATTTGACTTTCCCCGGAGATATCCGGCTTTGATCAACAGCTGCGTGTAGTGCTGCTGCCATATGTTAGGGGCATCCTGTGTCCCGTACATCGACTTAGTCAAACGACCCACCATTCCCGGACTGGCGTCCTCGTCCGGCAACTGGATGTATATGCGGCGTTTGGGTACGCCATAGAAGTGGGCTCTTGATATATCCCAAAGTCCGATCTTGAGTGGTCGTCCTCCATGGGATACACGCTCAGTGGCCCATAGGCTACATAGCAGCCTCATAGCCTCTAAAGGCGGTGTTGACGAAAACAGCATGTTCTGAGGAATCCTTTCCTCTGGACTCTTCCGGGCCTTGATCTCCCGGACCACCAATCTCGACCTGAAGTTGGGATTGGCGGGGTCTCCCTTGTTGGTGTCTATCCAACGGGTGGTGATTGGACCCTTCCCGTTGGTCTCTCTGAGGCATTCCTCGAGCGGCACCTTCTCGTAAACCTCTTGCTTCCTAAGATAGTCCAACTCGAGCTGACGTGCCTCCCTGACTCGGTCTGGTGGCAAAAACCCACCATTCACGTCGTCCCAGTACTGCTCCACGTCTTCCGGCGTCACGAAGCTCTCCTCTGGGATTGGACCTGCAACTGCTGCGTCCAATGCACTCAACTGGCCACTCTCTACAAGGTGGCTCTTCAAAGTCTTCAGGACCGCTCGCACTAGCGCTGGCGGATAACGGGCCGCCGGTCTAGCGAGTCCTCCGATCAGGTGGATGTGCCGGTGCCATGGTTTCCCCGGCACATTGTTGGTGCATTCGCCCTCCAACAGTTGGGCCAAACCTGGATGGTTGGTCATCCAGCCAGTTTCTTTCCGCACATATCCTGTGCCCTGCAAACCCCTCCGGTCCGTAGCGACCATAGCCCATCTGCACATTGGGCCTCGGACAGTGTACACGTCCGGTCTCTCAGTGAGCTCACGGACCTCCGGGTCTTTCCAAGAGGTAGCACTCCACGGTGCCTCATGCAAGAAGAACCTACCTGCCTGCAACTGCTTCCTGTAGAACCTACAGGCGGTATGCAAATGAGCAACTGCTCTATCCATCTTCTCGCGCCTCTTGTCTGGGCTCACCCTGTACTTGTTGATGTTCTGGAGCTGGGAGAATTGGTCACAAGGTGGGCTCCCTGTGAGCAATGTCGGCTCGACCTCGTCCACATACTCCTCGAGCTCTCGGACGTCCTCAGTCTTGCTGAGATCCCAGTAGGAACCGTCCGGTTTCTGCTCCTCAAGGTCTACCGCAAAGCCCGGCCTCAAGCCATACTGCCCGGCTTGGGCCGTGAACCGCTTCGGGCTGTAGATCTCCATGATATCAACAGCGCCCATCTCCACGCACAGCTTGGTGATCTGCTCCAGCTCGACCGCGTTGATCTCCACCTCCTGAGCCAAAAACGCTCTCTCTACTTTCCGTCCAACCATGGACTTCAACATCCTCTTCAATCGACCCAGTTCAAGTCCACCCACGTCTGGGGGCTTGTCCGGGGTGTTTGAAGTCTCGGCGTCAGCCGCCGGTTGAGTCTCCGTTCGGAGTTCTTCAGGAGATACTGCGGGCTCTCGCTTCTCACCTTGCTTCTGCTGCGTCTTCTGCTTGGCTCCGGGCGCTATATACAGCGCTCCCGGTCTCTTGATCTGCGTGGTCGGCTTCGCCTTGCTCTTTGGGCTACTCGATGCTGGCGGGTCTGCTGCTGCTCTCTTGAGTTCAGCCCTCTTCGCGGGATCCTCCACATACTCCATCACTTGTCCAGGGTCTTGCCTAGATCCTACTCCGGCCTCAGCGGCCGGCTCTCCCATGGCCTCTTGGGCTGGGAGATCTGCTTCCACTCCTACTTCCGCGGTCTCCTCTCTTTTCCTTTTGTGAGCTTCGACACGGCGTCGTCCTTGCTCATCATCCATCATGAGACCGACGATTCTCGCTCGGCACATCTCAGTGTGCGGCAACTGAGTGGATTCCCCTAGTAGCACGCAAGTGCATCCAGGACATCCATCAGTAGGTTGGTACTTCTCCACATCTGCCTTACGGATGTAAATCCGTCGCTGCTGTGGCGGTGCCATAACAGGCACAACCTGAGGCGGAACCTCAACCCGGTCTTCACTGACCAGCAGGTCCTCCACTCCTTGAGCAGGAGTTCCCGGGGCCCTCTGCCCCGGCGTTCCCGGCGCTCGCACTGAGACCTCCCACGGGTAGCCTTTAAGGCTTTCCCATCCTTGTGGATTCCATTGATCTTCTTCTGGAAGTCGACGAACACCAGTGCCTCTCTTCACTCCTTCTGAGGTCACAACCAGCAAAGTGCCAGTCCTTCCGTGGTGACCTATGTACCTGCCTTCCTTGAGTGGCCTAGCTCCTTCTCCTACCTCACGGTAATACAACCGCTCTCCTATGGCGATTGCCGGCTTTCTCCATTCTCGGCCACACCTCCTTTGTTCCGGTGTCTTCCCGTCGGAACCTCTCTTGTACCTGCACATCAGGTCTGCTGCATGCCTTGGAAACCAAGACAGCACAGGGTCGTCATCCTTCAAGACTCGACCCAACTTCTCCTCCAGTGAGGATCGCAGGACTCTCACCTGCCTTTTGAGTTCTCGGCACAAGTTCTCGATTGCGCCATTCGCCCGGTGGTCAGCCACCGGCGACTCCTGTGGAACATTCTCCACTCCTGCTTCCTTGGCCGCCTGCTCCTTCAGGGCAACGATCGAATGCTCACCATCACTCTTGAAGACTGCACGACGGTAACCAAGATGCTTTATAAAGTTCGCCATGAATTTGACCGCATATGGCGTCGGTCCTTTTGCGTCCACGAAGGTGGCCGCAACGGCCAGTGTCCGACTGTCTCGGATCACCAGGATAGGCTTAGTCTTCCCATCCTCCTTTCCATCTCGCGTCATCCATGTGTAGTCGCACGAGATTGTCGCGAGCTCATCGCTCGCCTTGTCCTCTTCGGGTCGTGAGCGATGCTGCTGACCCAATCCTCTGCCGGCAAGACAATGCCGACACCAGTTGCGATACTGCACGTGACCTGTTGCCTCATGCTCCGCAACCTCGGCCCTCGATGGGCCTCCTGGTGCTCTCACCAGTGCGGGCGGCGCGATCTCGCCGCTCTCATCCATCTCATCACCCTCGGGCACACCTGCGGGTCGGCCCGCTGGTGCCTCTGGGTTCCCTTGTCCGGCACCCACGGCATCATCTGCCGCTGCAAGTGGTTTGGCCGGACTTACGCCTCGCTGGACTGCCGTCCAAAACCCGAACAATCTTCCGACTTCAAATAGAAGTTGTAAACTCCTTTCTCTTGGTATATGGGCAACCAAGTCTTCTTTTGGGCTTTACTGGGCTTGTTGAGCAACTGCTGAATTTTCCTTCCTGTCGCTGAGTCTGCTGGAATCAACTGTCCACCATTTTGATCAAGAACAGCCATCCTTCCATGGTTGAGGCATTTGTAAGCTGAAACCAACGGTTTGTGTACCGGTGCTAATGGCCCTGTGACTTTACACCTGGAACCTGTTTCACTCTTACCTTGAAACGTCCCGGTTCCGGTCCCAGGGACCAGTTCCCCCGATGCTGTCTTGAACATCATCTGGGCTCCTTCCTTAGTGGGGATGCGGTCTTTCCAATCCACTGGAATAGCAGTTTGAGCAGCCCCCGTATCAAGGTTGAACCGAACCCAGCTTGGGTCTTTCGGGGGCTCTCCCTGGGTGAATGCACCCAGCTCAAACATTCCCACTTCGGCCTCCGGTTGTTCTTCTTGGTCTCCAGCTTCGTAGTCGGCGTCCTCGAATCCTGCCACATGCTTCTGCTTGGAGCCAGACTTCCCTGAGCCTTTGGAACCTTTTCCATCCTTCTTCTTGCTCCAACACTCGGCCGCTCTATGGCCGGGCTTACCACAGTTGAAGCATGCTCCTGCGGGTCCTGAGCTGCCTGAACCACTGCCTTTACCTTTTCCTTTGCTGTCCTTACCTTTTCCTTTGCCTTTGCCTCCACCTTTGTCCTTTCCCTTACCTTTGCCTCCTTTCGAACCTTTCGAGCCT
Organism: Effrenium voratum; assembly: GCA_963377175.1. Taxonomy (NCBI): domain Eukaryota; class Dinophyceae; order Suessiales; family Symbiodiniaceae; genus Effrenium; species Effrenium voratum. Next base: position 103,413 of record CAUJNA010003847.1, on the reverse strand, counting down.
TTGACCAGCGAGTTGAGCACCTTCGTGATGGCGTCCACGTCCATCGGAGCGGGGCCTTGCCCCGATCTCGAAGCCCCACTGGACCCCGGTCGATGGATCGTCCCCTTGTCTCCCGTGACTGTTTCAATCAGAACCTCAATCTCCTGTTTCATTTCCTCGTAGGTTCCCAGCCGGTTCTTGTTCAGAATGAGGTGGCGCTCAATGTCGGTTGGAACCAGAAGTTCTAGGGACGTACACTTTATGTCCTGAGAGAGGATTTCCCTCTCGCCCCTTTCGTTCCTTCTGGCCTCATATCGGCGCATCAAATCATCTAGTTGTTCCATGGCCGGTCGAACTGCTTCCCAAGACTTAACTCTTTCGGGGTTGAGGATGGCCCTTAGGATGTTCCTCTTCCTACCTGCGGTGAGGGGGTCCCATCTCCTGTTAAGCCTTCGCCATGCCTCATACCCGTTCTTGGCATTGATGACCAGATCTTCGGACTCATGAGTAGTAAGGAATGACAACAACCTATACAGCTGGTCTCCCTTATCATCCAGTCCGGCCATTCCCAGTTCACCTCCATGTTCCTCTTCTACCTTTTCAACAGTGATCTCCTCATCCTGATCAACTACCCATTCAAGGATTGACTGGAAACTGGATCCAAAGATTGCCGTTGTGAGGTTCACCACAGACCGGGCCCATCTACGGAAGTGGCCGTCATCATTGGAGAAGACTTCCGGTTTTCCAATCCCTTTGGTGTCTATCAACAACTTCCTATCGCCTTTCTGCAGGCTTGTAGCTAACCTACCAAGGTTCTCTGCCAAAGCAGCTATACCTGCCTGGCCTTGCCTAAGAAGTTGATTCTCCTGTGACAACCGCTCAACTGCCTGCTGCAACTCTCGCACTGTTTCCTCCATGCCTTATATCCGGTGCCAAGCACCGGGAGGTCAGTCCGCCTTCCCGGACTCTTCTGTACTATAGTACGACCCCGAGCTCGATCCGCTTTTCGGCTCCGGCGCCGGTTGATCGTGAAGGTGAACACTGCCCTCGGTCTCGCTCAGGGGTGTAGCCGGCGACGGAGTCGGTGGCGGAGGTGGCGGCCGCTTCGGCCGAGCCAGCGAAACCTTCGGCTCGCTCTTGGGCTTCTCGATGTGGGCCTTCTCCTTGAGCACCCACTTCGGTCTTGGCGATGGAGGTGGTACCTTCGCCTCTATAGCCGCTTTTGCAGGAGGTGGCTTCACCTGAGGCTTCGCGATAGCTTCCGGTACTGACTTTGAGGTCGTTCCTACCGGTGCGCGCCTCCTTGTCGCCCCTTTTGCAATTGCTGCGGCCCTGGCCAACAATGATGGCCTCTGAAGGCGAGTCCTCTCGTCGCACGAGGAACACGGGTTCCCTAACCCGTCCAGTTGCAGCACACTCTGCTGGATGGCTTTGGCCACCGAGCCCGTTGCTCCGGCTCGGTATGCAGCTTCTGCCGATGCCGCCTTCCTGAGGCGGTAGTTCGAGGCCAGGTTCTGCTCGCTCGTCCCTTCACCGCGGGATGTCCTTGCCACCGCAAGCTCTTGTATGTCCCTGTGCACCGTAACCCGTCGGCCGAGAGCTTTGGCTGCCTCGGCGACCGGTGCCAGCAGCTCGGGCTCAGCGCCCGGTGAAGGCTCCTTTCCTTGGGCCTTTGTGAATCCCTTCGGCGGTGTCTTCGGAGCAGGGCTGGACTTAGGCGGGGACTTCGGTGGTGTCTTGGGCTGCACCCGGCGCCTCTTCCAGGGCGCCTGCCCGAAGTTCTCGATCTCCTCCTGGAGCTCCGCGGATGGCTCTTCCTGCTTCTTCTGCGCGAGCTTCAGGAGGCCTTTGAGGATCCTAAAGTGCCGACTGTTTTGGCTTCTCCTCTTGTCTTTGCCAGTCGCACTCTGCCACCACCGAGATCCTGACGACCTAGGCGTGTGAGCGACCTTGGGCTCGGGCTGGATCCTGCCCTCGCTGCCCCAATCGCCCCACACGCTCTCGTCCTCGCTCTGGCCCTTCTGCTCCAGGTCGAAGTCCGTGGCCTCGGGCTCAAACTGCTTCTTCTGCGGCGGGTGGAGGTCCTCCTTCTTGTCCTCGTTGGTGTATTGTTCCAGCTCCTCCTCCTTCTCCTCTGCCCGGCTTCCTCGAGCCGGTTCTGGGCCCCTGTGGCCACTTGGCAGAGCCTCTGGCTCTGAGGAGGGAGGAGATGCAGCCTGGGATCCTCCCCAGTCTGCTTCTGACTCAGCGGCAGGCTCAGCGGACAGGGTGTCTTCTTCTCCTTCACTCGGAGGGGCAACTAGCTCCGGCCTCTCCTTCGGCAGCTCTTCCGCTGCCCCGGTCTCCTCGACCGGCTCTGCGGCTTTGCCTTTGCCGCGAGCGGGCCGCCTCCACGGCGGCTCCTCCTTGTTGCTCTTGCCCCTGCCCTTCTTGCCCTTGCTCTTGCCCTTCTTGCCCTTGTTCTTGCCCTTGGGCCCCTCGTACGGCTTTCCAAACCAAATGGACCGTCGAGGCTCACCCGCTACCATCAAAATGCAATATCTCGGCTCTGGGGTGCACTGCGGAGCGCACCCTTTTCTTGAGCCAAAACCACACGGAGTGCAATCAGCGCATTGGGCAATTATGACTATACATATCATGAGCTTGGTGAGGTTACCTAAGATCGGGAGCAAAGTTGTTGGTCTTGTGTGCTACTCGGGTCGGATCCAAAGACATAAACTCAAGATTTGCTTGGAAGCACAAATCACCTGAATTCATGCTTTGATATCCAGCCAAAATCGGCCTGCGGATACTCAAACTCACAGTCTTGCATGTCATGCCTCCACGTCTGCATCAGGCACAATTCGAACGTGCTTGGCACCATCTTCCTGCACGAGGTCAGCTTATACATTGCTCCGGAGGGCTTTTGGAGGCTTAACACTTGGGCCTCAAGCGCGTCAAGCTTCACATGAGGGGTGGGCATCCTGGCGTCATCGAGGCAGCAAACAAGTGAAGCCGCCTGACCAGGTCCTTTCGCGGCTTGGCCGCAGCTGCTTGTCGGCGGAAATCTCACTTTGAATTTCCTGCGAACTCTGCCAGCCAAGACTCCCATGGACCTATGAAAGCCTACATTTCGCGGCATCCCAGTTCAAAAAGCAATGAGTCGGATCTTTTCTCGAAGGAGGCTCCAAGGCCGATCAATCGAGCCATGGGAGATGTGAAGAGTTTCAACATGGAACTTCTCAACATAATTTGGCCCAAGCTATTTCTACTGCGTTTGCGCCCTCGTTTTGTCTTCCCCTTCCCCTGCCTGAACGGCACCAAAGGTGGGTGCTCTTCTTGCTGGAGGTCTCTCTGGCGTGGCCTGCAGCTGTCCACCCTCAACAATCGGCCTAACTGTGTGCCCTAAGCCTCAAAATGCACAGCGCGCGCGTCCTCATATTCCTCCTGCAGGCAACCAAAGCAATCAGGCCAAGACTTGTTTCGAACTTTTAGGGTCATTTATAAAAATTTGCGCAATAGCGAAGTGTGGGAAAAGCAGATATTGTGCCGCTGTGGCCACAAGTTGCATCTAAAGCATACCATGTATTCTCTCGGTCCTTCATGAACGGTGTGGCAATTCGCTCCCTGGTCGATCGCCCTTCGCCGGAGACGGGAATTGCCTTCAACACACCCGTGGCTGATGGAGTTTTGGTTGCTGGATGCTGCATTTCTCAAGCTCCGCCTCCACGTCCGCGGCCGGAAAGATGCGGACAGTCTTGGCTGAGTTAGCAAACGTCTCCTGCAAGTTCAAGTTCCTTCTTGCTTTGTCGCGCTCCTTTCTAATGGCCTCCACCAGCTGCGAGCTGACATGCGGCGTTGGCATCCTCGCGGATGCATGCGGACAGTGCCAGCATTGAGCTTTGCAGAAAATCGCGCCACTTGGCGCTTGTCCTGTCGCGGCTGGATCGAAGTTGCTCTCTGTTGCTGTCGGCTTCGAATTCCTGCGAAACCAGGGAAGGTGACCATCTCCACACGGCAAAGGCAGCGAATGCGCTGCGCCACTGGCATCCTTACACCCAGTCCTCGATGCTCGACAGCACCGGAGCTAGAATCACTCTGCGATCCTGGCTGCAAAAGCAGTCAGGCATGTGAGATGGAACTTCGGAACGTCGCCTCTCCAGAGCCAGGTGCCACATATGGAGTTGCTATTCGGTCACGCACCGAGCGGTTTCCAACCTGAGACGGTGAGAAGGGGAGTTTCAGTGGCTCGAGTGGACTGGATGGAACACGAGTGGACTTTGGCCTTGCCTCCGGCACTGTCTCCGGGACTTCCGGCGACGTGACAGTGGTCACCGAGTCAGAGAACTGCACCGATGCCTGGGCAGAGTCTGACCCATCTGTATGTGTACGTCTTGCAGCGGGAATGGAGGGGCTCTGAACAAACACAAAAAAATCGGGGTGTTGCACGATCGTTCTCAGCTCTCTCTAGGGGCGTGACCTCTGACTCAGACAGCCCGCCAGCCTGCAGAGCTAATCACACTCCACTGTGGCCAAAGCCGAGATGCACAATTGAAGTCTCAATATGGTCTATAGTCTAAGAGTCTATAGTGGGCATTGCCGCATGACAGTGTGCTCACCTGGGGCCCTGGGGCTCAGGGTGGCCAGCCTGGGAGGCCCAGGGAGTGGGCACTCGATCACGGGAAGAGCGAAGTGTGGAGCTGGGGCCTGGGGCTCTCGGGGCTCTCGGACTCGGCACCGAGCGAAGGAGCGAAGCGGGGGCTGAACTGGTCCCGTGCTCGGTCTCGCTTCCCTCGCTTCCCTCGCGCTCTCCGGGAGCAGGACCCATTGGCGACTCAGTCACACTCGGAGGCTCGGCAGAGAGTCTGGCCAAGGGCCTCGGATCGACCATCAGAGCGCAAGGTTGAAGGAGGCGAGCAGTGCCTGCGGCTGCTCGAAGCGGCCTGTGGGGCAGAGGGCGGTCAAGACACACCAGCCAGCCAGCCAGCCAGTCAGCCAAGCAAGGTGCTAGACATGAGCAGACCGCCTCCGCTCCATCTGAAGTGGGCCCTGGGCAAACTCTCAGTCAGTTTAGTCAGTTTCTCACCATTGAGTTGGTGCCTTCGCCGTCGGCAGAGAACTGCCGCAGCTCTTGCTCAAGCTCATCCAAACGCCTAGCACGCGGGACATTCCGAGAGAAGGACGTGCCGGAGTTGACCTTCTCATCATCACGCATTCATCTTCATGACGATCTGAATCCTAGGCCAATTCACTTCAGCACAGTTCTTGTGGCAGATATCTGCCTCCCCGCTGTCGGAGCCATCGGCCGACTCTTCATGACGTTCATGCGCTCGGTTGCAAACCTTGCCGCGCACAAAACATTCTGGCAGTTACTGGCCGGCGAGGCTCCAACCCAACATGCATAGCGATCTTTGGACTCGATGGACATCTTCAATTGTTTCACCTCAGCTCCGTTTGGGCAGTTCAATGCACTTTCTGCGACGGAGCGGCACAGAAGCTTTCAGCTTCTCCTTTTCATGGTCAACTGCCGGAGCCGAATTGTTCTGCTCCTGTGGCACCGAATAGCCCATACACAATGCAGAAGCCTCCAAATCTGACTTCCTGAAAGCTCAATGCTGGTGGGTTGGCAACTCATCGATCCAACTCACAAAAGACCAAACCCAGAATGTCCTGAATCTCGTCTTGCAGTTTCTTGACCTGCTCCTGCAGGAAGAACGGCTCAAACTCAGCACTGACTCGGAAGCAAATGCCAGAATCAAAGAGAACACAAAAGAAAAGGTGCCAGCAAATCCACTGTGTTTTCACCCGTCCACCAGTCCTCCAAGTAGTGTTTTTCTGCAAGCCTCCGTTCCCGCTCCGTCCGAACCTGCTTAGCGGAAAGCGGCGCCCCGTAGCGCAAGTGGCCCATGCCTCGTCGAGGAGCTGTTGGGCTGCTAGGTGGCCCTGAACAAGACCCATGCCAGTGCCAGAGAGGAGCTTGGATCGGTCCAATGAGTTGCTCCCTGAACAAAAATCCACCAATGCCCAACCCCTACGTCATTTTGCCTGGGCAGCCGGAGGCGACTCGGTGAAGAGGGCGTTGCGTACCTCCTTCATAGCCTCGCCGAAGGGCAAACAAACAAGACGTCGGGACGTGCGCCACCCGCCGTGCCTTTTTCAGCTTGCCAACTTCGAGGTTCCTACGCTTCTTTTGTCGCTCCATGAGATGAACCTGGCGCAAAGATCAAAACCTTCACCGATCAATGATCAGTTTACTTCGAAAGCACAAGTGAGGGGTGTTGACCGAGTGCCCTGAGGAAGCTTCTGTCGCTTTGGGACCATCTGTGTCCCGCCTGCTGTCGCAGAATCTCCACATCTTGCCGCACCCACCTCAAACAAGCAAAGCCATCCAAACAGTGCACCGGACAGAAAGTACTGACAAAGGAACAGGCGATGATTGGCCATTCTCCGACAGCTGAGAAAGTGTGACCTGCATGTCAGAAAGCTCAATGCTGATCCACTAACTGCACACACAAACACATTCCTTGGGGTAGCCAAGTGTCAGACCAGGCACATCTGTCATTCAGCTTGCCTCGTACTCGCGCAAGTGATGGCTGAAGGTGGCTCGCAGCTTCGCAATTTCTTCGAGCAAAACCTGCCGCATCACCAATTCAGATCTAGTCCCATCTTCATGATTCTGAATCCAAGGATTGGTAAGCCAGCTCAAAAACCTTTTTGCGTCTGTAGCAAACATGTGAATGCCTCGTTGATCATCTGATCCAAGTTCTCTGATTGCCAAGCTTGGTCCTCCGTGCACGCGCATCCACGTTCTCAACTCGAATGGGCATCTCGTTGCATGCGCCAGCCAACTTGACCCCCATTCTCTCCGGTGCCTGAAGGCTCAGCGGAGTGGGTGGCCTGGCAGCTGGCGCAAGCTGGCTGTTTCTCTGGCCCAGCTGCGCATTGTGCAGATTTAGGCTGATTTAGTTGCCTTACTCTGCTTGAGGGTGGATTCGGGCTGGTATTGCGCAGGCTCACAGCTTTGAGTTTAAGTTGATTTGGGCTCACTCTATCTGAAGCTATATTTGTGTGCTTCCAAACTATGCTGTGCAAATGATAGCAAAACAAACATTCTGGACAGGACAAAACAACACGTTTCCAGCTCTGCATGCGCAGGACACCCAAATACAAAAAAATGGCTCGAGTGTTTCAGCACCCGAACACGTACGGTCCAGTCAGCAGATCAAA
>CAUJNA010003847.1:76228-91228 GCA_963377175.1 Effrenium voratum | reverse complement strand
ATTGTGTAGCTAAGCCTCCAGCGCCGCTGCAGCGACAGCTCCAGACACCACCAAGACGGACAGAAACAGGGCCTGGCCGGGCCCAACGGAGGTCCAAAACGGCCTGAGCTCTTCTTTGCTTGGTGTTTCTTTCTCTGTGGTGCCGGCACGATTCTCCATGACTCCTTTCATCCACGGCTGGCCCTGTATGCAGATTGAGTGCCAAGACATCTGCATCTGCAGCCGTCGAGGCCAATGCCTTGTAATTCACAAACAGAACCGCGGCTGTCTGTGCCTAAGCCAGTGCAGTCTGTTGAAGACTTGCGTGGAGGCTGGAAACATACACTTAGAGCGTGGCGGTCTCCACCAGGAACACGATGGTGTTCATCAAGTTTGGCCTTAGAACACAAGCGGTCGCGCACGAACATGTTGAAGCTTGCTTGTTCTAAGGTCGAATCAGAAAAGGCTTGGTCCACATGGACAATGCATATTGAGTCCAGTCCTGCTCCTCTTCCTGACAAGCAAGCCGTGCAGAACTTGACCAAAGCGTGCCGCCCGCCTGCTCAATGAGCCCACGTCGCCTAGCCCTCTCTCGCTTCCAGAAGTCCGAGACATCCTCACGCATCTCCAAGCGCAGAGTGGTGAAGGCAAGGAGTGTTGGACAGTGCTCCGTTGCAGCTGGTTTTAGATACGACTGCGACATCAGTGGAAAAACTGGCACTCCTTCAGCGAAGGTCCAGACCAACCTGTACACCACAAGCGAAGCTACTTCCACTAGCACGGTTTGGAAGGCCTGCTAGTCTTTCCATGGAGTCCTCTTCCATCGCCGCACGAGCCATTTTCACCGCGGTGACCTCAGCACTCATCTGCCAGCAGCGTCCCGCTTGGCCGAAGCTTTACCCGCCCGCTTATGTCACTAAGGCCTGCACCATACAGAACAAGTGTATGGCCGCCTCAGAGTTTGAGGCAACAGCTTGTTCTGACCTTTGGTGATCTCCACGTCAAGTGGCAAACAGTTATTCAAACACACGCCGCAAATGCTTGGCTCTTGCCTGGCCCAGCATGGAGATGAAAACGGCAGGATGAAAAAGGGATCGCAGTGGTCGAACAGGATGCATGCGGTCACCTGCAACCACCACTGGTTGAGTCTGGTCAACAACATCGCACTTGCATATCCTGGAAAATGCGTACTTTCAGTTGTTGATAAGGTTCCTACAAGCAAGAAAAATAACGTGGATATTGTGGTGTGCCCGTTTGGGAAATGGATGTTGGCTCCTGTCATATATGATCAGTTTTCATGGGAAAGAAAGAACTGGACAGGGAGGCTTACCCAACCAAGTGGCTACGCACACTCTGCTCACACGCTTTCTGTTGAAATCCAGAGCTACTTAAAGGTCGACTTCAAGCACAACAAGGTCAAAACAAGGAGACGGCCCTCAAATTCTGGCTGGCTTCCACGCATCTGAGAAGCACAAGGACCACCTTTGGAAAATTGCAGGACTTGGGCAAAGTGCGATCAGTGCAACGTTCCACCAAGTACCTGCGCCCTCAAAACTGTCTCCGAACCGCAGAGGCTTACGCTGAGTTCGACCAAGTCTTTGTGCAGGGCAAGGGGGCCGTCAATGTAGTCCAAACAACGCAATTGCCGACCTATGCCAGGCAGCGCTGTCAATTCTTTTCTGGTGGCCCCGGGGGACTTGGCCAGAAAGTATGCTTGAGCCTGTCCGAAAACAGAAATGCAACCCCAACCTAGTGATACAACTAATGGGAGTTACAATGCCAACGTGCACACTCAGGACCATACTGAAACAGGTGACGCAACGCCCTCAAGCGTGCAAAGGCAAAGTTCACTGCTCCCTCTGAATGCAAACAAATAGCCACAAAAAGTTTGCCCGTATACTTTCAAGGCGATGACAGGCCTTGCTTGCAGCAAAGTGGCAAGGACTTGCATAAGTGAAGGCCAATGAGGCTGTCGTCAGAAGCCATGATGATGCCATCATCTGCCTGTTCGTTTCAAACAATGTGTGCGTCAGGCTTGAAATACAAAACAGGCCTTTCAGAAGAGCGAGATCCTTCCAGAGACAGGGCGGACAGTACGTAGGCGTTGATGATGCAATTCAACCTCATCCAAGTCCCTGGCACAGCCCTTTGTGACCATTGAGGCCCGCGCATCATGATTTGCTGTTGTTGGAGTGCCTTACGATGGCATAAAGGCACAGGCAGATACGACGTGTAATACAACGTGTACAACGGACTGTCGACTTCTCTCCCATCTCAGCAGCACACGGACAACAGTGTGCAGCGCCCTTGTCGAATCAAGTCCACGCAATTCTTCACCGAAGGGGCCTTGCCATTCGTCCCATTCGTCCATCCAAAGAGGCCCGAAAGGGCGCGAAAACCATTTTGAAGGACTCTACGGAGGTCCTTGGTAGTGAAAGGAGCTGCGATGGAGGCATCACCAGGCCTGCACACCGCTTCAAATCGACGAACTCAAGGTTTGCAGAAACAGCAAACAGTTCACATATTGTTAAAGTTGTAAACACCTGATGACATAGATGTGTCAAACCTGTGATGTGACAGCTCGGCACTTGTTGTCCAGCGGGCAAGGGCTGTAGTCTTTCTGTGGTCTACTTGTAGGCTCAAGGCCTTGATGTACAAATGGGCAGTGTCATGTACAAGGTGGATGTATCTTAAGCTTCAGGACATCGATGGTACAACCATCCTGTCTCAACAACAGGGCTCTCAACAAGAAGCGCCTCCTGGACGACAACTAACTACATGCCATTTTGGCACACTGGATTGTTGGCACAATGACGCAGCTACATCCTTCAGACATCAGGTCACGTGAATGCAGTTTGTACAGATGCTCGATTCATTAGAAGCATGGATGTACAAAGTGAAACAGCCAGCAGAGCTGATAACAGACTTTACATCGCATCGCCCAGTTAGAACAAAACTGTTTGGCTTGATGTTGGACGGACTACATCAAGCCAAACAGTTTTGTTCTAACTGGGCGATGCGATGTAAAGTCTGTTCTCAGCTCTGCTGGCTTTTTCACTTTGTACATCCATGCTGCGCCATTGTGCCAAAAATCCGGTGCGCCAAAATGGCTCGCTGTGTCCCACCTGTCCAGCAACCAGGATTGTACCGCTCCCTGTGAGCTGCATTCCATGCTCCACGATGTACTGGATAAGAATTGTCCTGAGTGGCTCAGCGATGGGTTGTACTGCGGCATAGCTGTAGTGATGTAGAGCCATGGTGAGGGCCGCATGAGCCCTGTCCAGATCCAAATATTTTTTGAGCACTGTCTTGATGGGGATGACTACGTGTTGCAAAATGAGGTTGTAGCGCTGGTAGAAATTTGTCATGTGGCCCTGCACCTTCTCGATGGTCGACAAGGTCCATGTGCAAGTGTGTTGTAATGCCCTGATGTAGCCCCTGTTGAACAATGTCACTTGCTTCTGGTAAACCTTCTGGAAAAGCTCGTCCGTCTGGAGGTTGACCTTGAAGATGTAAAAGGTTGTCATGTCCAGTGTGCTGTCAAGACCTTCATGCATCAACCAGCTGATGTAGCCGACGCAATCCATGAGGCTGTAAAGCATTTGAATGAATCCCAGTGTGGGAGACCTCATGTAGCCCGGAATCTTGTGTATCTCACCTGGCTGCGATGCGGCAGCGGTTGTAATGAACTTGTACTGCTCCTCAATGCAATCCTGAGGGTTAGCCGGTGTAGTCGGGTTGCTCCCAACCTGTTCGACTGTGAATCCTTCCGGCACTGCCAAAGGCATGCGCAGGGTCTTGTAGGCGCGGTGATCCATTGTAGGATGTTGGCCTCAGAGCAAACTGTAGAAACCAAATGTAGATGGCTGCAGCATGTGTCAAAACATTGTCTGAAACATGTACCAACTGTCATGCAGAAAATGTCCCAAATGTAGAGGGTTGTAAAGCGCGAGCGGGTCGATCCATGGCAATGTGTCTACCCTAAAAGATTGTAACTACGCCGGCTGTTGTGGGTGACCTGCGCACCTGTTGTTTAACAACCTGTGCTGACTACTGCACTCACTGGTGTGAAACTGTTGCGGTGTGGCCTCAAAGGCCAACATTGCACAGGTGTTTGTTGAGTGTGTCGCAGCCAACAAACTTGGTAAGAAGGTCGGCTGCGTTGTCCTCTGACTTTACCTTGTGCACTGTAATGATTTTGCTCTTGACAAGTTGTTGTGTGAAGGGGTGTCGCGGCTCGATGCGCTTTGCTTTCTTTGATGCACCTTCCCTCGTTGCTACTGATTTTGCTGCGCTGCTGTCTGTGTGTGTCCTGATGTTGGTGCGTACTTCAAAAGCTTCTTTGATGAAGTTGCTGATGTAGAGTCTCTCCTGTGCGGCTGCACCAGTTGCGCACAGTTCTGGTTCTGCTGATGAAAGTGCTATTGTTGCTTGTGATCTGCTGCCATAGTGTACTGCTGCTCCAAAGAAGTACAGTACAAATCCTGTTGCGCTTTTCCTTGTTGTCTCGCATGATGCCACGTTGGCATCTGTGTGTGTGTGTGTGCGTCAATGTTGAGTGGAACTCGCTTGTCCTGCGCTTGTATCTTTGGTCGCAGGTTGTGTCGCATGTACCTTGTTCCTTTCAGGTATCCGATCATGTGCTCGAGCTTCTTGTTGTCAAGTTGCGTTGGTGCTTGTAGTGATCTTGCTTGCCCTTTTGCTCCATAGCTGATGTCTGGTCGTGTGTATGCTAGCCATTGTATCTTGCCAACAAGCCGCCTGTGTTGTTTGTGCTGTTCTTGGTCTAGTAGCGCTTCATCTTCTGCTGTACCTTTCATGTGTGGCACTCCTGGTGATGGCGCTGGGTTGCATGTGCTCATTCATGACTCTTCCAGGATGATGTCAACATAGTTGTTGTTCAAGCTGATGCCAATGTGGTCGCCTTTGTGTGAAATGTTCCTACCAAGAAACGCATTGTTGATCCGACTGTTTGGTCGCCTGTGTGTCTTAGCAGGACTTTCTTTTGTCTCCTGCTGAAGAGCGTGTTGATGATGCTCTGTACACTCCTATGAAGAGGAGATCGTCTACATAGATCATGATGTAGACTTGACAGTCTTTTGGTCTGTAGACATCGCTTTCTGTTGCGCGTCTCACAAGTTCAAGTGCCACTGTGAGAATGTGGTCTTGCCATTGTTTTGGTGATGATCGTAGGCCATAAATGGCTTTGTTCAGCCGCCACATTATGTGTCTGTTTTCATCATTGTAGAACTCGTGTGGCGGTCGCATTGCTAGTTTGTATGGACATCTCCTGTACTGACTGACCAGTTGTACACCAGTGCCATTGTAAGAAGTATTCTCAGTACGCAAAACAATGGTGTACTGGCGAAGAGTAGGTCGTGGTCTGTAACGGGTTCTGCGTAGCCTTTTCCTACTACGCGTGCTCGTATTTCATTGTGTTTTTGCTTGAGAACCCATCTTGACTCGATGATGTTTGCTCGTTGTTCTGGTGTCATTGTGTTGCCATCAATCTCTGTGAAGACTGATTGATCTTTCATTCGTTGTACTTCTTTCTTCACTCCTTGCGCCACTTGTTGTGGGTCCAAGCCTTCTGTGTCGTGTGCGATTGGCTCTAGTAGGACCCTTTCATTGTCGATTTCTTCTGTGTCTTCATTGGATGTTGTCTCCATTTGTTTACCATCCTTTGTTGTGAACTTGACGGCATTTAGTCTCGTTTTGCCCTTTGGCTGTTTGGCTGTTGTAGGTCGCTCCAGCGCTTGTCTCTCTGCTGCGGTGCGCTGTTGCTTGCCTGCGCTGCCTTCTGCTATTGCGTCATCTCTTTTCTCTTGCGGGTGATGTAGGCGGTGGTGCTGGCAGCGCTGGTCGCTTCTGATGTGTTGGTGAGGTAGCCATTGGTGATGTTGGCTCTGCTGTTCTCTTCTGCTTTGTTGGCTGATCGCTTGCTTGCGCTGCGCTCTGTCTCTTTCCTTCTGATGATGCGTTCGTTGTTGCATCTTTCTGTGGCGGCGGCGCCTTGCTTGTAGCTGGCATTGTCAATGGTGTTGCGAGAGTTGGTGCGCGCAGTGCTGACGCTGGTGTCTTCCATGGGCCTGTGTGTACACAGTCCACTAGTTGTTGACTGTATTTGTGAGGCGTCCTTGCTCTGACAATCTTGTTGTAAAATTCAATGAGGGATTCACCTGCGGTTGTATCCTTGCCAAGCCAGATCTCGTTGTAGAATCTCGGCTCGAGGTTGCACTGTCTCACCAAACTTGCAAAGTGGTGTATGTTGCTCTCTGCTCCATCTGTTGAAGTAGCTTGTGCATCCATTGCTGTGAACTGCATACCTGTTCATGATGTATGCACTGTGTCGAACTATCCCAAGGCGTGAGTGGATGTTTCATTGAAATGTCTCTGTTGTAGTTTTGTCTGATCTGTGCCTTGAGTGTTCTGATTTGTGCAAACAGTGTTCTGCGCGCTCGCTCTACACCTCCTTGTGACTGTGAACTGTGTGCTCCTGAGTTCCTTGTGGTGATGTTGCCATTCTTGCTTGCCACTGGAAGTCTTCCTGACCCGATTGTAGTATGGTGCGTGTTGTCCTTCCACATTCACTGAGGAAGTGCTGTAGCTGTGTATCTGCACACTCGAAGAGCATTCTCTTGTCTGTCAGTTGTAGTGCCATGTCAATTGCTGTGAGAATTGGATGTACGATGCTGCCATCAAAGCCTTTGATGTAGCCGAAGTCAAGCTGTACGATTGGAAGCTTGCTGTGTTGCTTTGGGTGATTGTTCTGCCTGCCTCTTGCTTGTACGCATGTTGGACACCAACTCCTGTAAGGGAGATGTGTCACGTTGTGCTCGAGTATCTCCTGTGGTGTTGGTTGCTTGGGTGCTTGTACTGCTTTTGCTTTTGTACCCTGTTGTTGTTCCTCATCATCTGACTCAAGTTGTGTTGGAAACTCCTGGTGTTCCTCAAAGTTTGCCCAGCCTGTCCAAGGCTTGTCTGATGTCTTTGCTGGCTGCGTTGTCCATTCATCTTCTACCAATCTTGTGTTGTGTCTTTCTCCAACTCGTTGTGCCTTGGTTTGTCTCCAAGGTATGAGTCGCTTGATGTCTGGCCCGTCGTGTGTCTGCTCTGGTGTTAAAACGCTGACCGAGGCTCAACATAACATGTACTCTTGTCCAGTATGGGCCTTCTCTGTACCAGTTGTCTCCTCCAGGTTGTACTTCTGAAGGATGTGGAAGCCCTTGTCCGGCTGCACCTTTGGTGGTGTGTGGTGCTGCTGACTCCTGTAGTGTTGGTGGTGTTGTTTTCTCTCTATCTCGTTCGTTTGTAGTGAATACTTGTGGTGTGACCTTCTGTGGCTCGCTCCTCGGCTGTCTTTGTTGCAAACTGTTGCTGCGGTGTTTCTGGCAATTTTGTGCCTTTCTTGATCCTGAACGTTGCTTCTCCTTTCCGCATCTGTGGCTGTGCTTTGTTTGGCTCTTCCATTGTTTGATACTTGTCCTCCAACGTATTCGTTGCGCCGTCCTTGAATCTGATGGTTGTTTTCCTGTAGTCCTCAAGTTGCTCTGCTGGGACTGAACACTGTGTTCTTGATGGTGTGAAAAGTGTCTTCCTGTGTTGCCTGTGTACTCTGACAAGTTCTCCTTGTGTGTTGAACTGCCCGCGGTCTCCTGCGTTGCGGTCGGTGCTATCATGCCAATCTGTCCTTGTTCTGTGTTTTGTGTCTGTGGCTTTGTTCCTTTTGGCAATGCTGCGATTTCTGCTTGTAGGAAGAACAGGCCATTTCTGTTCTCCAGTTTGCTGCTGAAATCTTTGATGCGCTGTAGTCTTGGATTGTCACGCAAGCCCATCTGTACCCGAAAAGTTTGATGCGCTGGTTAGTCACTGTTCTGCGGCCCCGCGCCATGTGCTAGTTGGTGTAGTGAGAATTGTGACGCAAACCATAGTGGGCATACATGTGTAGCCGCACCGCTGTCAATCATAAGACTGACCCAGTTGTTGTCTTCTGTTGGTTGTTGCGCTGCGCCAATCATGGCAGTTGTTACTTCATGGATCTGCTACCTGCGCTGGTTGTGGTAGCGCCAGTTGGCGCATCTGTGACTGATCCTGGTGATACCAGTTGTTGTCGTAGTGTGCCTGGTTGTACCAGTCATCTGTCTGGTCAGTCTGGTCATTGGTGTCGAAGGTTCCTGTGTCGCAGTTGTAGATCGCCACTCTGCATTGTTTGGCCATGTGTCCTGGTTGTCCGCATCTGTAGCAAGCATTTGTTGCGTGTTTTCCTTTTGCTCCTTTTCCTCCTTGTTGGTTGTTGTAGTATCCTTTGCCTTTTCCTTTGTTGCTGTATCCTTTTCCTTTGCCCTATCCTTGTTGTCCTTTGAATGGATTTCCTTGTCCAACCGGTTGTTGATTGCACTTGCCTTTTCCTCCTTTGTAGTTGTTGTAGCTGTAGTTGTTCCCGTAGCCGCCATAGCCTTTGTCTTTGTTGCGCCTTCCTTTGCCATTTCGCTTGCCTTTCTTTCCTTTACCTTTGTTGTACCATGTTGCTCCTATGTCCATCGGTGCTGGTGCTTGGTTATTGTTGCTTGATGTGATTGCTTGTAGCCTGGTGAATGATGCTGTCGCTCTGTAGTACTCGATCACCATTGATCTGATCTGTGCATATGTTGTGATGTTTCCTGCTTGCAGCTGTAGATGTTGCTGTAGTGGTCCTTTTGTCTCGTTGAGCAGTATTGCAATCTTGACTGCGTCTGGTAGTAGTGTGTTGTTGTCCTGTTCATACCTGGAGAGTTGAAACTCCCATGTTGCGAAGCTCTCTTCGAACTTCTGTTCATCAAGCTGTGGTTTTAGCAGCCGTGTAAGGTACCCAATGCTCTTTGTACCAAGTGGTATGGAGTACCTTGCATGTGTCAGCCGCCATGTTTCAAATCCGTCGCCTTGCATGTTTTGTCTGCAGATTGTAGACGCTGGTCCATCGCGCGCGCTCACCAAGAGGTAGCGCAGGCTGTTGCTCAGTTGTACCCATTGCTCTGCTACTGCTTGTGAAGGTGCTGCATTATCAAGTTGGTCGTTTGTAACTTGTCCTGTTGATTGCTCTGACTGTTTCAGCAGTCTGTTGTATGCTGGGCCTTGAAGTCTTAAGTATGCTGTCATCTTGTACTTCCATTCTTCGAAGGTGTTGTATTCTCCTGTGAACCGTGGTGGTGATACCTTGTATTTGTGGATTCCTTCCAGCTGCTGTTCTTGCTGCTGTTGCTGTTGTTGCGCCATGTTGCTCACTACTGTGTACCTGAACCTGTGGGTGTATGTTGGAGCTCACCCTGGGTTGTGATCGTGGATCGTGTACCAGGGACCACTGCTCCGCTACCACGTTAAAGTGGAATTGACGGTGTAAACACCTGATGACCTAGATGTGTCAAACCTGTAATGTGACAGCTCGGCACTTGTTGTCCAGGGGGCAAGGGCTGTAGTCTTTCTGTGGTCTACTTGTAGGCTCAAGGCCTTGATGTACAAATGGGCAGTGTCATGTACAAGGTGGATGTATCTTAACACTTATATATATATATATATACATACATATGTATGTGTATATATATATATATGTGTATATATATCGTCCACAAGCCTGGGACTGGCCCTTCTAGTCCCATGAATGTCGTGAATAACGCATGCACTTGGGCGATCAGCAAGCAGAATTCGACAGTGGCCTGACCATTGGGAGGCCACCAGCCTCTTCCAGTCCGCCAAGTGCCTTGTGGGTGTCGACCATGTCTTCAAATGGCAAAGGCCCTGGAGACTGTCGTGCTGCCGTGGGTGCTGCGGCCGGATTCTTCAAGTCCAGGCCATCTTCCTTTTTGTCCTTGCCCTCATCCTAAGATGATCAAGCAAAAGCCACCTCTGTGGGTATACCTTGAACTTGCCAAGCTGCATACACGTTGCCGTGCGTCTTGTCGTACTCCTTCGCTGACTTCAAAGCTGTGAACTTGCAAACCCGTCCACGCAAGTCCTTCATCACTCGCTTCAGCTCTTCAGTGTAGCGCCCCATTGAGGACTTCATGGCTCCTGCCTCTGCGCAGGCTGTGTATATTCATTAGAAATCAAAAAGCAAACATATTGCAAATGGGAGTGCAACCAACAAGCCTCCAATCCAAACCACAAATCAAGGCCAAAGTGAGAAGTGAAGCATCAAAACCAGCAGCGGGGCCTGAGACATCAGTCCGCTTTCACCTCTCTTGGCACGGGCCTCAAGTCGCCAGAGGTTGCAACTTAAGCGGAGCTTGCATTGGATGAGCGCGTCAAAAGTCGCTATGTGCGCCGTGGTCATGGCCCCCTTAAGGATCCTACTGGTTGAATATTCTTTTAAAAAATCCTGATTGAGGGAACCATGACCGTCCCTATCAGCACAACGGTCCTTTCATTACGGCACAAATGAGGCAGAATTTTTGCCAAATTGGCAGGCTTGTCTCTATTGGGAAGCCGGCATCCATCTCCTCTTCCAGCCACTGCCGTTGTAGTTCGGCCAGGTTCTTCTGCTTCTGCCACAGGAAGTCTTTTCGAGCCTCAGACAGCCGAAAGGATCAAGTCCCAACCAGGACTCCCTGTCTTCATTGCCTCTAGCTCGCTACAACGATGTATTTTGCAGTCATTCACCAGCACCGTCAACATCCACAGCATCATGTTTGGCGCCCCAGAATCGTTTTTGACAACCCCGGCATCACCAGTGTGCTGCTTCGGGTGCTTCAGAATTGGTGGGTTTTAGGTTGGTCTAGAGTTTGCTTAGGGTTTGTGTATGGTGAATTCGGTTTCATGGTTTCCTTGTTGTTTTGAGGGTTGATTCAGGGTGGGATTAGCGTGGGTTCAGGGATGGCTTAGCGCAGGTTTAGGGTTTCTGTAGGGGCAGTTTGTGGTTCGTTCAGAGTTTGCTTGGGGCTCGGTTCGGGTTTGCTTAGGGTTTGCTTAGGTGTTTAGGATGGGATTCGAGTGAGTTTAGCGTGCGCGTAGGTTTGGCTTAGGGTAAGTTGGTTTGGTGCTGGTTTAGGATGGGCTAAAGCCACCAAAAGACACCCAGGATGCGTTTGGGGCGGGCTCGGAGGACACCAATGGAATCTCTCTGCGCAATACAAACGCGATCCTGGCGGCGACGCTAAGGGGCAAAAAGCCAAAGCCACAAAAGCCGCCAAAGCGGCAAAAGCCAAAACGCCAGCCAGAGACCAGAAAAAAAAGGAAACAAACAAGATCAAATCCTGCAAAAATTGCCCTTGTTTTAAGTGTTCCTTGGGGTCTTTAAGAAATGCCCCGGACAAAATCAAGTGTTTTGCCAAGGGGACTTGGAATCATTGGGGTGTGCCCCCTTTTGTGGGGAAATTCGGGTGGGCCGCATTCTCCGCCCCAAAGCAACAGTACACCAGTCATGTTGTCGATAAGAATAACAAACAAAACAATTATCAGGACCATCATGGTGATGACTATGATAATGATGACATGCTTGCCAGTTGCTCAACTGAACCTGCGGTGGGAAACAACCGTCTTGGGTTGCTTCCGTTCGCCCGGCCTTCGCAGCCTTCCGGTTCTTCTTGGCCAGCTCGGCGTCGCGCTGATTCAGTGCGACCTCCGCCTATCAATGTCAATTGTTTATTGTATAAATTGCATGTGTAATAGTTCAGGTTCCCCATGTTCCAAATAATCCAATCATCCCTCAAATGGGCCCACTCTGCACGGCAAAGCTCTCCTCGTTCTGCTTCTCTTCTTCAGGTGGTTCCTCATCAATGTCGTTGTTGTCGGCGGTGTTGACCTACAGTAGTATGATGTTGACAGAAACGCTGTCAGAACCCGTTTGAGGTCGTCACATTTCCGTAGCCTGCCAAAAGTGCCAAACCGGCATCAGCCTGCACTTCTGCACATCGGGGTCCAAACAGGTGCGCAAGGCAATAGCGTGAATCAATGCCTGCTTTAGTGCGCCGACATCATTGCCACCATCCCCGCACATCAGAATGTGCCTTGCGGAACCAGGGGCCAGTGAAGTGTCTACAGCTGCTGCCTTGCTCACCTCTGCAGCTTCTGGAGCTCTTCAATGACTTTGGCCTTCGGTCTTAAACTCACGATCACTGCGATCTGTCAGACATTTCTCTGCCTTGCCCTGAGGAGTCATGCGGGCAAAGACGCGAATCTCGTCCACATGCTTCCAAACACTGGGCCTGGGAGCATCGCATCGTACTCGCTCGAGCCAGCTTGAATGAATGAGCAGTGACATTTGGGGGGCTCCCAAAAAAGTGGGTGGTTGCCTTTGATTCCGCTTTCAAGCACCATCCAAAACGGGTTTCCCTATGTGAGCGCATCTGCAGGCAGCAAATGTGCACGCTATGCGCAAACACGACTCCGGGGACTTAGTCTGGAATGGCTGAGGAAAAATGCATTGCTTGCGCCGCATCCACTGTATCAACGCTCATACAGAGAGCATCTCTGGGGTGCGTTGCTTAAGCCCAAGCTGTGCGTCCGCAAAAACCAGCTAGCTCGGTTTCATGCACCTTCGGCATAAGCCACCAGCTCCTGGGCCACTGCCGCATCCAATGCTTCTCCTAGCCCAACCCATATGGCAAGGGCTTTGAGGACTGACTGCAAAACGCATCGGGCCTGTCGTCATCAGGGCATACTCTTTGGCCAGATTCCCCCAGTTGTCTGGGCTGAGCGGCAAGCGCTCGCCACTTTTGCTTCCTGAAATGCGAGCCATGCCATGCTCACCCAACTGACTGAGTCGCTTGGCCCAGCCTGTGGCCACAACCCATTCGGCCCCTGTGTCAGCCTTTCGGCCCAACGAACCAAAACGTCAAGACTTTGGAAAGCCGCACGCGCCGCGCGCCTTGGACAGCAGCAAGCCGGGCAGGTGCCCATCTGAAATGCTACAAGTTCGCGCTATGTGAAGTGCCTTGGCTCGAAGCTCCAAGACATCAAGTCAACCTACCACGCCCACTCGTCCATTCATTGCTCGACTTGTGCTGGCAAGTTTCGGTCAGCGGGGAATCGCCAGTAACCATAATCACCTATCACAGGTCACTTCTGGCATTTGCTGCGGTCTGCGGTCTGTGGCTGTCTGCTGCGCCTTGTGGTCAGACTCCTTCAAGGCTCCGACCACCAGCGCTGAGTCTTTCCGCACCAGGCACTCAAAGGCAATAAATCCCGCGAAGGACAGCTGCTGCTCAGCCTTCGGAACGCAAGCCCCAGAACAAGGCCTGGATCTACTTCGTGATTGCGGGTCTTCTTGAAGCCCAAACCTCCAATGAAAACCGTACATCAATGGTATCTTGAAAATTCGGAGAAAAAAAAAGAAGGGGAAAAAAAAAAACGTAATCCGCGGCCTCCTCGCGAGTAAGCTTGTTGCTATTGGAAAGCCGTCTGTATGCAAGTGCCAGCACCTGCCATGGATACCAATAGGCTCTGCCAGCGCTCTCCAACTTGCCAGCTTTGCCCGAAGGCCACGCTCGGCCAGGTCGGTGTGACACTTGTCATACCACCTCAAGAAACTAAAATATGTTTGCTGGGGTGTGTGGTGTGTGAGCACGTGAGATGGTGTGCGATGGCATGTGTTTGCACATAATGGGCCTGTGCTAGCGGCTAGCGCGCAAGTTGCGAGGTGGCATGTAACGAAGTATTGACATGTGCTTGTGTGTGTGCGTGATGGCAAACAATGGTGCAAGATGGAATGTGTTTGCGTGTGAGGGTGTGTGACAGAAAGTGATGGTGCGCGATGGCATGTGTTTCCATGTAATGTGTGGTGTGTAGTGTCGGTGTGTTATGTTGGTGTGTAGTGTGGGTGTGTAGTGTCGATGTGCTATGTTGCTGTGTAGTGAGGGTGTGTGTGTGTGGGTGTGTGTGTGTGTGTGTGCGTGTTTTGTGTGTATGTTGTGTTGCCGGTTGCATGTTGTGTATTGTGCGTTGTGCGTTGTGTGTTGCGTGTTGTGTGTTGTGTTTTGTGGCGTGTTGTGTGTGTTGTGTGTTGTTTGTTGTGTGCTGTGTATTGTGTGTTGTGTTGTGTGTTGAGTTGTGTTGTGTTGCGTTGTGCTGTGTTGTGTGTTGTGCTGTGCTGTGGTGCGTTGTCAATCGTGTTGTGTGTGTGTGTTGTGTGTTGTGTGTTGTGTGTTGTGTGTTGTGTGTCGTGTGTTGTGTGTTGTGTGTTGCGTCGTGTGTTGTGTTGTGTGTTGTGTGTTGTGTGTTGTGCGTTGTGTGTGCTGTGTGTTGTGTGTTGCGTTGTGTTTTGCGTGCGTCGTGTCGCGTTGTATGTTGTGTGTTGCGTGTTGGGTTTTGGGTTTTGGGTGTTGGCTGTTGGGTGTTGCGCGCGCGTGCGTGTGCGTTTGCGTGTGCGTGTGCGTGCGCGGCGTGCGCGTGTGCGTATGCGTGTGCATGCGGGTGCGTGTAAGCCTGCTCGTGCGCCCGTGCCTTTGCCTGTGCCTGCGCCTGTGCCTGTGCGTGTGCACGTGCGTGCGCCTGAGAGTGTGCGTGTGCGTGCGCGTGGGAATGCGCGTGTGCAAATACATGTTCATGCGCAGGTGTGCGTTTGCGTGTGCGTTTGCGTGTGCGTTTGCGTGTGCGTTTGCGTGTGCGTTTGCGTGTCCGTGTCCGTGTGTGTGTGTGCGCACGCGTGTGCGTGCGCATGTAGGTGCTCGCGTCTGCGCGTGCGCGGGAGCGGGTGCGGGCGCAGCTGCAGGTGCGGGTGTGTGTGTCTTGTGTGTGTGTGTCTTTGTGTTTGTGTGTGTTTGTGTGTCTGTGTGTCTGTGTGTCTGTGTGTCTGTGTCTCTGTGTGCGTGTGTGTGTTTGTGTGCGGGTGTGTGTGTGTGTGTGCGTGTGTGCGTGTGTGCGTGTGTGCGTGTGTGTGTGTGCGTGTGTGCGTGTGTGCGTGTGTGCGTGTGTGCGTGTGTGCGTGTGTGTGCGTGTGTGCGTGTGTGCGTGTGTGCGTGTGTGCGTGTGTGCGTGTGTGTGTGTGTGCGTGTGTGCGTGTGTGCGTGTGTGCGTGTGTGCGTGTGTGCGTGTGTGCGTGTGTGTGCGTGT
>CAUJNA010003847.1:0-76128 GCA_963377175.1 Effrenium voratum | reverse complement strand
GAGCCCCCTGCGAGGGGATGACGTTCAAAAGTTCAAGTTCAGTTCGCATTCGCATTGCACTGCCTGCATTTTGAACAAGGCAGCTCCCATGAGGTATCAGGCTCCGGCAGCTTCATTCGCATTGCACTGCCTGCATTTTGAACAAGGCAGCTCTCATGAGGTATCAGGCTCCGGCAGCTTCATGCGCAAGTGACAAGCCGGTCAGACACCGACTTTGCAGTTCATTGATTCACGCTCTGCGCTGACTCAGATCAACTCAATTCACTTTCACGTTCGAGAGACACCTGCATTGACATGAGTTGGACCGACAAGGCAGCTTTTTTGAGGCACAGGTCATGTGTGAATCAGTTGCTACATCGTGCCTGCCCATGCCGCAGTTGTCTTTTATTGTTTCCACCCCTTTCCAACCCTCTCTCTCCCTTTTGAGATGGCTGGACACCAGCTCTATGACATGATGCACTCGCTCCTGCAAAGCATTGCGGCCGGCACCGTGTCCAGCTCACCAGGCAGCGGTGGACCCAACCTGCAGTTGTCACCCCAGATGATGCAGCCCGCGAACCTCGTACCTTCACCCAACCCACAGACCACGCCCTTTGCACCGTTTTCCATGACGCCCTATGGTGGCCTCCCGAACTTTGGCAACGATGTCCGTGATGCCCTACGGTGGCCTTCCTAACTTTGGCAACGCGACATCCGGCGCCCTGATGCCCTTCATGGCTCAGAGCAGCATGCCATCTTCATTGCCCGAGCCTCAGCCGGCACGCGCAGCCGATGCAGCTGCTATGACTCCTGCCGCCGCTGCCTCGACCAACCCACATCCCACGGACACTCGTCCCCAGACACACTCCCGCAGATCCCGTTCCCGTCACAGACGACACCGCCACTCACACTCCCACACCAGTCACCACCGTGGACACGACAAGTCGCCACGGCGACACACCACCCGGCAAGCACGCAGCTCCAGCCGGTCACATTCCCCCTCACGGCCCCACCACCGCTCCAGGCGATCGCGCCGCAACCCCATCTCCCTCCGCTCACGCTCCCCCCGGCGCAGGTCCTCCCAACAACACTCCCCCGCACCCAGGACCACGGCCCCACATCGGGCCCCGCAAACCCACACCTCCCAAGGTTCCACTCCCCGGCACACTTCCGGATGGGACACCGACAAGTCTCAATGGTCCTCTCCACGCTGGTGGAACCAATCGTGGGGACACCCACCGCAGAGCCACAGTACAAGCCGCTGGGGCAAGCACCGCCACAGCACCAGCAACACAGGCAACTGGAGCAGTAAGGACAAGCGACAGTCCTGGCCACAGCAGCAACCTGGGCAACAACCGCACCCCCCATCCCGTGCTAGCCGCAACAACGCCAGCATGCCCCCTACCCCTGCACCCGCGGCGGCTTTCCCAACCCCCCCTCCCCGACCTGCACCTCCCCAACCCTCCCCCCGACACCCCGTGACGTTGAAGACCTGGATCCCCCTCCGTCGGAGGCAGAGCCCAACACAAACTCCGACAACCGGTTCAAGGCCATTTTGATGAGCCTGGACCCTGCCTTGCCACCTTCACACGCCGACCTCCTTGCAGAATGCTGGGAACTGCGAAACATGGACATGGATGAACCCATAGCGTTCGACCCCAGCTTCTACCATCTCCTGGGACGGGAATCACATGGCATGGTGTTCGCAACCACTTGGTTTCGCCGACCACACCCCTGGCCGGTCGCTGGCGGGCACTATGAGAACATGATCCGGCCTGCTGCATGGAGGCCTGAGAACCATGACTACCCGAGCTTTGGATGCTACGCTCAGGCCACTCACAGCCTGCAATCCCGACACGTTAGGCCAGCTTTTGCAGAACTTCACCATCGGAAAGTCTCAGCTTGGGGCCATCGCTTTTGGGGAACTGCGCTCTGTCAATCAGCACAAGATCTTGGAGTCAGGGGGAAGCCACGAGGACCAGCACAACGTGCGGCGCCACTTTGCATGCCGCAGAGGCAAGAAGTGGTGCCTTCACGGTGTCGCGCTGCAGCGCCCGGCGTAGCGGGGCGCGAACCGTACCATATTCCATGTGACCAGGAAAAGAACTGATGCCCGGTTTGTTTGCTTTGTTGCCTTTTCAGTGACCGGTCGTTCGCCATATGACCCTTCCTTTTGGTTGCCGTTTGCCAGCCTTTGGTTCGAACTTGGCCCCTTTCCCTAGTGTTTTCTCGTGGCTTTCCAACCCCCTCGAGGCTTGTTACCGATGCTCCAAAGGCAAAACTATCCACAGCAACCTTCACCCGCTGCATCCAACCACCATGGCAACATGTACGGCAACAACACGGCCGGAACCCTGTGCGGGGCCCTGTTGGGGCCTTGCTATGGATGCTCCTCTACGACCTGGACGCCACCGACTACACCTCCAACTCCCTGCCAACCCCACGGCCACCCCACTTCCCACTTCCAGCCATCCACTCCACCACCCCTCGGCCCCCGTCCCCCTTTCACCGGCTTTCTCCCCCCTCCTCCCGGCGGCGCGCATTTTCCCCCTCCTCCCCCCGGCCCCTTCACCCGCGGCCCCCTTTTCTCCCCTCCCTCCACCGCCTCGAAGGCCACACCCCCTCCTGCTCTTCGCCCCCTCCACTCAGTCCCAACACCAGCAGAGTTCAACCCCGACGACGATCACTACGACACCACCCGCGTCGCAGGGTACGACCTGCCCAAGGTCATAACGCATACCGCGTTCACCCGGCAATTGGGCATTGAGGGACAAGACATCGCTCGCGTTTCCCTCCTCAACTTCCTGCACGAACAGTGGAACAGCGGGTGGTTGCGCCACCTCGCCCATGGAGGTGAGGTACGCATCGTTGTCGCTACTCAGCCAAATCCGACAACGACATCTTGACTTAGATGCCCTCGCTCTTCACGTCGCTACACAGGAGGGCACCTCGACCACCAAACCAGCAGCCATGAAGCTACTAACCAGCAAGATCTTCGACTTCCTCATCTCCCTACGACCCACCACTACGACTGACCCAGCTTCAGCAACAGCTTGCCGTCGCACACAGCCAACTCGCACAGCAAGCCCCATCCCCTTCACCTCCCCCTACACCCACATCATCCGGCAAGCGCCCGGCTGACTCCTCTCAGGCCTCCCTTCTGGACTTCGGCATGAAGCTGACACCCCACTACCTGACGTTTCCCCCGCCCTCCCCGCTCGCACCGCTGACGACTCCCCTTCTCCCCCGGCCCCCCCCCCGGCACCCACCCACGGCGGGACCCCGGCGGCTTCTCCCCTCCCCTCTCCGCCCACCTGGAAGGAGCCTTGCGACCTGCTCCAACCCCCTCCCCACGATTGCCAATGGCTCACCAGCAACTTCCCACCCGACATATCCGACACCAAACCAGCGATGGATCACTTCCCAGAAGATCAGTAAAGAAAGCAAGCAGACACCAAAGAATCCGCTGATGGATCACTTCCCAGAGATCAGCAAAGAAAGCAAGCAGACCCTAAATGCTGGTCCAACACTGCTCCAAATGGGACCACACTGGACTCCGACACCAGAGCCCAACTGGAACGAGCCGCGGCGTACCAGTGCGAACCCTATCCAAACTAGGGTCATCGGCCCTGGGCCGCATCCTGGCCGCTGCAAGCCACTTCTACCAGTGACTCTCAACAGCACACCGACAACGACGCACAGCCGTGCAACACAATTTTTGGCAACACCACTGCCGCCAATTTCTCGCTGTCCTCCGTTTCACTCTCCGGCTCTTCCCAACCGACGACACCGCACGTCATTTTTGTTCCTGGCTACTCGCACAGCTTCAGCTACTTGACGTTTGCCATCTCTCGTGTGGCTCTGGCCGACTGAAAGCCCTGCTTGCCCGACTCGGCCTGGATTCCCCCGCTTCTGATTTCTCATCTCAGCTTGTCCCTTCAGCGGTTTATCTGAGATTCACCAGCCATCCCAAATGGCAAACCTTTTTCTATGTCGGTGCAAATCGCACCTCTCTCATGGCTCGAGATCACAGCCGATTCCGCAAACTACTCCAGGTTCAACGACACCATTTGGTCAACGCCGAGCTGGCCGTTCGATGGTGGGCGCATTTCGACGTTTTCCACTTTTACACTTCAGCGCCCATCCACATTGCCGTCCCAGCAACAGACCTCTTCGCCACTGAGCAGTTCTACATTCAGGAACTGCAACCGTCTCTCAATTTTGGCTTCATCGAGCGACATTTTCGGCCACGCACGGGCTTCATACGACAATTGGACTTTTCTCAATCCCGGCACATGGGCTTTGCCACCATTTGGCGAAAGCGTCGCAGACTACGACTACCAATCGCTCTGCAACAAGCTTTCCTGGCCAAGCGCATGAGCAACCGCCTGGACTTGTGGCGCCTTTTGGGCGATCTTGGCAGCAACACCCTACGACGATTTGATGCCATCCGTTACATACGGAGCAGAGACTTCCCACACGCTGCCCTATACATCCTTCATCGCATCGCTACACACTTACCTGAACCACACCACCAGGCATGCATCTCTGCCATTCGATCTAGCCTGCGCTTCCGGGGCCTAATTCCACCCGGCCCCTCCAGACCGATGCTCGCGCCCTTCTTCGCACATTCCTCCTTTCGGACTTTGCTTTTGACCCAGCTCCGCGGGTTTGTCAGATCCACCACCCGCAGTGCTCTACCGTTTCATGTGGCGCAACCACGCATCGTTTTCAAGGCACACCGGAAACTATCCAGCGCCTTGTTCTCACACCTCCAGGCAGCTCAAACCTGGAGTCTCGGCGAGCTGTCCTGCACATGTACCGACCTCGCCAAGCGACACCCATCCCTCCCGAAGCATGAGGGGCACCTTCTTTTTTCTGGCTCCGACACTCATGAGCTGTTCGACCCCGACATAGTCAGCATGCTTTCTGGTTCGATGCGCAACTCCTTCTTTCCTCCACGCGGGGTCTTGATGAACCGTCTGACTCAGGCGTTTCACCACTGGGCCAGGCTTGATCTATCAACCCTTTCCACTATTGTCGATTTCCATTTCGACCTCCACCTTCCTCACGCACAACAGTACTTTCTACATGCTCATGTTCAACAGGCTCTAACAACCCTGGAGCCCCTTGTCCGCCATTGCGAAGATCATGCGGACTCCCGACTCATGCTCTATTGCCCCGCTGTGTACGGCAAGATGCTGGACGCCACATTCACGGATGCCATCTTTGCTCCCTTGCGAGTCCCCTCCATTGAGATCCATCAACGGCAACGAGAAAGCATCGTCAGCAGATTCCGCGGTCGCTATCCATGGGCCGTGACCGGTTTTGCACGGCCAGCGACTGCCTACATCCTCCCCAAGAGGAAGAAGAACTGGACCACTGCTCGACCCATCATCAGCTTCGTTGACGCCTTCTTCCGACCCATGCTTGACGCTCTCGCCAAACTGCTCCACAGCATGGTTGCCACGGCTTGCCCAGACGCATTTTCGGGCGCCGACCTCTTCGATCCCATGCGGTCTTTGCATGAGTTTCTCCGCCTCGGCCACACTCCCTGGACTGTCGAAACCAGGACCTTTCTGGTTTCTTCACTTCCATTGACCAAGACCGCTTCTTAGCAGCCTGGCGTCTACTTTTGACTTGGTACCGACAGCGGCAACCACATTCCACCACCACACACCTCACAGTGGACACACTTGACACCTCTTCCACCACCCGCGTCTACAACGGACGCCGTCGCCGACACAAGCCAGCACAACGCACTCTGTGGCTTGACGACATCCCCGCAATCATTCAAGCTACCCTTGACACGCAGATCTTTTCTGTCGGCTTCCGTTCCTTCAGGCAAACACGCGGGGCCCCGATGGGATTCCCCGGCATCTCCTGCTTTATGCCTAATTACCATTGCGGTCGCCGAGCAAATTTGGGCCAACACCCATCCTACTTCGGGACCTCGCTCCTTTGAGGACACCCTCCAGGCTCGTGGTCGCAACCCCTAGATGGTTTTCGACTCCGGCAGCCCACATCGTGTGTGACGAACACTTCTACGGAGGAGACATCGTTTTGGAGACAGAAGCCGCCCTGGATCTTGACCTTGAGTGCGGCACCATCTCCTTCATCCCCTCGTATGAGAAGCACAACATGCTCTCCATCAAGTCGGCCGCACCAATGATGCACAAGGAATCTGAATATTACTCCAGACGTAATACGCTGATCAGCCGGGTTTCCTTTCCTGAGTTTCAGCGAGATCACGATCTCACAGTGTTGAAGAAGTTGTACCACCAACACGGTTTCACCTTATAGAAGAAAAAACGCACCGGCCTTCCTTTGCCACCATTTGAGATTGCACCCACTTTTTCCCCCTTAGTCCACCGGAAGATTCCCACATGACCTGTTTTCACACCGCAGCTGTTTGACAAAAAACCTTTTGCGATCATGCATCTTGACACAGCACGCCAGCTGCTTCAAGACTTTGAACTCATCCTCGGCATTGCCCAGCAAGGCATCGCCACCATTCGCGAGTTCACTGAGGGTACGGAGTTTGCACCGGAAGCTCCACTCAATCTCACCGTAGAGGACCTGACCAATTCACCACCAACACCTCTCCTGGCCCCCCCCGATGATCTTAATGAACAACTTCCTGAAGATCCTGGCGAACAACTTCTCGCAGATCATGATGAACAATTTCCTGATCATTGGGCTCCACCCACTCCACCGTCTCCTCCCGACAAAAAACGAGCTCGTCGCAAACATGACAAGACCTCCGCACGCTCTATGGCATCTAAGCCTACCCGTGGACAACGCGAAGCTACCCCATCGACCAGGACTGATTCCGCTACTGAGGCTGATCCCGAAGCCCCGCAACCTTGGACTGAGGGGGAGATTGATCTCCTCCGTTCGCTTAAGATCAATACCAAGGCCAAGCATGCATGGTCTGTCATCGCCACGAGACTTTCCCGCACAGTCGAAGCCCCACTCGGGGCCTTGTGTGTGTGTGAACCGTCCTGGAGCACGGACGCAAAACTTTAAGCAGCAGGGGGGCAATCCCGTGAGCATAGCTGGTTGCCCAACGAAGAGGGCTACGCCACGGCTGAGACGGAGTCTGATCAACTCCGCGTACCTGCATCATTTGAGTGACTCTGAAAGTCTTTTTGACCCTCTTCTTTTGCGGTTCCTGTTTGTCGCTGTTGCTTCCTGTTCGGTGTCGATGTTGTGACCTGTTGATTTACATTTGCATTCAAGCATTTTTACTGACTGCGTTTTTCATCTCGGCTAGTGAAGCCTCTCGAGATAAATGTGTGTTTGTGTGTTTGTGTGTTTGTGTGTGTGCGTGCGCGCGTGCGTGCGTGCGTGCGTGCGTGCGTGCGCGTGCGTGCGTGCGTGCGTGCGCGTGCGTGCGTGCGTGCGCGTGCGTGCGTGTGCGTGTGCGTGTGCGTGCGCGTGTGCGTGTGCGTGTGCGCGTGCGCGTGCACGTGCGCGTGCGCGTGCGCGTGCGCGTGCGCGTGCGCGTGCGCGCGTGCGCGCGCGCGCGTGGGTGGGTGGGTGGGTGGGTGGGTGGGTGGGTGGGTGGGTGGGTGGGTGGGTGGGTGGGTGGGTGGGTGGGTGGGTGTGTGTGTGTCTGTGTGTCTGTGTCTCTGTCTCTGTGTCTCTGTGTCTCTTTGTCTCTGTTTGTCTCTTGGTCTCTGTGTCTCTGTTTGTCTCTGTTTGTCTCTGCTTGTCTGTCTTTCTGTGTGTCTATGTGTCTGTGTGTCTGCGTGTCTGTGTGTCTGCGTGTCTGTGTGTCTGTGTCTCTGTCTCTGTCTGTGTGTGTTTGTCTGTCTGTCTGTCTGTGCGTCTGTCTGTGTCTGTCTCTCTCTGCCTGTCTTTCTCAGTCTGTTCTCTCTGTCTGCTTCTGTCTGTCTGTCCCTAGCTGTCTGTCTGCGTCTGTCTGTGTCTGTCTGTGTCTGTCTGTCGGTCTCTGTCTGTCTCTGTCTGTGTCTGTATGTGTCTGTCTGTGTCTGTCTGTGTCTGTCTTTTTCTGCCGGTGTCCGTCTGTGTCTGCCTGTGTCTGTCTGTGTCTTTGTCTGTCTGTGTGTGTGTCTCTCTGTGTCTGTCTGCGTCTGTGTCTGTCTGCGTGTGTCTGTGTCTGTCTGTGTGTGTGTCTGTCCGTCTGTGTGTGTGTCTGTGTCTCTGTCTCTCTCTCTGTCTGTTTGTTCTCTGTTCTCTGTCTCTGTCTCTGTCTCTGTCTCTGTCTCTATCTCTGTCTCTGTCTCTCTCTCTGTCTCTGTCTCTATCTCTGTCTCTGTCTCTCTCTCTGTCTCTGTCTCTGTCTCCGTCTCTCTCTCTCTCTCTCTCTGTGTTTGTCTCTGTCTCTGTCTGTGTCACTGTGTCTGCTTCTGCTTCTGCTTCCGCTGCCGCTTCCGCTTCCGCTTCTGCTTGTTTCTCTCCTTCTGCTTCTGCTTCTGCTTGCGCTTGTGCTTGTGCATGTACTTCTGCTTCTGCTTCTGCTTGTGTTTGTGTTTGTGTGTTTTTCTGCGTTTGTGGGTTTGTGTGTTTGTGCGATGGTGCGCTTGTGTGTGTGTGTTTGTGTTGGTGTATGTGTGTGTGTGTATGTCTGTCTGTCTGTCTGTCTGTCTGTCTGTCTGTCTGTCTGTCTGTCTGTCTGTCTGTCTGTCTGTCTGTCTGTCTGTCTCTGTCTGTCTGTCTGTCTGTCTGTCTGTCTGTCTGTTTGTGTGTGTGTGTGTTTGTGTGTGTGTGTTTGTGTGTGTGTGTGTGTCTGCGTGTGTCTGTGGAATTGTGTTTGTGTGTGTGTGTCTGTGTTTGTGGGTTTGCGTGTTTGTGCGATGGTGTGTTTGTGTGTTTGTGTGTTTGTGAGTTTGACTTTGTGAGTTTGTGTTTGTGTCTTGTGTTTGTGTGTGTTGTGTGTTTGTTTGTTCAGGTGTTTATGTGTTTGTGTGTCTGTGGTTTTGTGTTTGTGTGGTTGTGTGGTTGTGTGGTTGTGTGGTTGTGTGGTTGCGTATTTGTGTGCTTGTGTGTGTGGTTGTGTTGCGTGCGTGCGTGTTTGCATGGTTGCATGTTTGCGCGCTTGCGTGTTTGCGTGTTGTCGTTGGTGTGATGCCGTGTTGCCGTGGTGGCATGTTGGGGTGTTGGTGTGTTGGTGTGTTGGTGTGTTGGCGTGTTGGCGTGTTTGTGTGTGCTTGGGTGCTTGTGTGTTTGTGCGATTGTGTGTGTGTGTTTGTACGTTTGTGTGTTCGTGTGTTTGTGTAATGTGTGTGTGTGTGTTTGTGTGTGTTTGTGAGTTTGTGAGTTTGTGAGTTTGTGAGTTTGTGTGTGTGTCTTTGTGACAGTATGCGTACGTGTTTGTATGTGTGTGTGTTTGTATGTGTTTGTATGTGTTTGTATGTGTATGCCAATGTGTTTGTATGTGTTTGTATGTGTTTGTATGTGTTTGTATGTGTTTGTATGTGTTTGTATGTGTTTGTGTGTGTTTGTATGTGTTTGTATGTGTTTGTATGTGTTTGTATGTGTTTGTATGTGTTTGTATATGTTTGTATGTGTTTGTATGTGTTTCTATATGTGTTTGCATGTGTTTGTTCCCCAAACAGTGTGTCTACACTAAGGGGTTCTTACGGTAAGAGAAGAGGCCTTGGTGCCAGATTGAGGTGCCCGCTCTGTCCGCGAGCGTTTCGCGTGGTATTTACCGCAGATTCCTGCTTTTGCTTTATGTACAAGTGCGTTTCGGCTGCGCAGGCTCGCACAAACTCGGTTTTTTTGCTTTTTTGGCGGCTCCGGGACCGTGGGGGTTTTGTCTCGTGGTCCGGCGGCACGGATTGTCCCGGGCTCGATTCCCGCCCTGTCCGCGCGAGTGGATCCATGCACAAATCCGCCTGCCGACTTTCTTTGACAACTCTTTCCGCTGTGCAGACGAAGCTGCCATGCAACAGTGGATCGACCAACATCCGCGCCTTCGCGGCCTGCCGCCCCTCGCAGCGCTGCACCGCATGAACTGCCTCGATAACATGGCGCCAAATGAGTTTGACGCCTTCTTGTGTGCCCTGCGATCTGGGAGCGCGCGCTTTATGTACACGCCTGCCGTGGAAGGGTCCGAGCCAGACAGCCCAGTCTTTGGGCCTGCCTTGATAACGCTTCTGTGCTGCGAGAGCTTGCCACTAGCACTCTGCGTGCGCCGCGTCGGCTGTTTGCAGCAACAAGCTACCACGCCTTGACCGCAGCGCCTTTGCATCTACCAACAGACTGGCCTGCTGCGGCTGCGCGCAGTGCAACGAATCCATCCCAGCAGCCCTGTCCTGCGATTCTGCCGTCTCACCGATATGTGCTGCTCATGGAAGAAAAACGAGCATGCCTGCTGGCCATGCCTGTGCGCCTTTTTTGTTCTTGGTGCTGCATGTGTCTCTACTCCCACACACGTTTCGCAATCAACATGAAAACACACTAACACGCACGCACACACAGACACAGACACAGACACAGACACAGACACAGACACAGAGACACAGAGAGACAGAGAGACAGAGAGACAGAGAGACAGAGAGACAGAGAGACAGAGAGACAGAGAGACAGAGAGACAGAGAGACAGAGACAGAGACAGAGACAGAGAGACAGAGACACAGAGACAGACAGAGACACAGAGACAGACAGAGACACAGAGACACAGAGACACAGAGACACAGAGACACAGAGACACAGAGACACAGAGACACAGAGACACAGAGACACAGAGACACAGAGACAGAGACACAGAGACACAGAGACAGAGACACAGAGACACAGAGACACAGAGACACAGAGACACAGAGACACAGACACAGAGACACAGAGACACAGAGACACAGAGACACAGAGACACAGAGACACAGAGACACAGAGACACAGAGACACAGAGACACAGAGACACAGAGACACAGAGACAGAGACACAGAGACACAGAGACACAGAGACACAGAGACACAGAGACACAGAGACACAGAGACACAGAGACACAGAGACACAGAGACACAGAGACACAGAGACACAGAGACACAGAGAGACACAGAGACACAGAGACACAGAGACACAGAGACACAGAGACACAGAGACACAGACACACAGACACACAGACACACAGACACACAGACACACAGACACACAGACACACAGAAACACAGACACACAGACACACAAACACACAAACACACACACACACACGACCATGGCGCTGGCTTCGACACGTGTCTGCTGCATTCTCTTGCGCGTGTCTGTTCCAGGCCGTGTCCTTGTCTTTGTGAATGTGCGCGCAAATTCCGCAAAATGATGTTGCAGCTTGCTGACAACAACCGCCGTTTTGCGGCGCTGCCCGCACAATACTCTGCAGCGTGTGACCGCCTATCACCGTTTGGGGTCTCGTGCCGGGGTAATTTAATATGTGTTTGTATGTGTTTGTATGTCTTCGTATGAGTTCGTATGTGTTTGTATGTGTTTGTATGTGTTGGTATGTGTTTGTATGTGTTTGTATGTGTTTGTATGTGTATGCCAATGTGTTTGTATGTGTGTGTGTGTTTGTATGTGTATGTGTTTGTATGTGTTTGTATGTGTATGCCAGTGTGTTTGTATGTGTTTGTATGTGTATGTGTTTGTATGTGTTTGTATGTGTTTGTTGTGATTGTATGTGTTCGTATGTGTTTGTATGTGTTTGTATGTGTTTGTGTGTGTTTGTATGTGTTTGTATGTGTTTGTATGTGTTTGTATGTGTTTGTATGTGTTTGTATATGTTTGTATGTGTTTGTATGTGTTTCTATATGTGTTTGCATGTGTTTGTTCCCCAAACAGTGTGTCTACACTAAGGGGTTCTTTCGGTAAGAGAAAAGGCCTTGGTGCCAGATTGAGGTGCCCGCTCTGTCCGCGAGCGTTTTGCGTGGTATTTACCGCAGATTCGTGCTCTTGCTTGATGTCGAAGTGCGTTTCGACTGCGCAGGCTCGCACGAAGCGAGGTGTCGACTTCTGTCCGCAAGCGTTTTGCGTGGTATGTACCGCAGATTCGTGCTCTTGCTTGATGTCGAAGTGCGTTTCGACTGCGCAGGCTCGCACAAGGTGAGGTGTCGACTTCTGTCCGCGAGCGTTTTGCGTGGTATGTACCGGAGATTCGTGCTCTTGCTTGATGTCGAAGTGCGTTTCGACTGCGCAGGCTCGCACAAAGTGAGATGTCGACTTCTGTCCGCGAGCGTTTCGCGTGGTATGTACCGCAGATTCGTGCTTTTGCTTGATGTTGAAATGTGTTTCGACTGCGCAAGCTCGCAGAAAGTGAGCTGTCGACTTCTGTCCGCGAGCGTTTCGCGTGGTATTTACCGCAGATTCTTGCTTTTGCTGGATGTTGAAGTGCGTTTCGATTGCTTTTTTTGGCGGCTCCAGGGACCGTGGGGGTTTTGTCTCGTGGTCCGGCGGCACGGGTTTCCGGCGAAAGGTCCCGGCTCGATTCCCGCCCTGTCCGCGCGAGCTTGTTTCCCTTTCTTTGGGCATGCTTGGATGGTGCTTCTGTGCTGCGACGGCTTCTCGATGGTAACAACAACCAAACAGCAACAGCAACAGCGCCACATTCATAGAAAGAATGAAATACAGAGACAAAACAACGAGAACCAAGGAAGAAGCTACCTAGCTAGCTAACTCACTAACTCAGGCACCCTGTTGAAACAAACACACAGATCTTGCCTGTTGTAGTGATGCTTGCGCAGCCATGGGCGCAATAATCTTGGCGACGCTGCTGGAAGCCGCGCCTGCCGATGTGCGCGCGGAATTCGAGCATCTCGGGTCATGTGTCTTGGGAGACCTTGCGGCTGCGCAGGCGGGTGCTTTGTTGGAAGGTTTATCTTCGGATCGACAGGGCTTATGGACGGCGTGCAAGAACGCAGGGATTAGCCGGAAACAAGGAGGGAGAAGTTTGCAGCAGGAAGAGCTTCGGGCGCTGGCGAAGGACAAGCTTCTCGCCGTGCTGCTGGCGGTTTCATTTCAGGCTCTTCTGGACTACGCCGTGCCTGGCGAGATGGGGAGGGAACTCCATGGAAGAGTACGGAATTTTCTTGCGAGATGCTTCGCAGGTCGAGACAGGCAAGTTTGCAGAAGTGGCCGCCACCCTCTTCTGTGTCTCCGCTTCCGAGTTGGAAGTTTTGCGAAACAAGTTGCAAAATGGAGGTCCTTTGACTTTTTTTGCCTTGGAGGCTAATGTCAACGGTGGCGAAGCGAAAATCACGCCGGCTCTGCAAGGCTTTCGCTATGAGACTGCCACTGGAATCCATGCGGCTGCGCTGGCCAATCAAGAGACCGCGCTCTGGGACGCCACGGCAACCTTGCTGACGCAAGAGTGGCAACCTCATAACGCTGCCAAAGACTACGCGTCCGTGCTCGGGCAGCTATCTGCCTGTGCGCTGTTGGACTGCCACGCGCAAGCGCAGCAAGAGACAGAGTATTTGCACGGTCGCGTCTTTCAGTTGAACAATGTTCACATTCCATTTCCACCGCCAGAACACCTTTACGAAGACCGCATTTACTGGACCGCTCGTATCCGCGACTTCTCTGGCTGCTTGGACGTGGGGATTCGTCAGAAAGCAGCGTGTCACCTCGCTGGCCTCGACCCATCCGGAAAGGAAGCAGCCCAGGAGTTCGGTTCCCAATGACACTTTGTCTTGGCCATTGCTGGCTAGTGTAAAGATCTTGGCCACGGTGCGTGATGCAGATGTCGGCCAACTGCCTGGAAGAGGTCGTACTCGCGACCGTTCCTTCCTGGGTGGGCGGGATTAACGAGACGAAGAACTGATTCCTGCGGGCGCCCAGCCTTCGACTTGGCTCCCAGTCTTCACAAGATGCCAGCGGTCTGCAGTACGCAGGAGGCTCATAGTGCTGGCCCCCACACGCGGCCAGTCTCCACAGCTGCCAGGGTAGCACGCATCGCCGAGAAGCTTCCGCCGACGCCCGGCCTTCGACTTGGCTCCCAGTCAAGCCAGTCCGGAATGAAGCGGATGCGCTTTGTTGTGGTGGAAGCAGAAGAACAAGACTTGAAGCAAGAGGCCACGCAGCCTCTTTTGTCTCTCTTGCAGGCGTTGACGCAGATTCCACCAAGCACAGATGCTTTGGTCACCGCGAGGCTGTCAGAGTTGATGACAAACAGTTTTGGAGTTTTTCAAGTGGAGCCAAAGGTTGTGGATGCACGCCTTCCCGGCTTACTTCAAACATCATTTCACGTGGAGCCAGTGGATGTGGACGCACACCAGGCCGGTTCCCTTGAGAGGGAAGGAAAACGCCGTCGTCTGAGTTGCAACAAAGCCCTGGTCCTTTTGGTGTCCTCCAAGCGCACCGAACAACAAGAAGCTGCCAGCGTGCTCCGTTTGGTCACAAAAGACATCATCGATGGTTTAGCAGAGGCAGACGCTGCCGCGGCCGAAAAATTCACAGCCATAGCTTACTGCACTGTTCATAACTTGAAGGATTTCGTCTTGGACCCACCTCGGACGGGCAAAAAGTTGCAGTATGCCTTGGCCATAGCGTGCTCCAAGTCTGCGACGGAAGGGCAAGCCGAGCTCATTGTGGAACAGCTGCAGCTGCTGCGTGAAGCAGACGTTGACGTGGCCACGAAGTGCATGCGCCAACTGCTCCTGATGTCTAGCGTGACTGCGACGCGCGGACCTCCGCCTGGCACGCGTGCTCCCTGGACAGAGTCGACAGCGCCCGCCTTGCAACAAGCCCTTTGCCCAGCTCTGAGTGCATACCCCCGTGGAGAGCCGTGGGCGAATGCACCTACAGCACCGGGCGTACACGCCTGCAGCGACTGAGCGAATCTTGGAACCCTTGCGGCTGCGCAGGCGGGCGCTGGAAGTGTCTCTACGGATCGCTGACGGACGGAACGCAAGCGCGCAGGAGTTAGCCAGACGCAAGGAGCAGCTGGCTTTGTCGACGCAGACCCACTTCAGCTGCCGTGCTTTGCTCGCGGATAAAAACAGTCGCGTTCTTGCGCCCCCCGTACGTCGTATTTGCTGCTCCACACACTATTCACGCACGACTCCATGTGTTCCTTCCTCATATTCCTTGTCTTACTGCTTTTCCATTCCTCGTGTATGCACTCAACGTGTCATGTTCCTTGCTGTTGCACTGTATAACTCGATAGCGCCAAAGGGCTCAGAGATCTTGCGTGGTGGTGGGTTGTTGCACTACCCGGTTGTCCGCACACGTGCACTAGCTTTGCTTCGATGGCAACGCGGTACTTTGCCTAGAGCTGCGGTTCAAACATACTTTCACAACTGCGTCGCGCCAATTCCTCTCTGTGTCTGCATGTGTGCCTGTACGCGCGTGTCCCTGCGCGTATCCCTGCGCGTTCCGGCACAAGCTTGCACGTGCGCCGCTGGCGGTTGCGCAGGGACAGCCAATGTCCAACCTTGCGCATAACCAATCGGTGATGCAGCGGATGCGCTTTGTTGTGGTGGAACACAATAAGAAAAGTAGTTAGCCAGAAGCAAGCACAAGCTGGTTCTTTTCGACACAGCCCCACTTCAGCTGCCATGCTTTGCTCGCGGAAAAATGCAGTCGCGTTCCTTTGCCCCCTACTCTGTAATTTACTCATCCACACACTAGTTACGCACGAAGCCGTGTGTTCCTTCCTCACATGCCTTGTCTTGCCTCCATGCTGCATGCAACAACGCTCCGGCGCGTGGAAGT
Organism: Effrenium voratum; assembly: GCA_963377175.1. NCBI lineage: Eukaryota > Dinophyceae > Suessiales > Symbiodiniaceae > Effrenium > Effrenium voratum. Next base: position 60,474 of record CAUJNA010003847.1, on the reverse strand, counting down.
CGTGTCGCTTTGGCTCAGCTCCGTCCTTTTGCCGCCGACACTCTCCGTACTCATGCCTCGACGCTGCCTGACGCATCCGAGTATCGTTGACGCTGAGAACGTCTCGAACAACACTGCGGCTGCGCGTGAAGATGACGCAACGCGCCATGCCTGCTGGCCGCTTGGAGACACGCGGCGCCGCCAATCTGCCGGGCTTTGGACAAGCCCGCCGGAAGCACCCAAGTTGTTCGCCACAGGACAGCTCGCCCCAGCAGAAAGCGCACGTATTCGACCGCCTGCTGCTATGTGCCCCGTGCTTTGCGCTCAGGCCGCGTGTCTAGGCGATGTCTGTTTGTTCTTTCGGCTCATGACGACCTGCTGTGCTGCACGTTGCCGCGTCTGGATGCAGCGCGCCCGTGCCGTACGCCAAGAAGTAGAAGCTTACGCAAATTTTATCCTGGCAACACGGCTGTGGCTGCCAGGGTTCTTGGCGCACGATGTCATTGACGTGCGTGTGTCTTGGAATGCGCCCGAGTGGATCCATGCACAAATCCGCCTGCCGACTTTCTTTGACAACTCTTTCCGCTGTGCAGACGAAGCTACCATGCAACAGTGGATCGACCAACATCCGCGCCTTCGCGGCCTGCCGCCCCTCGCAGCGCTGCACCGCATGAACTGCCTCGATAACATGGCGCCAAATGAGTTGGACGCCTTCTTGTGCGCCCTGCGATCTGGGAGCGCGCGCTTTATGTACACGCCTGCTGTGGAACGGTCCGAGCCAGACAGCCCAGCCTTTGGGCCTGCCTTGATAACGCTTCTGTGCTGCGAGAGCTTGCCACTAGCACTCTGCGTGCGCCGCGTCGGCTGTTTGCAGCAACAAGCTACCACGCCTTGACCGCAGCGCCTTTGCATCTACCAACAGACTGGCCTGCTGCGGCTGCGCGCAGTGCCACGCATCTATCCCAGCAGCCCTGTCCTGCGATTCTGCCGTCTCACCGATATGTGCTGCTCATGGAAGAAAAAACGAGCATGCCTGCTGGCCATGCCTGTGCGCCTTTTTTCTTCTTGGTGCTGCATGTGTCTCTACTCCCACACACGTGTCCTCGTCTTTGTGAGTGTGCGCGCAAATACCGCAAAATGATGTTGCAGCTTCCTGACAACAACCGCCGTTTTGCGGCGCTGCCCGCACAATACTCTGCAGCGTGTGACCGCCGCCTATCAGTGTTTGGGGTCTCGTGCCGGGGTAATATGTGTTCGTATGTGTTTGTATGTGTTTGTATGTGTTTGTATGTGTGCGATGGACGACGTGGACTTGCTAGTCATGGTGCTGATATCGGTGCTTGCGAGCGATGCTGCATGATAGCATGGTGATGATGTGGCACGATGGAGTGTGATGGACTGCGTGTTTGTGTATGGCAGGAGAAGCTCACTGCTAAGAGACAGCAAAGTGACACATTGTAGACAGGTGCTGAGGTAGACAACACTGAATTGCAATCACATGAATCTCTCTAACAAGCTGTGCAACCCGGCTCAGGAGCTGCATTTTCTTTGAGGAGCTTCTTTACTGCCTGGCACAGCTTTGTTGTCGCGAAGCGGCTTGGGTGCACACCGGGCCTCCGGTGACCCTTTTACCAGCACGTAGCATCCTGAGCCTGTGTGCCATTGGTATGGGTGTGGGTCAAAATTAAACCACCAGGGGACCACAGGTTTTGGCTCCGTGTTGCTACTTACCAGGGGTTCCATTTTGGGGTTACCCTATTTTTGACCCACAGCCGTATGGAGGTGAGCCAGTTTGCAGCGAGCGCCTTCTTGCAGCGCACAGCCAGCTTTAGCTGAGACCTCCAGAACGTGACCGGTTCGAGAACCTTTGCTCAATCACCGAGGTGGCCTGCACGATCACGGCCATTCGTTGCAGGTGCGAGGCAAAGTGGAAGCGCCTCAAGCTGAGCCAAGAGCATTCTGAAAAAGAGGACACCCAAAATGGGGGAAGAGGGGGAGTTTCCCTTCTGGAGCTCCTTTAAACCAACCAGAGTGGCACGCCCAAGTTCCGGCTATGATCAGGCAAGCTGCTGCAGGATGTGGACTGATGTGATGCCTGTCAGGGAATTTGTTTTGTGAAAAAGGACAATGAGCCCAGCACCTTGCTGGCTGGCATCCTGGCCACAGAGAATGCAACAGGCTTGCCCGAAAGCCAACAACAGCCCAGACGATCTCTCCTCCTTTTGTGAATGTGGCGATGCTGTCTCCGCCTGAAGGCAACTGAGTCATATCCGGAAAATCAACCAACTGCAGCATCCATTAATCTCGCTGGCACATGCGAATAGACGTACAGCTCCGCTTCAATCCGTCTCCCTCCCCGTTTCGCCATGGCCATTGCATGTCATTGCCAACGAGCATGCACATGTTTATAGCTCTTCATGGAGTCATGTTCTTTGCACCTGGGAGTCGTAGGACCACCCAATACCCTCAAGAGCGGCCACCTGTTGGTGCATCCGGGACTCACCATGAGGCGTCATCACGCGCCATCTGTCACCAACTCAAGCAGCCTCGATTGGGTCTCCCGAGAGATTGCCATCAACTTGGACCTGAACCACAAAAGCGTCCCCGATATTTGGACAGCCCCCCCCAATTGCGCATTCAATCCTCGCGAGGCTGCGACCAAGGAGTGGCAAGCTGCCAGCACCAGAGCGGCTGTGGTTTCTGCTTCACACACCTTCACCTCAGGCAGTCTTTGCCGGACTTGCAACATCAGTGTCGGGCACTTCTTTTCGCATTTGTGCAGTTCGCCATTCAAGCACCACACTTTGGTCACATGTCCGTCGGAGCCAGGTGTGCTAGTGCCATTGACGACACCTGAGCAATGTGTCCGGCTCTATCGGTGGGCATGCCTCTGACCGAGATCCTGACCCACAGGCACCAGTGTGTCCGTAGTAAGCGTGCCCGTCTTGTCGAACAGGCAGTGAGTGAGCTGGAATACAGCTTTCAGGAGACATGGAATGAATCGCTTGGCAGTCAATGCACGCACTCGAGGAATCAAACGCGGGCCTTGCCAGCAAGTGGAATACGGTAGGGCTCTGTGCAAAACACTCCCGCTCGCGAGAGGGCCACCAGGGCCTTTGCGTACGCTAACCAGTGTTCAGTGCTCACCAAGCATCGGGCAATGAACGAAGTCTGCAGTCAGAAGGCTGTGTTGATCGCCATGGCTGTCTGGATTGGAAGCTGCTTTGGCACCACAGCGGTGAGGATTAGCACACACCTGCAGCCCAGGCCAAAGAATGTGCACGGTCTAACCTGGACTGGGGCTCCGCACTTTATCAGCAACTCATGAGGCGTTTTGTCCCCTTTTTCCAAGCCGACTTTGAGCACATAGCCTGGCACTTGTCTCCATTCAGAGGCCCATAGCTGCATTTACGTTGTGTGTGTGTGTGTTGCAGATGCAATCAAGAACACAGATTGCCTGCTGCCACCAGAGCGCAAGCAAGAAGGATCAGCAGCGCTACAATGACCTGTCAGCCATCGGAAAGCGATTCACTCAGGTCTCAAATACGGACAGGGCACCTCCCTCGTGTCCCCAGAGACCTCAGATGCAGAAGGCCGAGCTCGCAGCACTCGACACATTCCACACCTTGTCCTGGGAAAACTCGATCATCTGCAAGAGTTGTCCCTGGGACGAGGCAAAGCCGGTGCGGACCTGCAGGCAATCGCCCCAGAGACGAGACCACTGCCGACATGCCGAGCAAAGGGCAACGTAGGCCAGGCAGCCCTGGTTCGGTGTTGATGGCACCTGTCACTGAGAGCCACTTTTAGCCACTTTTCCCGGACTAGGCCACGAGATCTTCAGCTCCCCTAAACTGTCCTGCTGACGACTTCAATTTGAACAGTCTTCCGCCGGACAGCCACTTCTCCGACGACAAGGACGGCCCCTAAGCGCGCCCGCCTGCGACACCGCGAAATGTTCTTGCCCTGCAAACACGTCAGGTTTTATCACACCATTGCACAAGCAAGATGGTGGCGCCTGCGTTCTCCACCTGGATGGCAAGGTTCTGTTTGTGCTAGCTCAATCGTGGGTGGCAAAGTGGGCGCAGGGCGCCGTGCAGCTGACCCTGCCTCTTTGCTCCCTTCCAGTGCACGAACTATTCGTGTGCCTCAGGGCGCGTATGACAGCATGCTTTTTTCGGTGAGAGGATGGCCTGAGAAAAGGCAGTGTACACGGTCACTCCCGTGGAGCTCTAGGCATCTGTCCTCACAAAACATCTGTGCACGTGCAAACAAGGATTCAAGCTGAGGTCGGTCCTCAAAGGCCAAGGCATCCTTCATCTGCGGCGCAGACTCCCCAGTAAGGCTCGCCTCGCTGGCGACTGCCTGGGATGGGCAACATGCTTGGAGCTGCTCTTCGGTGGCACACGTGTTCCCAGTTCCCCAGTTGCCTCCCCGCGGATCAGCACGCAGTCGCAGGGCACAATGTCGGGCGCCACCTCTCACGCCATTGGAACAGTTCGACGCGCGGACCGGCGTACCGCGCCTTTTCCTCCGGCGTGGTGGGTGCCTGGCCACTGCTTGCCTCAGCTGCGGCACCTTCCGGCCCTGGCCCGCGGGGATCGAGCGGCTCAGGCCACTGCTGTCACCAGCTCGATGAGGTCCCCTGGAACCAGCTCTGCCGTGCCTTGAAGCCAAAAACACTTGCAGAGGCGCGGCCGCGACTAGTCACCCAATGCTAGAATAGTGTTTGCGATATTCATACCGTGAATGTACTTGTCCTTTTTGAAACAAAAGACCGTAGCATGCGACTGTACCTCGCAGGAATATCAAGGTCCGTGCTCTTTTCGACCCACTGCTTGCCTCTGTACACCTGTCACTTTAGGCTGTGCGCACAGGTCTTGCCGAAACATGACCCATTTGCCATTTCGAGTTCGATGCAAACGCGACGGGCCAGCCATGACGCCGTAGGACTTGGTCCCCATGCTGTTCAGCATCTTCATGGTCTTCAGGCGCTGGAAGACACTGGTGGACTCCAAGCCCAAGATGAACCTTGTTTCGGGTCACCATGCGTCACCTTGCCAAAGGAAACTCTGCTAATCATCGTTCACCAACCATTTTGGAGGGGGGTATTTCCGCAAGAAACATGGCCATGGGGTTGCTTACCGAGTCCGAGACAACAATTGCATCAATGTGTATTCGAAGAAGTCATCAGCTGCCCACAAAAGGGCCACGAAGACCTGTGCTTCTCAAGCCGTCGGTCCATGAAGGTCATGTTCAAATGTGCTCACCTGGAACATGACCAGCGGAGACAGCAACTGCTCCTCGCGGTTCAAGCATATGCGTGCAAGTGCATGCACATCAGAATGCTATTTTTTCTGGCATAGATCATTAAGCATGCGAAAAGTCCTTGTAGCACTGCATGAAGGATGGCAGCTGCACCTGGCAGGTGCAGCTTTGAGCAGAACCAAGCGCTTTGAGAAGCGACCTCCAGCAAGTTGTCGCCAAAGCGACTCTTGAGGTGCTCGACATCATCGCCGCTCAGGCCGGTGCCCTAACGGGAAGTGGGGAAGTGGGGAAGTGGGGAAGTGGGGAAGTGGGGAAGTGGGGAAGTGGGGAAGTGGGGAAGTGGGGAAGTGGGGAAGTGGGGAAGTGGGGAAGTGGGGAAGTGGGGAAGTGGGGAAGTGGGGAAGTGGGGAAGCGGGGAAGCGGGGAAGTGGGGAAGAGGAAGCGGGGAAGCGGGGAAGAGGAAGCGGGGAAGCGGGGAAGAGGAAGCGGGGAAGCGGGGAAGAGGAAGCGGGGAAGCGGGGAAGAGGAAGCGGGGAAGCGGGGAAGAGGAAGCGGGGAAGCGGGGAAAAGGAAGCGGGGAAGGAAGCGGGGAAGCGGGGAAGGAAGCGGGGAAGCGGGGAAGGAAAAGCGGGGAAGCGGGGAAGGAAAAGCGGGGAAGCGGGGAAGGAAAAGCGGGGAAGCGAGGAAGGAAAAGCGGGGAAGCGGGGAAGGAAAAGCGGGGAAGCGGGGAAGGAAAAGCGGGGAAGCGGGGAAGGAAAGCGGGGAAGCGGGGAAGGAAAAGCGGGGAAGCGGGGAAGAGGAAGCGGGGAAGCGGGGAAGAGGAAGCGGGGAAGCGGGGAAGAGGAAGCGGGGAAGCGGGGAAGAGGAAGCGGGGAAGCGGGGAAGAGGAAGCGGGGAAGCGGGGAAGAGGAAGCGGAAGGAAGCGGGGAAGCGGGGAAGAGAAAGCGGGGAAGCGGGGAAGAGAAAGCGGGGAAGCGGGGAAGGAAGCGGGGAAGCGGGTAAGGAAGCGGGGAAGCGGGGAAGGAAGCGAGGAAGCGGGGAAGGAAGCGGGGAAGCGGGGAAGGAAGCGGGGAAGCGGGGAAGGAAGCAGGGAAGCGGGGAAGGAAGCGGGGAAGCGGGGAAGGAAGCGGGGAAGCGGGGAAGGAAGTGGGGAAGCGGGGAAGTGGGGAAGGAAGCGGGGAAGCGGGGAAGGAAGCGGGGAAGCGGGGAAGGAAGCGGGGAAGGGGGGAAGCGGGGAAGCGGGGAAGCGGGGAAGGGGGGAAGCGGGGAAGGGAGGAAGCCGGGAAGCCGGGAAGTAGGGAAGTGGGGAAGTGGGGAAGCGGGGAAGTGGGGAAGTGGGGAAGCGGGGAAGCGGGGAGGAAGGGAAGCGGGGGGGGAAGCGGGGGGGAAGCGGGGAAGAAGCGGGGGGGAAGCGGGGAAGAAGCGGGGAAGAAGCGGGGAAGAAGCGGGGAAGAAGCGGGGAAGAAGCGGGGAAGAAGCGGGGAAGAAGCGGGGAAGAAGCGGGGAAGAAGCGGGGAAGAAGCGGGGAAGAAGCGGGGAAGAAGCGGGGAAGAAGCGGGGAAGAAGCGGGGAAGAAGCGGGGAAGAAGCGGGGAAGAAGCGGGGAAGAAGCGGGGAAGAAGCGGGGAAGAAGCGGGGAAGAAGCGGGGAAGAAGCGGGGAAGAAGCGGGGAAGAAGCGGGGAAGAAGCGGGGAAGAAGCGGGGAAGAAGCGGGGAAGAAGGGGGGAAGAAGGGGGGAAGAAGGGGGGAAGAAGAGGAAAGCGGGAAAGGGGGGGAGTCGGGGAAGGGGGGAAGTCGGAAAGGGGGGAAATTGGGAGGGGAAGCGGGGAAGTGGGGAAGTGGGGATCAGAAAGTGGGGAAGTGGGGAAGTGGGGAAGTGGGGAAGGGAGGTGGGGAAGGGGAAGTGGGGAAGTGGGGAAGTGGGGAAGTGGGGAAGTGGGGAAGTGGGGAAGTGGGCAAGTGGGGAAGTGGGGAAGTGGGGAAGTGGGGAAGTGGGGAAGTGGGGAAGTGGGGAAGTGGGGAAGTGGGGAAGTGGGGAAGTGGGGAAGTGGGGAAGTGGGGAAGTGGGGAAGGGGGGAAGGGGGGTTGGGGAAGTCAGAAAGTGGGGAAGTGGGGAAGTGGGGAAGTGGGGAAGTGGGGAAGTGGGGAAGTGGGAAGTGGGGAAGTGGGGAAGTGGGTGGGGAAGTGGGGAGTGGGGAAGTGGGGAAGGGGAAGGGGGGAAGTGGGGAAGTGGGGAAGTGGGAAGAAAGTGGGGAAGTGGGGAAGTGGGGAAGTGGGGAAGGAAGTGTGGGGTGGGGAAGTGGGGAAGTGGGGAGGTGGGGAGGTGGGGAAGTGGGGAAGTGGGGAAGTGGGGAAGTGGGGAAGTGGGGAAGTGGGGAAGTGGGGAAGTCGGGAAGCGGGGAAGTGGGGAAGTGGGGAAGTGGGGAAGTGGGGAAGCGGGGAAGGGGGGAAGGGGGAAAGTGGGGTGGGAAAGTCAGAAAGTGGGGAAGTGGGGAAGTGGGCAAGTGGGGAAGTGGGGAAGTGGGGAAGTGGAGAAGTGGGGAAGTGGGGAAGTGGGGAAGTGGGGAAGTGGGGAAGTGGGGAAGTGGGGAAGTGGGGAAGTGGGGAAGTGGGGAAGCGGGGAAGCGGGGAAGAAAGGGGGAAGGGGGTGGGGAAGTGGGGAAGTGGGGAAAGTGGGGAAGTGGGGAAGTGGGGAAGTGGGGAAGTGGGGAAGTGGGGGGGAAGTGGGAAGTGGGAAGTGGGGAAGTGGGGAAGTGGGGAAGTGGGGAAGTGGGGAAGTGGGGAAAGTGGGGAAGTGGGAAGTGGGGAGTGGGGAAGTGGGGAAGTGGGGAAGTGGGGAAGTGGGGAAGTGGGGAAGTGGGGAAGTGGGGAAGTGTGGGAAGTGGGGAAGTGGGGAAGGGGGAAGTGGGGTGGGGAAGTGGAAGTGGGAAGTGGGAAGTGGGGAAGTGGGGAAGTGGGGAAGTGGGGAAGTGGGGAAGTGGGGAAGTGGTGGGGGGAAGTGGGGAAGTGGGGAAGTGGGGAAGTGGGGAAGTGGGGAGTGGGGAAGTGGGGGGGAAGTGGGGAAGTGGGGAAGTGGGGAAGTGGGGAAGTGGGGAAGTGGGGAAGTGGGGAAGTGGGGAAGTGGGGAAGTGGGGAAGTGGGGAAGTGGGGAAGTCAGAAAGTGGGGAAGTGGGGAAGTGGGGAAGTGGGGAAGGGGGAAGGGGGGAAGTGGGGAAGTCAGAAAGTGGGGAAGTGGGGAAGTGGGGAAGTGGGGAAGTGGGGAAGTGGGGAAGTGGGGAAGTGGGGAAGTGGGGAAGTGGGGAAGTGGGGAAGTGGGGAAGCGGGGAAGGGGGGAAGGGGGGAAGTGGGGAAGTGGGGAAGTCAGAAAGTGGGGAAGTGGGGAAGTGGGGAAGTGGGAAAGTGGGGAAGTGGGGAAGTGGGGAAGTGGGGAAGCGGGGAAGGGGGGAAGTGGGGAAGGGGGGAAGTGGGGAAGTCAGAAAGTGGGGAAGTGGGGAAGTGGGGAAGTGGGGAAGTGGGGAAGTGGGGAAGTGGGGAAGTAGGGAAGTGGGGAAGTGGGGAAGTGGGGAAGTGGGGAAGTGGGGAAGTGGGGAAGTGGGGAAGTGGGGAAGTGGGGAAGTGGGGAAGTGGGGAAGTGGGGAAGTGGGGAAGTGGGGAAGTGGGGAAGTGGGGAAGAGTGAAGGGTCAGTGCTCCTCGAAGTACTTTCTCAAAGGCTGGTCGACAGGACAAGGGGTGAGCCGAACTTCGCCCACCTCGCATCACAGCTTAGCACCCGGAACTTGATCAGCAAACTTGAGGCAAGCACGTCTTCATCCACATCAGTGCCGCCTTCACCTCACAACGGACGGAAGGCCCTTTTGCAAACTGGACAAGCACCTCGCCTGGTTCCAGGTATTCATAATGCTGGCGCTGAAAAATGAAGGTGAGCCGAAGAGTCGTCTCACAACACCTGGGAACACGTGCTACTTGGGTTTCTCTGAGGCACCCAAAAAGTGGGATCTTTCCCTTTCTTGCCCTTCAAACCAACCGTAGAAAGAAACTCGTCCAAGTCTGAGCAGCCGGAGAATCTAGGCAACCAGCTTGAGCGGCACAAGCGCTGGGTGGCCCCGGTGCCTGCCAAGGCGGATAGGGAGTTGCCGAGTTACCTGCTTTTCTACATGGGGTTGTCTCAAAAATAGGGGAATCCCAAACCAAATGTATGTGGTTTTTGGGGTTTGCCTTTAAGCCTGCTTTTCGGATGGCAAGAGCAGGGGGCGCTCCAAAACACAAATCTGAGGCCGGAGCGGCAGAGGCCTGACCTGAGTTGAAGAAGCGGCAGTGGCCAATTGAGTGGAGAATCACTTGGAAGCCACCTGTACGTAGTAGCCCTCCCGCACTGTTCGAGCTGGTTGGAAAAGCGCCCGGGCACGAAAGCCTACCTGGATCCATTCGAACATTGATTGGCATTGCCCAGAAACGCAAAGAGGCGGGATCACCTTCCAATGGCAGAGCAAGTGGAAGAAGACGTGAAGAGTAATCCTTGACACACCGGCGACCGCGCCATAGAAACGCAAGCAGCAGCAACTTGCCTACCTGACTCGGAAAGCATTTTGCCCACCAAGTTACGTTGCGAAGAGGGACGCGCTCGCCCAAGGGTTGGGTGCCTTGCAAGCGCACGCAAACGTGCTCACGCCAAGCCATGAAGTCAAGATTCCCGTCTTTCAAAGCCCTTCTGGGGTTCCTCCAAACGTCCCGATTTCCCGCGTATCATTGTCAAATCGACTGCTGAAACGCGGCGGCGTGTAGCGTTGCAGCAGCTTTTTAGTCGCGTGCCCACTCAGAGGGTAACTCTTGTGGAAGCTTGTCCTGCGAGACATGTGAGGTATGTCCAAACCCCTTACCTTGGAAGCTATCTCAAGGTTGGGACCATCCCAAGTTCCCAAGTAATCCCGTTGGGGGGGTTCCAACAAACCTGTTGACATGTTGGTGTGTTGAATCGGCAATCTGCTTTGCGAAGTGTGCCTCCTCCTTTGTGCCATTCAGGAAATGCTCTCTGTTGAGCTTCCTGATTTTTAGGACGGCTGCCTGGCACGACGTCCGCTCAGCGCGATCGGCACTTCGCGCTTACGGGATGCCTGCCTGGTGGGCCTCGCCCGAAGTCGAAATGCAAAATTGAAGCGCTACACCGTGGAGAGCCTGAGATCTGGGAATACCGTGCACGGAAATACCAAAAGAAATGTCGGTGCAATGTGGAGCGGGAGCCCGGCAATGAAGCAGGCCAAAATGCCAAACTTCTGGGCAGGCGAGGGCACGTGCACCTTGGGTCTCAAGGCCTTCGTGGCCTCGCAGCCTCCCTGGGAATCTAGCAATGGGTACGTCGCAAAATGGGGCCTCCAAAAAAATGACGAAACTCACCCTTCTCCTTTTTAAGCTACCAAGGCGGAGGAAGCAAAACAAAGGACACACTGATTCCTCTCCACGGTCCCGACGGTGACTCTCGCCAGCGCCGCGGAATGCCGCAGCTCCAGCTCTTTCATGGCGAGCCAAGCTGAGCACAAAACTTGGGAAAAGCAGCGCCCGGTGGCACAGCTCCGTGTGAGCAACGTTTTTGGGCGGTCTGGTGGAGCTTGATTCGCAGATTCGCAACGAGCTTGGTGCTTGGATCTGTGGCCACTGGCTTACAAATCCCAGCATGCAAGACATGAACCTCAGACGCTTTTCTAAATGCCTAAGTCCGAGAATCTGAACCAAGAACGTAGCAAAGCGACACTCCCCAAGGCACGATACACGACCCTTGACCAAAAGCAAAATGCGACTGCAGCCGCTCAGCATGTCCATCCAACCCAGTTGGCTGAAGCATCTTTTGAAGCAAGCCTCACATCAAGCAATCTGAAATGGGTGTATCCAAAAATACAGGACCTCTCACGAAAGGGCTGCTGCCCATTTGCGGGTCCCAATGTTTTCGACATACCCAAAATGCTCAGCCAGGATCGTCTCAGCTTTCGGCTGTCAACCCACTGAGGATCAACGGTGCAATGAGACTGCCCAAGAAGCAGTCACAAAAAACAGAACTCAGCAAGCTGCGTCGTGGCATTGAAGCCAACGCAAACACTGCCACATATCATTGTTCCATTCAGGCGTCTATGGCCCTACTAACCCCCAGAAGCAGGCCTTTTGACCATGGCACCAAGTCTGCTGGATGTGCGAGTTCTTGATTGATTCACTGCAGGCCGCATCAGGCTTCATTCAGAGGTTGAGCGATCTCTCGAGCCTGGCGGGCGCCGGCAGTCAAGTCCTTCATGCCAAAACTATATGACATACATATTATACATACATGTGTATACATATATATATATATACATACATACATATATATATATATATATATAAATAAACGCAACCCCCCCCCCCCAATGGACCGAGGTTTTGGTGCCTTTTGGGGGTGATAAATCTAGAATCTAGAGATGTTAATCCTCGAACTGTCCAATTTTGGGCAAATTAAAGCCTCACAATTTGGAGCTTGGAGTCCTCTGAAATGTGCCAATATGATATCCTGTCCAAATAGGATTTTAATTCAAACAAACTTGGAATGTGCATATAATATATTAATGATACAGTTTTCCAAATTTGGTTTATGTTCATTTAGAATTTAAATAAACACATCCTTCCCAAATAGGAGTTAAACTACGATGCAAAAGTAAGTTCGGGTAAAATATCAGTAATCGTTTAAAAATACATTTTAAATAGGAAGTTATTCTCAGATATAAATTGAGTTTTAAATTCAATCTAATACGAACATAATTCAACTAGTGTTTGATAGTACTACATAGACGACGTACTTCCAAAATACAATTCATGTTAAATGTTTAGACAACATTTAAGGGACTTCTACAAGGAAACTTGAAGTAGGATTTGTGTTATTTGCATTATGGCCCTGTTGTAGCAGAAGAAAGGTCCGAAATTAAACTTGTTAGACGGTGTTCCAAAATGAAGTTTCAAGGGAGTAGAGGTTTCTCGAAACAGAGATTCTAGCTAAATCAGTTGTATCTAAAATCTTATTCGGACCAAAATAAAAATCATTCTATCTCAAAAGGCGAAGGTAGTAGGTGAGCAAATGTGGACATGTAGTTCGTGGGGTGGTGGTGTGTGAGCATGCATACATACATATATATATATATATGTTTATTCATGTACACACATACATACACACATAAAGTACCCCTCACGATCCTGCGCCGCTTCATAAAGTACATTACACCTACAGATCTTTGTTTACATCCTGGGAAGGGTCAACATTAGCATAGCTTGCATGAAGCGAAAAGCTCGTCAAAAGCACTTGAAAGTGTGTCTAAGAACTTGAACGGTTTCACTTGATCGCTAAGCACTTGAAAGTATGTTATTGCTGTATTGAAGATTCAAGGTTGAAGCACTTGCCTGAGAATCGTCAATCCTGGCCAAGCCCAAACAGCATTCAACTTATTCTAAACACTTGAAGATTCAAGATTGAAGATTGCACAGAAAACTTTCCTGAGAATCGTCAATCCTGTCTAAAACCTCAGGGGTATTTTACAACTGGATTGAAAAAATTCAAGATGGAAAACCGTTCACGGAAGGCTTTCCGAGAATCTGGTCCTCGCAATTTGAATCCAGCCATTGCGGGAACTTCGAGGGTTGCAGATTAAATGCATGTGACTGCAGACGGTAGCGCATTCTTGGTTGCAAAGTATCTATTGGAAACCTGGAGTATTGGACAACGCTGGCATGCTTTAAAAAAGTTTTAAAAATTATGGGATTCAAGATTCAAGATTGAAGATTCCTATATATATATATTAATATATATATATATCTATGTGTTGGCAGGGGCCCATTTGGGGGCACCTTCATAAATGGAACTGCAAAAATATGCCGAGCCAATTTCAAGGGCTGTTTGAAGGCGTCACCTAAAACAACTCGGCGGCCCCGATTTTGACACTTCGACTCGACAAGGCCCCGCCATGGTGCGCTTCCGCTTCACATAGAGTGCCGCCAACACGGCGGCGATGAGCAGAACGGCGAAAACGATGAGTCCTGGCAAACTTTCTGAGAGCTGAAACCACCTGGAATGGTTGGTCTCCCTTTGGTGTCCTTTTGCTTCTCTTGTGGTTTCCCTTTGGTTTCCTTTTGGTTTCCCGTAAAATACCGACTAAACGAGGGTCCACAATTGGGAGGAGGGGCTCTTTCCTTTTGGAAATCCTCTAAACCAAAGGCCCCATGCGGCCAGTGGGGTTAGCTTGATGGGCGTCGAATTGTTCCTTTTCCATTGCATTGGCCATGGGTTGCATGCGCAGCTTGCTTTGGCTGCGGTGCATTGGGAACTCGAGCAAGCCTGCTTTTGGCCAGCATGGTATGGTATTAAGATCTATCTATGCTAGCCAGCCCCGGATGTGCGGGGCAGGCAAAATCCGTGGAAAACGATGGGCATCAGACCGTGAACTTTGACTGCCTGGCTTTCACGCTGATCTCAAAGAAAGATGTGCGCTGGGGACGTGCCCCAGCGACTTATTCCCTTGAATCTGGAGGTGCCAGGATACAAGTCTGGGATACAACAGTGGTACATCAGGGGGTAAGGGATGAATGAGGGTAAATGTCTAGGGAACGTACCTAGGGGCATAGGTGTTCACTTCCATGACCTGAGCATATTCACGATGCATCTTCCAAGGCCTGACGCATTCTCCTCTGCTTGCTTTGGACCTGCACAAGCCCCAACTTCTTTCTCCCTCGCTCTCTCCATCACTCCGGGGACCCAGTGTCAATGCAAGTCTCATCGCCACACGCGCATTGTTTTACCCGCCCAGCGTGCGTGCGAAGCATTGCCGAATTCCGGCCACGGCATCGGCCAGCCAACTGGAAGGCACCTGGAAGCTCAGTGACTCGAAAGGAATGTTTGGCCCTTCGGGAAGCTCAGCGTCAGACTCTGGAGGCTCACAGTTGCAATTCGTGTAGTGCCTCAACACAGTGGCGTAAACGGCTGACAGTGGCCGCTTAGGTGCCTTGTCTTGGACAGGGTAAAGCTTGAAGCCGTCCACCCTCTCATCAGAACTTCTGGTTCAGCGGTGTGCACGTGGTAAAACCAATGCCTCACATGATCTGTCTTCACATCTGGTTGAGAGTGAAACCCAGATCAAGTGAAAGAGAAATGACCGAAACTTTTCGAGTTCAAGTGCGAGAACGGATAATTGTAGTACGAACTCGCCCTAGCGTAATTGCCGATGCATAGCTGGGCTTCTTGGGGTTGGCTCTAATGGGGCGGTCCAAACTGCATCCCGTGTCTCCCCCTGATCTTGAACTTCAAGTACAAGCCAAAGCGGTGCCAGAGACTGGTACCAAGCCACATCGGAACACTCTTTGATCATGTGCCTCTTTCAGGAATCCACCCAACCCACGACTTGGCTGCTCGGCCACCCAGGCTCTGGGCGCCTTGATTCCGTGAAGCTCAGGGTATATTGGAAATGTTGCATTTTATAACGGCAGGCCGCTTGAGCTGCTGCGGGCTGCTTGAGCAGCCCTGCCTTTTGCTTTTGAAGGTTCTGCTATTGAACGTTACTGCAGGGCTTACGAAATCGCGAAAAAGGCGCTTGTGTTTGTGTGGTTTGTGTGAACGTGCGCCCATTGGAGCTGGAAAGTGGTTTCACAAAAGAAACGCCGAAATTCACCCAATTTGAATCCCAACAATCCGCTGCTGCCGACATTATGAGCACCACTAAAATCTCCCCAGGCCTCATAGAGCACATCTCGTTATCACGCGGCAAGCGGTTCATCCTCTGCCAAGTCTTGAACTCCTTTGTGTCGTTGCGAAACCTGGACATAAGCCGCAAAAAGCTTCTGGTACTGGACATGTTGTGACTTTTTCGCGGTGCCCTTTTTGGGGCTCCTTTGTAGGGAAACCAAGCCTCATTCTGCGGTTTTCTATTTCGAGACAACTGTGGGAAGTTCAACATAGACTACCGCCAAATCGGCCTCCAGTGCCCAGACACCGTCGGGACCTCATAAAAAGGTTGCAGCCAGTGTCCTTCCGCATCTGGACATCATGAAACGCATGCACTGCGCTGAGCATGCGGCTGCCTCCCCCCGCAGAGCACGGTGTTGGGCGGCTTCTAGCTCCCCAAAGTGCTTCCGGATTGCTGACATCAGCATACCTCATTCCACAAGATCCATCAACTTGCAGCATGAACGCACAAAAAAGCCCCGGACCCCGTGAAGCCTTTCCATACACCGCATCTCGGATGCCGGGCACGTCTGGAAAGACCTGAAAGGCTGCGGGCTCCATTGAGCGCGTCAAAAGTGCCTAAGTGCCCAGCCTGTAAATTCAAGGCATTTCCCTCGCCAGTGCGCAACAACCGCTCGTAGTTCAGAGGCAGCAACCTAGCTGTCGAAATCCCACCTCCTCTCTCGAAGCACAACGACATGGGCTCCGTTGTCACATCAAATCTATAGAGTGGGCCTGCGCTCATTGCCAGAACGGCTGACCAGCTGCTCCAAAATTTCATCAAGCAAGGTGTGAGCCACCTGCCCAGAACCCTTGCCGCTGGCTGGGTCGCCTGGCAGACATGGCCTGACGATTGGCGAAGAAAATGATGTCACCCGCGCTGTACACCACCCGGGCCGACATCACCTCCGGTGCAGGAAACATGGCAGGCAAGCTGAGCTGAGCAGAGCCTCAGGGAAGTGAGCCAGACTCAGCGGCGAAATGAATTCAACGTCCGTCCGCATCTTGAGCACCTCGGGGGCTTTTCTCCATTGGGTTCAGGGAGATTGGTGGCTTACTCATCTGCGGGCTTCAGGCACCAAGTCGTATTTCCAGCCTTGCATTCGTTCCTGCTCCTGAGTGGGCAAGATGCGCTCATCACTAATTGACTGCTTGCTGTTTCAAACATGCATAAGTGTCAAGGCATCTTGCGGCAATTTGTCTCCTCCATCATGGCATACGCCGCGCGGAGCTTGTACCACTGCCGCATGTGTCGAGTGCCGACAACAGATTGAAAGTACTGCTCTTCCAATGAGTCTCGAACAGACGCCACCTGGCTCCAGATGCGCTTCAAGGCTTTGTAGGAAGCAACAGGATGCCCCCCGCCTTGAGCTTGGCAGAGACCCATTCACCGACCAGTACTGCGAGAGCGTCGGCACAAGCTCGCGACTGTGCAATAGGGGCGGTGTACACCTTGCAACTTCTCTCTGGTGAGTGCCCCTTGCCATAATCTCAGCTTTTGCGTGCGCTGAATGTCATTGCAAGTAAGTTCCTCCAATGTGACCGGCAAATGATGCCTTCGGCTGATCTTGCAGCCGAATGTCAAACACTTGGTAATCCACCTTTGCAGCAGAATGCCGCTGATGCACAACGACTCACGGCACAGCATTCCCCGACCTCCTCCACGAAAAGGCGCCCAAGAAGCAAGATGGTTGATGCCGGCGAGCGCAACAGCGAACCAATCAGCACCTAGGCTTTGGAATCTTCAAGAAGTCTCACGCACCACAAATGAAAAAGCGTTGAAGCGTGCGCACAAGCTGTTGGGATTGAACATTAGTTTAGCTTGGTCACTGCGACGGCCAGCTTGCGTTGGCCAAACGGTCGTACTGCGTCCGGAATTGCCACTGGATATTCCCTCCTGGGATTTCAAGTTGGACACTGTGCTTCACAGCCCTGCAGATATCCTGCATCCCCAGGAGGTCGCTGGCCATGCCAAATACAGTGCGGAGAACAAGCCTGCAGGGCAAACACGGAGATATGTGCAGACATCGTGTTGCCCTGAAACCTGGTGAAAGTTTCTCCATTGCGCGGCTGCCGGGGCCCTCGCTCCGATGTCCAGCTGCGCCACTCGCATGAATTGCTGGGGGATACAGCGTCCCTAGAGCTCACCATTTGCCGGTCTGACCAACGCAATGCGACTGAGCTCAGCTCTCTGGGACCGTATTGCTTCCGCGCAAGCCTGCAACGCACACTTGCGCCAGGCAGCCAGCAAACTACTAGACTAGACAAGAGGCGCCACCTTCAAATCATCCACCAAATCTCAATTAATTGTCACTCTCCAGAACTGCATGATTCAGTATGTCGCTGCACGAAACGTCACAAATCTACAAATCAGAGCTTTTCTAGGTGTGGGGGCGAGGAGTGCTGGGCTGGAAGGCACTGTGTTGCAAGCTCTCTGAATTCAAATAACCCTGCATCCTCAAAACAGCCACCCGCAAACCGGAGGCTCTGCTAGCTCTGGCCCCAGCCCCTGCCCAGGCAACTGCAACCCGCCCCACACTCCCAGCCCTGCAACTCGCTTGGCCCCACTGCCCTAGACTACGTGGCCTCGAGTGCGGCTGCCCCAGCCCCCCTTTGCCCTTGGACTGCGGCTCTCGTTCTAGCCCTTGAAGCCATGTAGAGAAACACAAGACTTCAAAATACTGGCGGAGGCGGGCCGCGCGAGTGAACAAAAACGTGCCTTTCAGTAGGTTTCAATCGGGTTCAGCTACCAAAAAAGCTGACATCCCACCTCTTCGGGTCGACGACCACATGCTGGCCCCAGTCGCATTGCCCTTTCCTGGCATGTGGCCAAGCAATGCAGGGAATGACGAAATGCAAAGCCGCTACATGACATCTGGCCAGACATGCCACATAGCAGATGCCAAGCCATGCCAAGCCATGCCAAGCCATGCCAAGCCATGCCAAGCCATGCCAAGCCATGCCAAGCAATGCCAAGCCTGTAGCCTCTGTGAAGCAATCGAGAGAGGCAGCTCAGAGAGGGCCGTGCCAGCTGCAGCAGTCTCGGCAAGTCACTTGCAACACTTGGCCTTCGAGAAGCGCAATTGCTTCGAAGGCTGACTGAGGCGTGGGCTTGGCAAAGAAGCCGCGATCCGCAAAGCAAAGAAAACAAATGAGCATCATGAAGACCTGCCTGCAAGGAGCACGAGTGCGGGAACGCAAGTGCAAGGAGCGCAAGGATTGCAGGGAGTGCAGCGACCAAGCTTCACTACAGTCACAACAGCTGAACCTGCGGACAATGCCTCCTCAATTGCCTTCATCAAGTTCTCCACGACCAAAAACATAAACCTGCGACGGAAAAAACTCCAGGCCGTGGACGCCAAGTCTGCAAGTGCATCAGTCACCTAAGGCTGCAGCGCATCTGCCAGAGCGCAAGCCAGGCGAGGAGGGCCACCAGGAAACGCGCCCTTGAGCTGGTATGATCGCAGCAATACCTTCGAGACATGTAGGTGGACATTGGAAAATATGTAAACAGGACTCATGACAGGATGCCTCCAAGGGTGTCGAAGCACCTTCAAGGGTGAGGACTCTGGCTTTGGTGCCGTTCACAAGCCTCCGAGTGTGGATTTCAAACATGTGCAAGGCCGTCAACTTTTCACATCTCACCAACCAGCACTTCACTCTGATCCCACCTTCGTCCCATGTCTGCAACTGCAGGAGTTGGGGCTAGGCCAACAAACCAGCGGCATTTCACCTTTGCTGGGCGAGCCAAGTGAAAGGTTGACTGAACAATTCAGCTCTTCACACGCTTGTCTTTCAAGGCAGATAGCCACCTGCCTTTGGCGTCGCCATCTCCCTTGAGTCCAGTGAGTTTCGCAAGCCTTTTCGGCAAAGCGGCGCCCCAGGTCTGCGCTGCTGCGGCAAAGGCGTGAAGATCGTCACTGGCGTTGCCAACCCGGACCACGCACCCCAGCGAAGAGGCCTGGGCGTTGGCGCCCATCATGCACAAAGCTCTCAGCTCCCAACCTTGGCCACGTCCAAAAAGCCTGCAGTGGAATGCTGAAGGGTGGAATGGCCCTCTTGAAGCAAGGCGAATCTGAGACTTCTTCAAGACGAACCAAGGCTCGCACAGAGCCAGATTCCAATCCATCTCCTATTCCCGCAGGATCTGAGCCACATTCATCGGCAAAACCGACCAGCTATCCCTGCCACATTCATTGGCATTGAGCCAAAGGCTGCGTCATTCTCCTGTATGCTCATCAATGCTCATGTATGTGGAACTTTGCCCAGATCCGAGAGCCTGATGGCAAGCAAGCCTCAAGCAACGGATGGCTCAAGTCTGAAGCATTTCTGTGCATTGTCCAGGCTTCAGACAGCCTGGAACTTTGCTTCAAGCCTGAAATCCAAGCTCAGAGAAGCCTAAAGCGGACAGCTGGATGCAAAGTCGATCTGGCAAGGCTTCCTGCAACCGTGCGGCTCCAGAATCTGCTTCAAGCGGCTGCTGTCTCGCTCCTCCGCCGCATCCTTGCAGGTTTGCATTTCTGCAAGACCTAGCAACTGTCCATTCTGCCTGCTGCTGCTGCAAGTCTTGCTGCCTGGTCCATTCCTCCTAGTCACATGGGGCTCAAGCACTGCATCGGGGAGGCTCACCCACTTTCCAACGTGCAAATGCCTCGTGGCTCCCGAAAATTCTCTCACTGGCGCTGTCTACTGCATTGTTTGGTCTTGGGCTACGCCTTCCTCGCAAACCTGCCACAACTCTGCTGGTGGTCATGCTCGGATCTTTTTGACATGGGACAAATGCATTCCTCGTTGCCGCTACCACAAGGGTCAGGGAACCCTTCTGAGATTCAAAATTGTGAGCTTATTTCGAGGAACTGAACCAGATGTGACTTGGAAAAAAAACAAAAGGGCCGGAAGCTTGAGATCCCTTTGAATGGGTGCCTTGGACTTGTTGCATAGCCCTTTGCTCTCCAACTCCCTCACCTGTAGCCGTCGAAGAAGCACCTGAACTGCATCGCAGTCCTGCATTCAAGCTGCCCAAGAGGCACCCAATTGCGTGGAATTGGAAATGCAGCTCCTGTATCACAGCTGCTTCGGTGCCTTTGCCCAGATGTACGTCTGGCATGCACGTGCTAGCCATCGGGTCCCCAGCGCAATCTTCGCCAGATTCGCCAAGCCTGGCAGCTCACCACTGGGCCTTCAATTGGCTAAGTGCCAGGACTGGGAACCCTTCTGCATGGTTGCTTTTTGAGTTGAAATTAAATGGACCTAGTTCGGACAAAAACCACCTGCCCCATACTCGTAAACGTGGCGCGCACCAGGATGAGACACATCCCGGCAGCGCCCTCGTTTGCTCTCTTTGCCATGCCTTGGACCAATTCGATCGTCACAAGGCCGTTGAGATGCTCCGAGGTCACCACGTTGAATCGTGAAATTCCGGCTGTAGCAGAGTTTTGACATGGTAACCCGGAGATGCTGCAACTCCTCAAGGCGAGCTTGGCAGGCCAAAGCCGCACCTCCAGAATCGTGCGCCCAGCTCCTCTCGGCTATCCACGGCTTGCTGAAGGCACCGGAAGTGATGCCAGGAAGCAAAGCAGGCACGGATCAGAAACCGCGATTGCACCTGCAGCGCTTCATGGACTCATCGATCAATTAATTGGAATACGTCTGTGATTCCTCCCGACTATGAGTTTGTTGCGCTCACATGCTCTCCACGCCTGCACTGATGCTCCAACTGAAAGAAGCCGAAGGTCGCTCAAGCGCCTGGAGTGTTCGTTGACAAGCTCTCTAAAATGTCGTAGCTAGCGAAAGGCACTCTGCGCAAGGCCCGCCCTTTCTGCCCTTCAGGCAAGGAGCCCCTGTAGATGAAGCACGTGTGACTGAGCAGTGTCAAAAGCCCGCTCCCTGCCAGGTCGTCACGATCACAGGGAAACACTCCGTACGCCCTCGCGGTGTGAGGAGACGCTGTTCGTAGTGTTCATGGACATGGGTGTGTCTTTGGGGGACCCCCAAAATCTTAGCTTTCGTTTTGGTTTCCCTTTCAAGCCACAAAAAAAGGGTTCCCTCAAAAACAAGGACACGCCCACATCTCAAATGCTCACAGGCTTCCAGCCGATTGGCCTTGAAGCCAGGCAGGCTGCTTGGTGCCAGGCCTTGCGGGTCCATCCGATTCTCCATTGCCAAAAGCATGAATATGCTGCAAGGAAGTTCAAGCGAAATAGAAATGAATACAAGGCAATGCAAGGGAATGGAATGCAATGAAAGGAAAGGAAATGCAAGAGCTTGCTAGGGATTGCTAGGGATTGCTAGGGATTGCTAGGGATTGCAAGGAAATGGGAAGGATTTCAAGAGAACACCAGGTAATCCAAGGAAATGCGCAGGTATGCAAGGAAATGCAAAGAAGAATGCAGAGGAGGAGTTGTGAAAGCCTCCTTGGTCTTGTGAACTTAACTTTGCTCTTTGCTACTTCAGTCGGTTTCAATGTTTGACCAATTAGACCTGGCGATGGTCCATTTGCACCGCATCAATAGTCCCTTCAACCCTTTCAAGCTGCCGTGGTCAGTGCAGCCTGCCTTTTCACGATGCCTGCGGCGAGAACCGACTTCAGAGCCCGGTGGCAGGCCAAATCGGGTTTCTGCAGCCTCTGGAAAACCTTCTGAGCAAAAGAAATGCATTCCTCCGAGCAAAAGCTCTCGTCTTCAGCAGCTGTGGCGCAAAGGTGTAGAATTGCGCACGCCACATGCGCAGACTTCGCAGACATGTCGCTGTTGCGGACTTCACGAGCCATATTCATGGCAGCACCAAGGTGGCGTGCGCGAGTAAAAGACGTAATCAGTGAAGCGTAGGTCACCGAGTTTGGCTGGATGCTATCCTTCTGCATGTCTTGCAAAATGCCAGAAGCACGCTCCTCGCTTTGTCCCTTCAACAAAGTTGTATAAGTGACAATGTCAGGTTTCCAGCCAAGGTGTCGCATTCTGCGCACAACATCGCAGGCACGTGTCCAGTCGTGAGCCTGCATGTGTGCCTGAATCATGGTGTTGAAGGCAAATACACCAAGGTCGACTGACCTCTGGGAGGCCATGTCAATCAAGCGTTGCACGGAATTCGGATCCCCTGCGCGGGCAAACAAAGACATCATGGAGGTGTAGGTGACATGATTCGGGTGCACCATGCTTGATGTCATCTCCTCCAGCAAGGCATCTGTTTTGGCGAATGAGATGTTCCTCTTGCTAGTTGCAACGGCCTTCAGAAGGGTATTATAACTCACCACGTCTGGCTGAACACTGCGGCCTCTCATAGCGTTCATCATTTCTTTGATACTTGCACAATCACCTCTGAGAGCAAAACCATGAAGAACCTTATTCATGCTTGAGGAACGAAGGATCTGCCTAGAAGAAACTTGGATTGCTTGCTGTTCTCTGCCACTGCTTACTAACGCTGATACCAATGCAGAATAGCTTCCAGAATTTGGCTGGATACGAGCACCAGCCATGCTGGCTAGCCCCTCCTCCACTTGACGTATATGTCCTTCAGCAGCAAGCAACGACAAATGAGCATTCCTTGTTTCAGCCGTATCGCACACCCTGATCTCCAGGCTTGCCCACTGCAAAAGAGTCATTTTGCTCCTGGCCCGGTCTCCAGCCAACATGCGTAGCTCAGCGCTGGGCATGTAGGTGGCTGCTTCACCCGGTGTTTGCACTTTGTGTGCCAAACATAGCCCAGGGACTGTCAGTGTGTCCAAAAGAGCTCGTAATTTTGGATGCCTGGCCTCCACTGGCATCATCCAAATGCTTGAGGCGTGTTCCAAAAAGACAGCGGTCTCAGGCCAAAATCCAACACTCGACTGCATTGCGCGGCGGACCTGAAGCTTCTCCCTCCAATCAAGCAAGCGAAATCCATGGCTCAGGCATGGCATGTCAATGGGTCCATAGCTCTGGGCTGCCGGGAGTTTTCTGAATGCTGCAACAAAGAAGCCACCTGTGTTGAAGGCCTGAGGCCACACACGTAAATATGGTGATGATGAGCTTCCCTCCAAGTGAATGGCACCCCCCATGAATGATAGGTCCACAACGCGAGCATCCTTCTTGCAGAGAAGCCTCTTGCACTGATCTTCGTTCTCGTAGTGGTTCAGAGTGCAAGTTGAATACACCAGGCAGCCCCCAGGCTTCAGAGCAGCCCAAGCGCTTTCCAGCAAGGCTGCTTGCCTTGCCAGCAAGCTGGGAGAAGCCTCCTTGCCCTGGCGCCATCTTTCCAGTACTGCGCGGTCCTTGCCCACATTCCCTTCAGCAGAGCAGGGCACGTCGACAAGTACTCCATCAAAGGTGACAGGTGCCAGTCCACCCACTGTTTCCCCGGGAAGCTCCGTAACGATGCACCGCGTCGCACCGCAACGGATCAAGTTGGCCCGGAGTCGCTTTGCTCGCTCCGGCTGTGGCTCGTTCGCAACAAGTAGAGAAGTGAAGGCTGCGAGCTGAGTTGCTTTGCTGCCTGGAGCTGCACAAAGGTCCAGGACTCGCGATGCTGTCGCTGCTGTGGGTAGGCAGGCCTTCATCACTTCCACTGGCAACATGGAGGCAGCCTCTTGGCTATAAACATGTCCCAGAAAGTGAGGAAGAGTTCGGCCAATTGCTGGATTTCTCAAAGACTCTAGAGACAAGAACCAGCCAGAGCCACACCATTTGACTGGGTCAAGCCTCCAATTCAATGAGAGATCGTCAAGGACAGTGGCAGGCGCTTTTAATGAGTTGACCCGAACGCTTTGTCGGGGAGGTTTGCGGCATGCACGCAGGAAAGGCCGCAGATGTTGGCGGTGCAAGAGGTGGAACCGCAGCAGGTGCTGCAGAAATCTTCTTGGCATTGTCCATGCCATAAGTGGAATGTGAAGGACATGGATCCGCTCCTGCCTTGCTCTTGAGCCCAGGCTGAGCGCCCGGTTTGACAGCAAGTCGCCGCGTTGCCTTGCACCCTGCCTTCCAGCAAGACACGACCAGGTTGGCATGAGAGTCCTGGATTCACAAACTTTCGGGGCTTCAAAATGGACGGACGGCCAGGCCTTATCCATAGTTCTAAGTGGGAAGTTATTACAGGGTGCCGCTTGTTTAACCTGAGGGAAGGTTCCCTTTGAACAGTCCAGGCATTGCAGCAACGCAGCGCCGTCTTGCGACAGCGCTATCCTTGGCTTTCTCCCGGAAGACGTGCTGCAAGAGCTCCAGTCGCCATGCGGACTGCTCGTCCTCCCAGAGGCACACGGCCATAGCTGCCACTGCAAGTCCCGGGCACCCTGCCTTGCCGGATCGGGCGATCCGCTCGGCGATTCTCCCGCGCAGAAGCGAGCACCAAAGACGCACACATTGGCCCAGCAGTCTCCTGAGGTTCCGCCCCTGACAATCAATGCACTCAAAATGCCTCTCCTCCGGGCACAGCGAAGGGCCAGCTGCAGCAGAGCACCATCAGCGCGGGCTTGTCGTGCCAACACACTCTGATGTTCAACCTGCATGCCCGAGAAACGCCGCAAATGGTCACTATTGCACGGGTGCCCCACCTCAAACCCCTGGACGGTTCTCACGACTTCCAGGGACACTCTCCATACATCAAAGGCCTGATGCGAGCAAGCGGTGAGCTCAAACAGCAGCAAGTATGTCCACATATTCCCTGAGAGTGCAGCAAACTGCAGCAGCAGCCGGGCGGCTTTGGTGATGACACTCAACACCTCGTGCGCTTCGGGCGCTTGGGGCACTGCATGGCACAGCATTTAGACAGCTGACGGCCAGAATAAGGATCGAGCAGCCTGGGCTGCCTGTCTGCTGGCACCTGTCAAGGCATGCAAAGACTTACCATAGAGACTCTCTTGCTCTCTTTCCGCTCTAGCCGGCAGACACTGACTCTTCGGACACAGATTCGAGCGACATGGCCTCTCAGCAACGCGGACTTTTGCTGCGCACTGAAGCTGCGCAAGGCGGCCTTCGGGGGTGCAAGCCCTCGGGAACACGCCAAACGCGCTGGACCCGCGCCACTGCCAAGCTGCCTCCCGCCAAAGTGCAAAGGGCAGAGCTACAGCGCGTGCCTGGAAAAGCGGACCAGCTTGCAATGGCTTGGCTCCTTTGAGAGATATGCCCACCTTGAAATGCTGATCTAGCGCTCGAAGCAGTCGTGCCTGCACAGGTCAGACCTCACTCAAAAGCCTTCGATCGCGCCTGGACGCTCCCTGCCTGGCTGCGCTCCAACCGCGCAGCTCTCTCCTGAGACTAGCTGCAACGCGCTTCAACGCAGCGGAATAGAGAAAAACATTCCGATTCCACCGCAACTTTTGGCCCAGAAACCTGGCCAGGAACGGCGCTTCCAGTTTCGATTGTGACAAATGCTCCTCCGCCAATCTGGAGCGTCCCAACGCCACGTCAGCCTGACTTTGCAACTCCTGCGAGGCATTCTCCACATGTCACTCTACCAACTCAAAAGCAAATTGCCTGCCTGCAAGGCAAGGGAATGACGCAGTTGCAGCTCTGCTACTTCTCCCGCATGCCGCGTTGCCCTTGACCAAAGCGACGCATGTGTCATGCATCTTCTACATCTTCATGCAGCTTGGGCTGCCGCATTGTTGCCAAATCAGAAGATTGGGAAGCACCTGTGGCAAAAGCTTTATGATCTTCAGAGTGTTTCAGTAGCAATCCGAAGTCTTCAACTTGCAACAATGGTGCCTTTCTGCAGAGTGGGATCCATCCTGCGAAGCTCAAAGCATATGCAAGCCCAGTACCCATTCATGCTGCATCATCTACCTTTAAAGAAATGGGCCTAGCTAAATGGCATCAGTCTAGCTTTAAGCATTCTGATCAACAGCCTTAATGATCCTCACGCGAGGCCTCTACTTGTTTGAGGGTCTATTTGCCTTGTTTGCTGGAAGGCAGCATGTCATGTCTCCGCGGGAGACACTCACTGCTAAAGTGTTCGACCAGTCCCAAACGAGTGCTCCGCCCAACGGAGCTTTTCCCGGCTTTAGATGCGATTTCTTTCGCAAGCGTCATGCGAATGGCCGACAACGGTCCAGGCGGCAGAAGCCAGACGCTTCGCTCGAAGCCAATCCGTGTCGAAGGAGCCTGAGCCACGGACAATACTGACCCTTATTTTGGTGAGAAAACAGGGATATTGGCTCGCCCTCCGTGTCCTCTCCAAATGAACAACAGACTGCCAGTAGTATAGTAGTATTGTCAGTTGCTCAAATAGTTTCTCAGTCAAGGGCCACGAGCATATCCTCCATCCTCAGAGTGCATCCCATGCACATTGGATCAGCTCAAAATGCAGCCCCTCAGCCTGCACAGCATAAGCCGCCTGCGTCACAAGCCTGAAAACAGCTCGAGGATGAAGCTGGAGCACCCTGACATACAATCACTGGGTTCTTCCTAAGGCCGGCCGACAAGACAAAGGCTCTCCATGCCTCCAACTTGGCAGCAAGTTGATGTGATCTGGAACGCTCTGCCTAATTGGAGACTCTCGGAAGCTCTTTCCAAAGCATGACCGAACACCAAAGTGCTGCGAACTTGGCGAAGATTCGCAAAGCGCCGTAGTGCAATCCCTGAGGAACTCACATGGAGCTCTGCTTGAAGTTGAGCAGCCTACATGACCATGAAATGCATTTGCACGCAAAGTCACATCACTGCAGAAATAGCCTCCAAGCGAAGTTCAGCAGTTTCCCGCTGTCGAGCTGCGGCTTCAGCTTGCCACGATTCAACCTGCAAAAAGCCGGGCTTTGGTATGTGTGTATATGTGTCTTTGCGGTAGAACTCCCTGCCTCGTGTCTAAGTTGACGATTCTCACGCCACAGAAACTCCTGACAGATGGATCCCTTGAAGCCTCAAGTTTCTGCCCGCCGTGCCTCGTTCCAGTGTGCACCCTGCCTCAGGAAAGGAAAAACATTGCAGCAAGGGTGTTCGAGGGATGGCTGGCATCGTCGGGGGACACTGTCGCCGTCAGAACAATGCTCTCTGCATTGCCTCTTTGTGCGCCCCCCGAGCTATGCTTCTCATCAGCGATGGATAGAAATGCAAATACAACTGGGTATACAACTCTAATTACTGTGCACCTAAGAGACCCTTTACCCTCTTCTCTAAGGCGCAACAAAGTGTCTGCCAGGCAGGAAGTAACTCCAAACGCCGGCGGAGATTGCAACACGGGCTTTCCAACCTCCACTGTCGAACCGGCAGCGGGACCCTCTGGTCTGAGCTTCTGAACTTCTGAGCTTTTGACCCTGCCAAGGCATCGAAGCCAGTGGCCGGCACCTATGGCAGTAACCCTCCGTCTTTGCCCTGTGGTGTGTGTGGAGTGTGTGTGTGTGTGGCGCAGCCTGCGAATCCTTTGCAGCGGACCATGCTGACCAGGCTGGCTTGCCACTGCCTACGATCTTGGCAATGCGTGCCGTAGCCTTTCTGGAAGGACTGCCAACCCTGTCTTTTCTTGCAAACGTGGGATGACTCAGAACAATACACATTTGGAACCTACTGCTCAATTGCACGTGGCCCCTGCCTTTCTCACGACGTACCTGTCGCGCCACCGGCCTCCAGAACTACAACATCAAAAGAATATGGAAACCTTTGACGCAAAGCGGCAACTAGGGCAACTACTCTTCAGGGCTGGCTTGAGCATTTGCAATCATCTGCACACCCTTCTTGTCTTCACGCTTCTTCTACACACCGCTAAAACTGCAATTAAAGCTGTAGTGCTGCTTTTCAAACCAAAAAGGGAGTGTGCAGTTACTGAAAGCACTTATACATATGCAACAATGTACATTGCATTCACATACCCATGTAGTACATGTCAGCATATTGACATCTACCAATACTGACAAACGCTATGCGCGTGTATATTGTATATCTATGCCCCAACCCACTGTCAGTGGTGTTTATATGTTTGGTCGTTCCTGTCTGCTGTTCTGCGTTGTCGCCTTAAGCCATTGGCTACGCACAAATATCATGCTACTCGTGTGCCATGGTCAACTTAGATTGTGTAGGCCATGGTCATGGTTCCCCTCATATGAATGCTCGTTCACATTGATTGTCTACTGTTCAGAGGTTGATGACCATCCCCACCAACCCCAAGTCCCCAAGTACTGGGGTCTTTTGACCATGGCACACATAGCCCGGGCGTGCCGGGCCGTGCACAGCTCTCCCCGGCTCTCCCACACTCATATTCAACTTGTCTGCGAAACAAAGCGAGCCTGCCTTGCCTATCTCAACACCTGAGAGGCCGCCGTTCTGGGCCGGACCTCAGAGTTGGCCATCGGAACAGGCAAGGAGGCTGCACTAAGACTGGGACAGTTTTTTCCAGATGAACCGCCGCAGACCCATGGGACACTGGAGAGCTTGTCCTTGATTCATGCTGAACTTGAGACAAGTTTCATCAGCTTATTCAATCGCAACCTGTCCTTTAGTTGCTCGAAGTTTGCTGGAGGTGACTTGGCAAAGGACTGAAGCCCTGATCCATCAGTAACCTGGCAAGTGTTCAACAACTTCCGGGCTTCGGCCTTGCAGCCCGCAGCCCACCTCCATGTTAAGATTCTGCACTTCGCGCTGGATGAAGGTGGCCACCTGGGCTTGGCTCAAGGGCTCACTGGAGCTACATGCGAAGTTCACTCTCAAAATGTGAACCATATTCTGGTCTGCTCACAACGGAGCATTGGGAAGGACTATTAGCCTGGTCTACGACAACCTTCATGCTCAGACCCGCGGCCTTGCTGGAATCATGGCCCGCCAGTGTGGTCTGATATCCTTCCTCTGACAAAGCAGTTGTGGATGCGTCCTGCGCGCTTGGATTGCCACACATGTCTGGCTCAGGCAGCTGTGTCCTTGGTGACAATGCAGGTCGTGTCCTTGGTTTCAGAGACACACAGGGCTCAGTGAAATCCGCCTGCCCTTTGACGAATGCTGTGCAAGAATGCGTTTTCCACCCTGCAACCAGCTTATCACGCTGTGGGCGGATCAGCGCCCTGTAGCCATAGAACTCGGCTCCCCTTTCCCCGAAACGTGTGCCGAAGCGGTCCAGGCCCTGGTAGACCTCTGTGGGCCAATCCCTGGACCAAATAGGATCCGCTGGCGATGGAGCCGCTGCCGGCGGTACGGCCGTGGGGAACGGGATCCGGACCCTTAGCATGCTCGGGTCTCCGCATGGGCCCCCGCACTCCGAATCTGAGCTGACAAGGACAGCTTTCGGATGGCCAGAGAAATCCCTGCGTTTTTGAAGGAAGTATCCTTGCTTGGAGTCAGGCTCCAAGGAAGCCAGTCTTTCCGGGAAGAAAAGTACGCCCATCTCATATGAGCGGATGCAAAGCTGCGTGTGGCCCTTCTGTATCTCGCCCCAAGCCGATTTGCTCAGGTTGTGTGAGCCAATGTACAGCCACTGCAGTTCAGTTCCCGCGAAGCGGCAGTAGCTCTTCACGTGGGGCATGGCTTCTGCTCGAAGCTTGGCGCGGCCTCTGGGAGCCTCTGGACCCCACCTGCGCCAGAGCGAGGGGTAAGCGGCGACCGCAGCTTTGTTGACGAATAAGGCCACAGAAGACACCCAGCCCTCAAGGCTGTCTCTCACCTGCGAGACAGTTGGAGCCACGAGATGCAAGGGAGGCTTGCTCGCCCTCTTGTCGGATCTGGTTGCCAACGTAGTGTGAAACTCATCAAGCCACTTCTTTGGCAAGTTCCCAAATGAGCTTGCTTGGCAAATGATGCCTTCATTGGTACTCTCAGCAACCCTGCAATGGCGTGCTAGGAGTTGTCTGAATCTTAGCTGACCAAATTCATTCAGCTCCTGCCTGGTATGATAGCCAGGAACTGACGATACAATTGCAGCTGCTGCCGCAGAAAAGTCATACAAATCCAGACATTTAGCATCAAATCCACCACACTTGGCAAAGTACAAGCACAGTTGTCTCTGAAAATCACAACCAAACTCATCCACGGTCTGTATGCTATCTTTTATAGGAAAATCCTGGAGATACATTGCGTTGCACTTCTGGTGAACGTCTGGGAACACATCATTGAAAGTACGAATGCACACACGCAAACAGTCCTGATATATCAGCAAGGCTATCTTGCTGTGATGAGTTCCCCATTGCAGTGGCAGAGGTGGTTCATGCAAATGCGTTGATAGGCCCTTCTGTGCGCGAGCCTGTGCAACTTTTTTGCTTGCGTCTCCGCCGTCTCCAAAAAGAACCGTCAAACGTGGCGCGCTTGCCAACGATGGACACTCATGACAAAGCCAAGGCAAGTCGATCATGAAGTTAACGAGCACCACATGAGCGGCAGCTTCATTGCCCAACGGATGTCTCTCAAAAACATCCTGCAATGTCAGCTCATCACCTTACACGGTTGCCGGCCATGTCTTCCCTTTGTGTCCTCTGCTTATGAAGGGACTGGGGACTCCCAAAGTCGAAGTGCCTAGGGAAGCCCTGGCCTAAGAGTACTGTGCGATTCTTTTTCGTGACGTGCGCTAAGCGGATTTTGCAACCGAAAACGCGAAAACCGCGAAAACGCGAAAACCGCGAAAACCGCGAAAACCGCGAAAACCACGAAAACGACAAAAATCAGGAAAACCGCGAAAACCGCGAAAACCAGGAAAACGGCAAAAACGCGAAAACTGCGAAAGCGGCAAAACACACGAAAACCGCGAAAACTGTGAACACGCGAAACCCACGAAAGCGGTGAAACCGTGCAAATGCCAACTTTCGCGCGACGTAACCCTTTGAAAAGGTGGCAAACGCATCCCATATTCTGTCTATCCATTTATCTATCTATGTATCTGTCTATCTATCTATCTATCTATCTCTATCCGACTATCGATCTATCTATCTATCTATCTATTGATCTATCTATCTGTCTATTTATCTATCTCTATCTCTATCTCTATCTCTATCTCTATCTATATCTACCTATCTCTATCTATCTCTCTATTTATCTATCTATCTATCTATCTATCTATCTATTTATTTATTTATGTCCATCTATGTATCTATATATCTATCAATCTATCGATCTATCTATCTGTCTATCTATCGATCCATCTATCAGCTTGTCTATCTATCTATTGACCGTATCTATCCTATCTATCCTATCTAGATATCATATCTATAAAATCGTTCATACCTGCCCTATTTAACTCATTGTATCTTATCTAGATTGTCCATCTGATCTATCTGATAAATATCATACGTCTTATCTCCTTGTCTAGCATATCATATCTATACTATTTACCTTATCTATCTTACCTACCTTGTCTTATCTTATCATAGATTATCTTGTCTTGTGCTATCTTAGCCTATGTTATTTCCTATCGTATCCTAGCTTGTCCTGTATTATCCTATCTGCTCCTATCTATCGCATTTTGGCCTATCTTACTGTGTCTTATCCTGTCTTGGCCTATCTATCCTATGTATCGATCGATCTGTGTCTATATATCTACCTATCTCTCTGTCTTATCCTGTCTTATCCTACCCTCATCCTGTCTTATCCCATCTAATCCTATTTTCCTATCGTATCCTACCTTCTCCTATCGTATTCTATCTTATCCTGTATTAGCCTTACTATCCTATCTTATCCTGTCTTATCCCGTCCTATCCTCTCTTATCCTAGCCGATCTCATGTTATCCTACCTTACCTTGTATGTTGCTATATGTTCCTACCTTATCCTATCTGTTCCTCTGTATCTATCGATTTATCTACCAACCTACCCACCTACCCACCCACCTACCTCCCATCTATCCCATCCTACCTATCACATCTATCTTATTATATCTTATCTATCTGATCTACCTTATGCATCGCATCAATTGTACCTACCTATCTACATTACCTACCTTGTTTTCTTATAATATATTATTCTGTATTATCCTGTCTTAACTTCTTATCCTGGTTTATCCTATCTTATCCCATCGTGGTCTATCTTATCCTATCTTACCCTATCTTATCATATCTTATCATATCTTATCACCTTATCTGATCCTATCTGTCTATCTATCTATCTGATGTATCGTATGTCTTATCTACCTTGTCTACCTCATCTATCATGTCTATCCAAATTACCTTATCTACCTTGTCTACCTTACCTACCTCTATAGTATCCTGTCTTAGCTTCCTTAGCGTATATTATTCTACAATATGTTATCTTATCATGTCTTGTTCTAACTTGTCCTACCTTACCCCATGTTGGCCAATCTTTCCGTGTCTTATCCTATATTATCCTGTTGTAGCGTATCTTGTCCTGTGTATAGATATATATACGTATATATATATATGTATATATATATATACCTCTCTATCTATTCATCCACGTCAATATATATATATAATCATATGTTAGCCGTTTTTCATCCTACCATATCCTGCCTTATGCTGTCTTATCCTGTCTTATGCTATCTTACCATATATTCTCCCGACTTATCCTAGCGAATCCTACCTTATCCTATGTATCTATCTATCTATCTATCGTATCCTATGTATCTATCTGCATATCCATTTCTCTATCTATCTATCTACCTAGACACCTACCTATCTATCCTATCTATCATGTTTATCAGATCTATCCTATCTTTCCTATTTGTCCTATCTGTCGCATCGTATCTATCTCACTATCGTGTTCCATCTTATCTACATGATCTATCTTATATGCCTTATCTACCTTGACTACCATACCTATCATATCTAGACTATCTATCTTATCTATCTTGCCTACCTTATCTTATCTTATCGCACATTGTCCTGTCTTATCTTCTATCGTATCCTGTCTTATCCTGTCTTATCCTGTCTTATCCTGTCTTATCCTGTCTTATCCTGTCTTATCCTGTCTTATCCTGTCTTATCCTGTCTTATCCTGTCTTCTCCCATGCTATGTATCCATCGATTTATCTATCTATCTCTCTATCTAATCTAATCTAATCTGATCAAATATCATCTAATTTATCTATATATCTATCTATCTATCTATCTATCTACCTACCTATCTTATTTCTATGACCGCTGGGGCTCAAAACACAAGGCCAGTAAGCATACTAACAACACAAACTCGCAGCGAACACCTGCGAACATTGTGAAAGCGCGAAAAGCGCGAAACCGCGAAAACCGTGAAAACCGCGAAAACCGCGAAAACCGCGAAAACCACGAAAACGCGAACATCAGAAAACGCGAAAACCACGAAAACCACGAAAACCACGAAAACCACGAAAACCACGAAAACGCAAAAACCAGAAAACGCGAAAACCACGACAACCGCAAAACCGCGAAAACCGCGAAAACGCGAAAACCGCGAGAAAACCGAGAAAACCTAGAAAACCAGAAAACCAGACAGCTCCGTTGCTGGCTCTCAAGGCGTTCGCCTTTGTTCTTGAAGCTTGCGCCTTTTCACCTTTCTTTCATGTTGGCGTTTCACGGTTTTTGCGTTTTAGTGGTTTTCACCTGGTTGTCGCGTTTTCGTGGTTTTGGCGGGCTTCGTGCTTTTCCGGTTTTCGCAGTTTTCGCAGTTTTCGCGGTTTTCGGTTTTCTCGGGTTTCTCGGTTTTATCGGGTTTCCGATTTTCTCGGTTTTCTCGGTTTTCCTGTTTTCTCGGTTTTCCTGTTTTCTGGCGCGAATCCGGTTAGCTCCGTGTCGCTCAAAACGACTGCTTAGTAAGAGTAAACTAAGCCATTGCAAGATATCGCCGTCAGAGCCGCTAAAAAAAGTTCTCATGTGCGTGGCGCAAGGTGGCAGGATCTCACCATCGGCAAGAACGGTTTCACCAAACTAGTTTGTGCAAGGGCAACCCCGCTGCTCTGAAAGATCGTGCATTGCCAGTTCATGTCTCCCCATCTTTATATTTGCCTACAGCATTCTCAATTATCGTGCTTTTTGCTTGGTGCTCGCGTCAAAAATGCCAAGCAGCTTTGCTCCTCTGCAGAGTCCTGCAGCCTGTTGAGGTACAAGGGGGATGAGGTGGGACATTGCTGTGAAGTCAAAGGCGCGACCGGAGTTGGAGCTGAAGCCAAAGGCGCAGAAGGCGCCGCAGCCGAAGCAGCCGAAGCAGCCGAAGCAGCCGAAGCAGCCGAAGCAGCCGGCGCTGAGGGGGCAGAAGGCTGTGACTCGATTCTCGCTCGCTTGCAAGGTGCTTCTTCCTCAGAGGATTCCAGCTCCAGCACCGTGTAGAGACTCCGAAGAAAGCTCATGGCGTCTGGCTAAGCCATGTTGTTGGAATGCGGGGCTCCGTAGCTTCTGGGACCATTGAGCGCATGAGTCACTGATCTGGGTTGTTGGGAATACAAACAGGGTTTTGAGCCGTGACCCTCAATTCACTGAACAGAATGTTTGATTTGAACAAGTCGTGACCCTCAATGTGATTGCATCTGCACTATTCAGCCAATCTCAGCACCATGTTTTGGTGAATGCAAGAGCTCTACCACCATGTGATGGCCCACTCCGTGGGCAATAAAATGTTATATTCTCCTGTGACCCTTGAATGGAACACGATCTGTGCCTCATGCACCTCACACACTCCGGGTGGACCCTGTACATATGCCCCAGTATGGCGCTGGGACTGCGGGAGAATATTCCCTCCAACCTCAATCAGCTGACTGAGCAGCGCACGTGGCTTCTATAAGTCGCAGCAGGAGCAAACATGGCCTTGCAGTGCGATGCGAACCAACAGAGGTCCGGACAGTCCAGACCTTTCATACATGACCCCCCACGGCCCAGGCTGCTCCATCAAAGTTGCAATCCCGAAGCGGCTGAGTACTGTTCACCTGCAAAGCCAGGCCATCACATCCATGCAACCGGCTATCCGTGAAGCCTGCATATAGAACAGGCTCAGCACCTGGGTATTCTGTTGCACGCCAAGCAAAAGGTGCGAGGCCCTGTAGGCAGCGAGCATAATCCGCTTTTGCCCAGATGTCCTGCGCTTTTGCCCATGTGTCAACGCTTCATGCGGCGGACGGAGCCTTGGCACAGAACGTTGGCAGATTCGAGCAGTTGAACGACTTCAGCTTTCCGCACGCATAGCCCACTGCCTATCGAGCACAAGTGGCATGACAATATTTAGCAAACGACGTCTTGTCATTGGCATGACAATTGACAGGCAAGGAGTGATCTGAGCCAAACCGTCGACTTGGGTTCGAGCCTGTCCCACACTCCCCTCATCAGAGTCTCGATCAGCCACGCAGGCGGCCATGGCCTTGCCGCAGTCGCATAGCACGCATTTCCATAACCAAACAGTTTGGCCGTGAAAGGCGCAAGGCGCAGGGTCTACTTAAGCAAACGGCATCCCAAACCACCCAGAATGGGTGCTGGCCTGCCAACAAGCACAGTCAAGCCAAAGCAAACAGCTCAAGGCGCTGACCAAGCTCGGATGCCATTTGGGCAAAGCTGAGGCCGGCCAACATGCGCTCCACCTTGGAATCAATGAAAATGGTGAAACTCAACCAAAGAAATGGCTGCTCGGGCCTCACTCCTCAGCTGCGTCTTGCCCGTGTACCTTGCAAAGGAAAATCGTGCGGCTGTGTTCTCTGCACATGTTCTCCAGAAGTTGCTAAGCAAAATCTTGGAATGTACAATGCATCGCATCTCACTTGGCTGCGAAATCCTCCAGACTCTTCTTGTCCGACACGGATCCTGTCGCACCAAGGACTTGCTCAGCCTCACCTTATCTGAGCTTCTCCTCCCATGTGATCCACCACTCGAGACACGAAAGCAGCCTTAGTTGTGAAATGGGTGGCGATCTGCGCATTGAAGGTTTCCGCAACTCCATTAAGAATCCAAGTGAACAGCAACTGGCTGGTGTTACCATTCGCTTGGCCCCAAGCCATTTTATCCACATTCTTCAGGGACAGCACCGCCTGCCAAGGAAGCAAGCCGCGCATTGCGGGTAGTACATTGACAAGGGTGGAAAACATTGCGAACGTCTTCTGGCTGATTTCAAAGGAACACCCACACGAACTTTCCATCAAAAACAGGAATTCTCCGCTTGCGGTCCTGGTAGCCGTCCTCGGACAAGGGAACCTGCCAAAAACCGACAGCCAACACGCTGAAACCATCCCGGTTCCCACCTTCTGCGGGTCAATCACGCAAAGCTCGTTTGCATCGATTCCAGCTCCTGTCACAGATAGAGAGAACAGACCTGCCTGAACAGACATTTCGGAGTTCCGTGCCTCCAAATGCCTTGGCCAACTCGTCGACGACCGTTGTACCAGAGGACTTTTTGTCCGCAACTTCGGTCAGGCACCTGAAGCCGTTCAGTGGCAAACGCCATGCGCGTCAATCGACTCGGGCAAGCACCACACAGGAAACGGCACGCCGAAGAAGTTCATGCTGGCGATCTTCTGCGCCCCCAGGCCAAACCTCACACGGCACACGCGGCCCGATTTGACAAAAGCCTGTAGCTCAGAGGTCTGCGGCCCCAACATGCCGAAGCTCATCTCTGAGCCGCCCTTGTCATAACGGACCTGATACTCGAAGAAGCTGATCCCCACCTTGGCCATGCAAGGCACCAAGGGATGCGCAAAAAGAATACTCATGCACTGGATATGCTCTCGTTTTCAGTGCTTGGCCAGGCTGGATGATTTGTCGGCTACCTCCAGAATAGTTGTCAAGTCCTGCCAGCACAGATTGCGATATCTTTTTTGAGGGTGCCCCTTTTCGAAACCAAAAGGAAAACCGCTGTTTTGAGTTTGAGGGTCCCCTAAAGTAAGACACGCACTGGTGTTCAGCTGACAAGGGTCCTTTCCAATGCTCACCATTGTGGAGTGGTACTCACCAATGAAGACGGGCGTGCTCTTGAAGTTAGCCTGGCACTGGAAACCGAAGGCAAACCAACTACAGGTCGGACGACTCAGACAGGCACCTTCTTTTCATCGACCAGCCCGAAAGAAAGCAGCAAACAGTTGTAGATGGGTAGTATCACGATGCTTGAAAATATAGTACGCGGGAAAACTGATAGTTTGTGCCCAAGGATTCGACAGGCATCGCCCCCTTAGTCATGGTGTCCGATAATATTCAGGGACTGCCGCCATGCACCCCCGTGAGAGTATGTATACCTTTCAGGGTACAGCCACAGTGGAATACCCCCCTCCGGGTGTTTTTTGGGAACTTGTCCCGTTTTGTTTTGGGATCGTTTCCGGGAAT
Source organism: Effrenium voratum (assembly GCA_963377175.1). Lineage (NCBI taxonomy): Eukaryota > Dinophyceae > Suessiales > Symbiodiniaceae > Effrenium > Effrenium voratum. The sequence goes on along the minus strand of CAUJNA010003847.1, from coordinate 23,415 downwards.
TTCTGTCTTGGAACTGGCAGGTGCAATCTCCCTTGATTCTGCTGTGGCTTTGACTCGCTTTTGCACCAGCGCTGTCGGCATCGTGTTAACTCGGCAGCATCCTCAGCATCACGAGCTGGCTTTGTTAGGTTTCAGTGGGTTCATGGTTGGCCTGGGGTTGGTTCAGGGTGGGTTCCAGGCTTGTTTAGGGCAAGATTGGGAGTTGCTGCGCTTTAGGTACTGGGGTGGTTTAGTGCTGGTTTATGGTGGGCTTCTTGGGGTCGGTTTAGGGTGGGGAGTTGGTTTAGGCTGTGGTTGTGGTGGTTTAGGGTGGGTTCAGGGTAGCTTCGGGATGGTTTAGTGTTGGTTTGGCTTGTTTGCGGGGGTAGGGGGTGCTGGTGTCGGGTTTGTTGCTTCGGGTTTGTTAAGGGTTGCGTTAGGGTGGATGTGGGTTCAGTGCGGGGTTAGGATTGGTATAGGGTTTGCTTAGGGGCGGTGGTTTAAGGTGGGCTTATCAGAGATGGTGTTGTGCTTGTTTAGTGCGGGCTTCGGGTTGGTTTCGGGTGGGGTTAGGGTAGGTTTCAGGATTGGCTTGGGGTGGTAGGATTAGAGTTGGTTTAGGGCTAGTCTATTGCTGGTTTGGAGTGGGTTTGTTTAGGGGGTTCTTTAGGGCATGCTGGTCTAAGGTTTTTTAAGGGTTTTTCTAGGGTTGGCTTAGGTTTGATTTTAAGGCTGTGTCTAGTTTTCGTGGCAGTTTAGAGGATATTAGTGGTGGTTTACGGTTGGTTTAGGGTGGTTTTGGGGCCAAAACGTGGGTTTAGGGTGGGCCTTGGATTCATTTGGATTTCATTCAGCGTTTTTGGTTTGCTTTTTGAAGTCATCACAAAGCCAAACAACGGCCCTATAAAGATGCCGGGGGGGGGGGGGGGCAGACCCCCCATCTACAGAAACCTGGGAGCCACACACACACACACACCAAACACACGCGCACGCACATACACGCACGCTTACGACTAGCTCACTGGCTGGCATGCCCCAGAGACGCGGGAAAACATATTTCGGGCCCATGCCCCAAAATCACTCAAAAGCGGGTAGGTCGGAAACATGCACTGTTGACCCCTATATAATTGATAAGCCCTCGAGTTGTCAGCAAGGTTCCTCGAGGAAAAGAATCCCACTGAATACAACCCCATCTAACTGGCTTGCGTAGTCACCACTGCAGAAACCGACGACCTCACTATTTTGATGATTGATTCTAAAGAGAAACATCTTCCCTCAAAAGCAGAACAAACGCAACAAAGGTTGCATTGCTGTCTTGCTCTTCTAAAAACCAGCTGCGCTTTTCCATGCACGATATTGCACGATCCTCGCTCTCGCAAACAAAGGGCACAGGGTGTATCGCAAAATCAAGAATCCCTCCAAATGTTGGAATTACACAGGCTTCCTTTTGCCACCAGGCAAAAGAACGATCCTTCAATTCAGAAAACATGTAGCTCGCACAAGCTTGCATCCTGCGTGAAGAGGCGCGAGTGATGCTGAGGATGCGGAAAGCCGAAGCCACAAAGGCCACAACAGCCAAAAAGCCAGGCTGGATCTAAACAAGAAACAAAAGAAGCCAAACGCAAAAAAAGCCAAAAGCCAAAAGCCAAAAAGCCTAAAAGCCAAAAAGCCAAAAAGCCAAAAGCCAAGAAACTAAAAGGCCAAGAAGCCTGCAAGCCAAAAAGCCCAGACTCCAAGAAGCCAAACAAGAAGCAAAGAATCCAAGCAAGGTAAACCAGGAAATGTTACTAACGAAAACGGGAAAAAATCCAACCAAAAAACCCTCCCATTCTCCACGGGAAAACTCCACCATGAGACAAGTCGTGAATTCAGCGCGCTGGCCAATCTGCTAGCTGGAAAGTTACGCTTGAGGGCTCAACACCGATAATATCCTCATGGGCCTTGCTTGTCGCCAAAGAGTCCATCGAATGGTCAAAGACCGAGGACTGCGCCTCGTAGTCATTGAGGAACAGCGGCTGAATGTCAGTGGCAGGGTTGTTTGTGTTGAAGCTGTTAGTGAACCTGCAAGGCTACGACCAAATCAAGAACATCGGCACCCTGGCTGTCCTGGTCTGGTACACTTTTGCCAGATCGTTCTTCGCTTTGTACCCATAGGCCTTGCAACAAAAACCGGCGAGGCATGGCAAGTCTGCCCTTGCCAAACCAGTTCCGGTTCCGATCCTCGGGATTCTCCATGGCACGCTGCAGCTCCAGCATCTGCGCCAGTCATATGACAGCAAGAGTTTGTCAAAAACTGGAACATCTATCAATCAAGCTACCAAGCATGACAAGAGCTGGAGAGATGCGAAGAAAAAGCACACGGCCTGGCCCAGGGAGGGCTTGTTCTTCGAGCCCTTGCAGGCCTTCGGAACTTCGCATGTCAGCCACGGAACTCTACACACCATTCCTAACTCCATGTGCTGCCGGGTCACGGTGCACACACCAAAGGAGAAGGTGGCGGTGAAATTGACAAGGTTTGACTTGGCACCAGCTTCCTGATGCAGACTGGGCCTTCATGAATGGCCAAGAAGCGAATCGGCCATGTGTGTCCTTCTCGGCATCCAGCATGCCATCAATGGCACTCACGATTGCCCTGTGTGCCAAGTCTAATGACATTTTGTTGCAAACCTCATTGCTCTGCCTGCTGAACTCGGTTGGCTTGGATTCTCCGGGAATTTTGAGATCCGGCTCATTGATCACAATAACGGTCCTGGGCACATTGCTTGCCGCCTCTGTGCACAATGTCTTACAATGGGGTGACCGTCCAAAAGAATCCTGAGAGGAGCGCTTTAAGGCAGGATGGTAAGCACCATCCTTGTCGAGGAAGCCTTTTTGCAGATTGCTCTTGTACTGCTCCTTGATCTGAGAGTAGCAGTTGTAATCCTGCTACATGCCATCTTCCAGCAGTGATGTCGACACTCACTTGCAAAAAAACGGCAAAGACTGAACAATGCAGCGTGTCCGTCGACTGGCAATTTCCAGGCATCTGAGTATAGGGATAATCACTCATCCCGGGAATCACCTGCAATTTCCAGGCTTTCAGGCCCAATGAGTTTCCGTCTGACGTGCGGCCTGTAGGCCCTGCTTCTGGGCTTCATCCAGGAAAGCTGAGTGGTCCTGTGCTTGACAGCCCGAAAATCACTGAGCTGGTGGACACAAGGGTTGTGCAAATTTCGGTAAGTGGATAATACGCCTAAAGCACTTGAGGCACCAAAACACAAGGAGAAGGGAGCAGGAAAAAAACAGAGAAGAGAGGAAAGAACAAGGTGGGAAGGGAAGGACAGCGAAATGGAAAGCGGAGAGAAGCGCATAGAGGAGGAAGATAAATGGTAAAACGACGGGAGAACAGGGGAAGGAAGCAAAGCACGAACAAAGCTGGGCAGGACAGCAGCAATCAAAGAGCAGCAAGAAGCGATGAGCGAACATAGAGCAGAAAAACGAGCAAAAACAACTGATGAGACTGTGATTCAAACCTGCTGGGAGGTGGGAAACGAGAGATTGAAGTAAAGATACGTTCATGCAAGTCAGAAATATTAATCCTAGGGCGATGATTGATTCGTGTTTCCGAACGGGCTAGTGATGAAAGGAAAAAATGTTATTCTACTATTAGTAAAAGACATTTGGATTAGTAGAAGACAGAAAATGCAGATTTGAAATGTGATAGAGAAGAAAACCACAAAGAAGAATTGGAAGTAGGGCATGGAAAAAAACGAACCGCTTCAAAGTTGAAGTATAAACATAATGCCCCCACAAAGCCATTATATAAAAGATGGAATGGGAGATAGTATATGTGTAAATACTGTAACTCCCCATATCTCACTTGGCCATTCGGTGAAACAGCACCCGCAAACACTGTTCCGATCACGAACTAGCAAAAAGGTTAGCCCCGAAAACCAAGCATTTGGATTCCTGCTAATGCTCTTCCAGCTTGTAGCAATATGAAAAGAAAGACAACTGATGCACCACTAGAATGACGATAAAGTAAACACCATCCAGTATATATGTCATATCGAATTAAAAGCAAACAAAGAATACTAGAAATATGCTCAAGCAATATCTGGTGTACATATAAACCAAGAGATCAGCTGAAATAAAAGGAATTCATATGAGGGCACAAGACTATGATTGCAAATGAGATTCCATTAAAAATTCAACATGAGAATTATGATATTAAGAAGATATGCTACATGATGGACCTTCCGTCTCTTTCCCATGAACTACACCAAATAATTCTATGATGTAAGAAATGGAGATGAGTTGGAAGGAGATAGGGCATCATCCATCACAATAAAACCAAATGAGATAGAGATGGATGATGTAGAAAGGAAAAAGAGATGAAGACATGGCAGGCAATAAAAGATTGGGGATTAGCCCGCATCATCTTTCTTCCTTTCCTTTGTTCCTGCCCTCGCCTGTCAGGATTGACGGAACAGGAAGGAGAGGAAAAGGAATGGAAAGAGGCGCTACATCCCTTTGCTCTCTTCACCCATCTCTTCCTTGCTTCTACCTTCGTACCCCAACCCTTTATTCCCAGTCAAATAGTGGAGACAAGGTTGGCAGAAAAAGAAGCGAGCGAAGAGAAGGTAAGGAAGAGCCCGGAGGCAATTAGGAATCTCTTCCCTCAATCTCCTGTCCCTTCCTCCAACTCATTTGCATTGTAATGTTGGGGAAGGCATGAGAAAGAGAGAAAAAAAGACTCATTCCTTTTCCAATCCTCTACCTGCCACCAAGATGAATCACATAGAAATAGAATGGTGGCAGAGGAAAGAAAAGGAATGGCCAAGCCTTTATCACACACTTCCGTCCATCCTGTGTCTCAGAGAATAGAGGCTCGGGTCACTTTCTTCACCCTTTCCTCAGGGTCTATAACCAAGAATTGTGTGAGGAGGATGTGAGAAAGTTAGATTTCTTTCCTTCTTGCCTTATTTTTTCCTCACATGTCATGTTGGGCGTGTAGCGAGGAAAAAGGCAAGAACAAAGAAAGAGAATGAATCCTGCATTTCTCATCATCCAGAGAAATGCAGGTGGAAGAGCTTAGGTGAGTGGAACGGTAAAATCCAGAGAAATTATTTATTGCTTACATTGTTCTTTCTTTATCTCTTGTTTTCCTATTTACATGTGATTTGTTATTCCTTATTAATTTACTATGTGGAATTACTTCACCAACCAACATTCCTTGATTAGCGAGAAGAGCTTGGATTGGTTGGTTGGAAGCATTTCTGTGTCTCTATCTCCTTTCTCTTTACGTCTTCCTTAATATCAGGAAATATATTGGAGAAGCATGAAGCATTAAATAAAATTAGAGGGAGAGATATAATGGAAAGGGCCGGATGTATGAATAAGGCTCGTCTCTCCCTTCGCTCTCTTCTTTCGCTCGCAAGTAACATTAGAATCATGGAAATGTAGGAGGAAAAGATGATTATAGAAAACCGTCATAGTTCCATAAAGACAAATAATATATAATAATATAAAGGTATGAAGATTACAAGATAAGGATGAAAGGAATCATATAATATGCCTCTCTTTGTCTTTCTCTTTCTCTTCCACTCGCTTGGAAACCATTTGATTTAGAATGAGATTTAGAAATGGAATGCATTCCAAGATAGATGTCGTAATAATCCTATGTTCTGTTCTTTTTGCTTGTACACCCGCCAATAAGTCTTGGAATGTTAAATAGAAAAGAGAGGTCCTACCTAAGCAAGAAGATAGATATGGTGGGTTAATGAGATTCCTTTGTCACAAATCTTCATTTTCTTTCTCTTTGCTTTTATCTTCAATCCCTTTCTCCAAGGCATGATGTTTTGAAGAGGCTTTCCTTGGCAACTCCGTTTCTTACAATACCAATTAATCAGAATGGTTCTGAGATTAAAGAATTATTAATATTTTCTTGACGGTCGTCTCTCTCCTCTCTCCACGTTCTCTGTAGCTTGGGGTTAGCTTCCGGTTACTTTGGGGGCAATTTGAAAAACACATGGCCAGTTAACACAGCATCCCAAGAAATAGCAGTAGGCCTACAGTAGATACTGAATCTCAAGGCTTTGAATAGCAAACGAATGCCGAAAGCCCAAAAAAACAGAGTCTAGCAACGCACATGACGCTCAAGGCCAAAATACAAGGGGCGCAAGCAGCAAATGAAACAAACACCTGCTTAGATACAACAAAGACACACATGTGGCCAAGTCCGGTGGAGCGTTTTATGATAACTTAAGCCTTCTGTGCTGCACTTACTCTGTTTGCTGCGTTGCCAACTTCTTGCATAGCTCGCCAACCCTGATGCAGCCGTCAATGCCATGAATCCAGTCCCCATCACACATGGTCTAGCCTGCCACCGAGCCAGGAAACTTCAGATTGAAATCGATCATCAAAACTTCGGCCAATCATCCAATGGAATGCCTGATGCTCAAAGAAGCAGTCCTCCTGAGGGTCGTTCCCATACAGTCGCACCTGCCGCGCAACAAACTATCAATCAGTCCCACAAGCTGTGCGAACGCAAACTTCTTCAAAGCGCTTGAGAGCACTCTCCACGCTCACGGCTTGGACTCAAGAATCAACATTAGAGCGCTGAAAAACCTTGAAACATAACCTGGACTGGTCCCGGATTTGAGGGCCAACGTGGAACCTCAGAATCACGCTTCAAAGTCAAACTTGTTTTGAAACAAGTTGGTGCCCTTTGAGGGAGATGAACGCAAGATGTGGGCTTGCAGCAGCACCTTCAAAATGAGACGGCATAATCCAGAAAGTACATGCCTACATACAAATGTACATGTGTCTATTTCTATATACATATACGTACGTATTTGTATACATGCATAGATGCATAAACTATTTATCTATATGCGTATAGTATTTCTGCACCTGTATACGCGTATGTGCGGTGTTTCTGTTGATGTGTGTATGTCTACATGTGCATGTTCATACTATATATATATGTATATGTATATAATATATCTATGTATACATCCTATGTACTGCATGTATGCATGTATATTTAGATTTGGTTTCTGTGTGTCTGCAAGTATACACATATATATATATATATATACGGATAGATGTATATATGCGTAGGTGTATATGTATGTGTATATGTATCGGTGTGCATGTGTGTTTATGTGAAAAAGTATATATACAAAAATACCTGAACGTGCACATGTGTGTATATATGATATGTACGTACATACGTACGTACGTACCCACGTATGCATGATGTGCATGTGTATGTATATATATATATACATGTATGTACCTGTATACGTATGTGCATGTTTCTCATGTTTACGTGTGTACGCCGATTTGTTTATATATGCCGCAGCGTGTTTCCTGGAGCCCCGGGCCGCGTTGGCCCCCAGCTTCTTCATAATGGCCAGATCTCCACGTCCAGATGTGCTCCACTGAGCCTATCGGATTCCGATTTCCCGGAACTTCGAATTCCAGCCCTTGTGAATTCAAAACTGAGGCATTGGGACCTCATTGCCCACATTCCCATTCATGCCCAAATTCTCCTTCAACCCTTTGCGCATGCTCCTTGGCCGAGTCGGACATAAAGTCATCGTTGGGAAGCTTTCCGGCAGCCTCGTCTTGCGCTAGCTGCACTGGCTGACATCGAACAAAGATTGAAGCAGCATGCAACACGCTCCTTCAATGGGGAAGGTCCATAACTGATGCCTTTCAGCAAGTCCTCTGAAACTTGGAACTCATCACTCAGTGAGCCAACTGTCAATGCGTCCTTGCCCGACGCGGTCAACACCCTGCAGCAAGCGGTGCTAGTGAAAAAAGACGAGGCGCTGCAACTGAATAAGGTTCAACCATAAAACTCCAGAAACATTCCTTCAGTCTGCCTCGTCAGGAGAAAGAAGAGCAAAGGCCGAGCCATGGTGTTCAAAGGCCGGTTATTGTTGGCGCACAAACACGGACTTGCGTCTGTGCTGGACATTGCCAATGCTCTGAGTAGTCAAAGACTGGTCTGCCTGAAATCAGACTGCCTGTGTTTTGGGCTGACACGTGCGGCATCCCAAACTCAAGTGTGCCAATGTGCAACTAACAGCAAAATGGCGGTGTGTTATCCTAACACAGTTTGTTGATGCACACTTCAAAGTACGTTTGTGGCACAAGTCCATGACTAGCAAAACTGCAAAACGACAACATCAAATTCATTTTTTTGCACTTAGACCAGCCCAAACCGTAGCCAGAATTGCGTTCGAGATGTTCAAGTCAAAAACAGTCAAGCTCTTGACAACCACAAATGCTAATATAGTCGGGGAAAAAAAGACTGAACACTCATTTATTTGAGGCACCGCGGTTCCCTATGTTTCCTTCTTGAATGGTAAATACAAATGAGCCCCGCCCACCTTGTTAAGGCCAAGGATTTGCGGCCCAACACCCTGGCAACACCCAACAGCCCACAGCGTCCTACAACAGTGCACTGTACAGGCACCCTGTGCAACTCTCACTCTCACTCATTGCCACAGTACCTTACCCAAATTCCTAGTCACAAATCCTAGCACTCTCCCACAGTGATCTGCGCAACACTTCGCAACAGCCTGCTGCCTGCAACAGCAGCACTGCAAAAATTCCAAGTCACTTTTCAACACGCCTGAGCACAAACCCGTGCCCGCAGCCAAGCACATAACAGTCAAAACAAACCTAAGGGAAAAGGATAAGAAGGGCGAAGAATGGAACGGGTCAGAGAGAGCACTCACGCACACACATCGCCAGCGAAAGGAGTCACCAACACCGCAGCCGCGGTAACCGTGAACGTCGGCGAAAAGCGCGCCGAGAAGCCACCTCACGTAGTTAGAGAAGAACATGGCAAGCTAACAACCCTCTACTGCAAATATGCCCACCTGTCCACTGACAAGACGCGAAGCAGCTCCCCAGCCACAAAGCGTCTGCACCCGGAGGGCCCGCAAAAGAACAAAGAACATCCAACCGTACTCCAAGAAGAATGCACCAATGAGAGACAACCAGGAGTGCCGGAGTGAAAGGCAGACGAACTCCGCCCTGTAATTACACCGGGGCCACCATGCGTTGAACCCGCAGCAGAGAGCAGTTGTCCGAGGAAGTACGACACGGCGTCAGCCTCAACACCATCCGGAGCATCGAGAGAAGCGTTCGTGAGTGGGCCGGGAGTGACGTAGAAATGTCACCCGGCCAGCCCACATGGCACATTTCCTGCCAAGCTCTGGCATGTGACCAGTCATGCATGCGCTTCCAACTTTGCGGGGGCTGCGCATCGAATCCGAGACAGCCCAACACCTGCTGGCTGTCAGAGTAACACCCGCAGATTACAGCCCAAATGGTACGACGCGGCAGATCCGTATTGTCCACACACTGCAGCGCCTGGGGCAGGTGCATGAGTGCGAAAAAACAAGGACGAGAACTGACAATGCGGGCGGAGATGAGCTTTCTGAAGCGCGCCGAGCACAGTTGGCGCCCATGCGTCTTGAGGCGCTGTGGCAGGCAAGGATGGTTGACAAGTCTTGCCCCCCCCCCCGCTCCCCCAAATTTTAATGTTGCGTCTCAGACAAGTGTAAAAGTTTCCATGCAACATTGGAGGTGGGGGGTGGAGGGGGGGCGGTTGGCGCGTGTTCCAACGCGTGCACGTCGCCAACGCAAGGGGGGCCTCCGCGGTGCAGGTTCAGCAGCGCCTCGTCGTTGATCATAATGAGCTCCCACTGGTGCGCCCGGCCGTCCCTCTTCAGGAAGACCCGCGCGCTCTGGTTGCCGTGGCCGCCTTGACCGAAGCCTCACGCGTCACACACACTGCGCTATGCGCGCGCCAAAACAACACGCTCTCTCAGTGGTCTTGAAACATCTGGTGATCGCCGGAAACCTAAGGCTGGGCTTTGCTTCGAACTTCGCGGGCACGAAGTGGAAGAATTTGACGGGGGAAACAAGGTGGAGTGACGGCACCAAGATGGTCACGCTCGACTACTCGCACCTCACCCAGCGTGCTCTGCACAGGGCCTTCTAATCACGCTCTTCAGCACACGCTGCATAATGTAGAAGCTTTAGAATGGTTGTTTGAACCACTTGATGCTTACACCTCACACTGGTTCCCCTTAGTAGCGCCGAGTTTGTCAAGGGTTTCCAATACAATCCTTAAGCAGCTCACCTTGAGGTCAAGCCATAGCTACTACAAGCCAAGTGTCTTGGAGATTTCGTTTATAATGCTCTTCGTGCGCAATCCTACGGAGGCTTGGTCTGCAGCAAACCCTGCTCAGAATGTTCAACTTCCACAGGCTTCCAACGTATTTTGAAATATGGAGGCTCTCTTTTTAGAGGGGGTAGGCTTCTGACACTCGTCCGTCCAGGAAACGACCTCGTCCTGCAGGATTCGAAACCTAAAACGCTGCGTGCAGGCGTGTGGCTGCAACATAACGACCCCTAGATATGCTTGCAATTTGGCTCCAGGTTGCATTTCAAGCGAGCCAACCTTTGCAGGGCTAAGAAAAAAAAGAAAAAAGGGGTCCCCAAAAAAGGGGTCCCGCAAAAAAGGGAAAAGGGGTTTCCTTTGGCAAAGGTTGACATCGCTTGAAATGCAACCTGGAGCCAAATTGCGGCGCATATCTAGGGGTCGATCCGCAACTGGCCCAGATGTGGCTCGTGCAACCGCAGGCTTCACAGGAGGTGCGGTCGTCCGGTAAGTCATCCAAGGGTCATTGCCTGCCTCCCAGAATTCGGCTGCAGCGCTAGGCAAAGATTTTTCACTCACATCACTCTGGCGGCGAATGGGCTTGCCACCAATCACCTGGGATTGATGGTGCAACCAGTCCAAGGGATACTATGAAACACTCAGTGCCTTGCACACCGCCGTCACAGACCCTTTGCTGCCCTAAAGCATAGGCAACTTTTGTTTTGTTTTACATTTCACTTGTGTAGGCTGCTCGCTCGGGATTCCAGTTAGACCCTCGTATGTGCCAATCCTTCAGGAAATGGCTTTGACTTTGGAGTACGATTACGTGCCGCCGGGGCAGAAACTTGACGTTTACAAGTTGCTGCAGTTGTACTTTGGAGGCTGGGGGGATCGAGCGCTGTCGCTGTCACTGGCCTGGCCTGGATTTGCACATTTCATCAACTTAGATTAGATTAGATGATCTAGTTGCAACATGCGGTACCAGAAGTCAAGCAGACCGACTGGCCCGGCCGCCCAACTTCAACAGATTTGTTTCCCAGCTTGTGTAGGGTCACAGGGTCCAGGTGCTTAGCACGTGCGTGAGGCGACTTTTCGGCATTGCAGAAGCTCCAGTCGGTTGTGGATGGTGCTGATTCTATTCCACCTGGTAGGCTCCTGACACTCGTCCGTCCAGGAAACGACCTCGTCCTGCGCAGGATTCGAAACCTAAAACGCTGCGTGCAGGCGTGTGGCTGCAACATACCGACCCCGAGATATGCGCCGCAATTTGGCTCCAGGTTGCATTTCAAGCGAGGTCAACCTTTGCCAAAGGAAACCCCTTTTCCCTTTTTTTCGGGACCCCTTTTTTGGGGACCCCTTTTTCTTTTTTTTGTTTTTTTATTAGCCCTGCAAAGGTTGGCTCGCTTGAAATGCAACCTGGAGCCAAATTGCGGCGCATATCTCGGGGTCGTTATGTTGCAGCCACACGCCTGCACGCAGCGTTTTAGGTTTCGAATCCTGCGCAGGACGAGGTCGTTTCCTGGACGGACGAGTGTCAGGAGCCTACCAGGTGGAATAGAATCCATTTGGGAAACCCCCTCGAAAAAAAAAAAAAAAAAAGGCACGCCACAATCATGTTGGATGGAGATGCCATGCTGTTGGAAGAGGTCCAACATCGGGCCGACTCAACAATGAAGCCTCCGCCCGGCCGCGCCACCTGCCCGGCAAAGAAGCCTCCCTGGCGCGCCACCTGCCTGGCATAGAAGCCTCACCCGGCCGCGCCACCTGCCCGGCATCAAAGCCGCCGTGCCACCTGCCCGGCATAGAAGCCTCCCTGGCGCGCCACCTGCCCGGCATCAAAGCCACGCCAGCCCGCCGATCCGGGTACGTTTCGCACGATTTTGCATGCTTTTTGACATGGTTTTTGCATGGATTTTGCATGGTGCGGTTTTTTGCATGACAGGATTTTGACATGACATGTGGAACAGCTTGTTTTTTGCACGGTTTTGCATGTGGATTGCATGAGTTTGGCATCGGCATGTGGTTCAGCCCCCACGTGGAAGCGCCCCTCCCCCAAAAAATTGTAAAAGTAGGGGGCTGGGGGGTGGTCTGTTGATGGTCCCCTGTTGTGTTTTTTATATTCATCTCAAACCTATTAACCACCTTATTCGTTTTTAAAAGAGGGTTTTTAGGGAGCTTATTTATCGTTTTCGTTAAGGTAATCATTTGGGTAAATTGTCGCCTTGTTCATTGTTGGGCTGGGGGCCGACATTTTTTTCATTTGAAAGAGTTAACCCTTTTAGTAGTTATCAAGTTCTGGGGTGTTGGTGGTGCATTTGTTTTGTTAGTGTTTTCTCACTAATTCTCATTTATAGGTTAAAAGTTCAGTATAATTATAACATATAAGATTTTACATGTTATTATTATATTATGATTATAATTTCAGTTCAGGATAATAATCTAATTGGTTTGTCTTACTTCTTTCATACGTCATTTTAAAAATAATATTAACATCTCTCACTGTATTCTGAACATTAAACTGTTTACTTTCAATAAATAATTTGATATTTTCTTTAACATCTTCTCCTTTCTCTTGACCATAACCCAACATCCATAATATATCCTCAATCATTTCATATTTTCTTACTGATTTTAAGAAACTGTTTAACACAATCGTAAGGTGGTATTTTATTTACAGTTAGAAATATTAAAATATCATCTTCTACAATTGAATTATGTGTTCTTTTTATTCCCAACAGACATTTGATTAATTCTTGATACTATCTCCAATTTCTACAATTTGTACATATGTCTTCTTCACCATCCATTGAATAATTAATAATATTAGTCACTATTTCATTAGGCAAGTTCAATTTATACAATTCCATATTTTCTTTTTTGAAGTGACAACAATCATAGCATTTTTTATCGATATAATTATTGATTCCATCACCGTTCATTTTTCTCTTAATATATAAGGTAATATTTCTAAGTAGCTTTGGCTACGGGGTTATGGTTTAGTTTTGAATTACACTAGTTTATCAACAATTAGTTTAAACCTTAGACTTTTTACACCTTCAAAACTCATTCTATTTCTGAATTCATCTATATGACTGTTTATTTCTTGGTGCGCTGCTCTCAGAACATCTTTTATATTATCTTTGGTTACATTATCTACAACATCACAACTAAGAAAACGATAACTAATATTGATAAAACGGTCGTCATCATAATAATTGAAATGATGAAACCTTTTTTCAGACACAAAGCGGGATATTCATGACATGAAGCGAGGATATTCATGACATGAAGCGGGGATATTCATGACATGAAGCGGGGATATTCATGACATGAAGCGGGGATATTCATGACATCCAGATGCCTTTCCAATGGATTATCGTCCTAAACACCCCCCTCAAAGGTCTGAGGTGGAACGTAGGGAACACCTTTGTCTTTTTCTTTTTTTTCAGGTCAGGTCGCGGTATTTGAACAGAAACCCCACAAAGGCTTAATCTTTTAACCAAGGTGGCAGGGAGCGAAAGGTGACAGTTGGTTAAGCATACCTGCCAAAGCCCTTGGTTAAAAGATTGCCATTTGTCTTTCTTTACAATGGCTTCGCCATTCGCAGACCAAAGCACGCTGACACAAATTTTGGAAGCGGAGCGAGACTTCAACGACAACCACCTGAATGAGCAGGTCATCAACTACACCGACTTCACCGACTACATCGTCCTCTTCGTCTTCCTGACCGACTTCACCGACTACATCGTCCTCTTCGTCTTCCTGAATTAATTATATAAACATACAAAAATATCAGAAATTAAATCAGTAGGTATCTTATATAAATCTTCCTGTTTATGTTTAACAAACCCATCACCCCAACCATCCCTTTTCCCTGATGGCAAACGTTGAGCAGTTTCTAAATGTTTCCCATTCCTAACCTTCCCACAACCCCCTTTGCATAATGGTCTGGGTTTCCATGTTTCAATGTTTGACCACAACCTTGTTCGCTTCCTATAGTTCATACCATATTTACAATAATCCACATCATAGTATTTCAAGCCACTCATGAAGGGTTGTTCCTTCAAAAGTCCAGTTTGAGGGTTCTCTATTATCCAGTATTGACAATTGAAATACCTTATTACTTCCAACGTTTTTAAAACAATACTATTAGCGTAATCTATTTTTCTAACCCCAGTTGTTTTAGCTCTGCTGTCTTCGGTGCACGGAGGAGATGCCCAAATAAAATTGAAATGGTTTCTGTCAAACTGTTTGTAGTCCCATTCAAGTATATCACAATTAATATCAGCATTTTTCAAATCCAATGATATAACATTATAACCGAGCGACTTTGCTACTTTACCAACTGAAGAAGTACCACTAAATAGTTCTAATAAGTGCATATATTATTAGAACTATTTAGATATTAATATTTTCCTGTTCTACATGATGTTCATTGTCATTTGATTTATATGATTGACATTTCTTAGTTTTTTGATGTCTGCTTAATTTACTTTTGCGACCTACTAATCCAAACACTTCGCATGCTACATTCTGCTTGTTTTGTTCAAGAATTTGTTCTCTATTTATTTGGCAATACTCTTTCCTATGTTGTTTATGTTCTTGTTTGTTGTTTTGATACCGTTCTTTCATTCCGTTCTTTATTTTCTCTTGGTTAAGTGGGTTATACAGTTCTTTGTATTCTTTCGGTGTTCTACCTGCCACACAACGATTGACACATTCGATATTTTGGATATGATAACCTTCTCGTCTAAGTAGTTGCTCTTTACTATCACACGGGTAGTTTTCAATGAGTTCTATCTTACAATTCTCAACTCCGTATTCGTTAAACAACACTCTAGAAATCGAATGTTTGTTTTGCACGTGCTTTTCATTGAAATAATATTTCTGCCTATGTCTTGCCATCCTTTGGCTTAGTTCCTCACACGTGCTTCCTACATAACACTTTTCATAACCAACATCAACTATTTTGTAAATTTTAGCGTTCATATATCTTTCCATATCTGTTAATATCTTTAATCATCTTTTCTTTACTTCATTTTATCCTGAAATGACCATATGGTAGAGAAGTAAAGGCATCAAAATAATATCTTTTATTTTCAAAATTACTCAGAGATTGCTTAACTTGAGACATTGAGAATAACTGATGGTTGCGACTACGAATAAAATTATATGTTATTTCATGCTTTTTGTTTTGAAATAATGCTTCGTGATAGTTCTGATATGACAGTTCTTTTTTCACCTTGTGTTTTACTACACCTTTTGACTTTTTATGTTCATCATCCTCACCGTGTATTGTAAAAGCATATGACTTTGGTTTGGGAGCTATGAATTTGGTAATTATCTTTGAAGAGCGTTCGTCCTTAAACATTCCTAAGACCTTCTTATTAGCTTTGTCATGACATGGATGCTCAACAGGATAGTCGCTAAAATCCATGTGTTGCTTTATATCATTGAAATCCTTATAGACATCATCAGTCATTGTTTGAATTACATAACTGTCAGTATCGGTATAAACCAGTTTTATGTTTTCATTATACTTCTTTTTCAATACATCATAGTAAAACTGATACATATGTAATTTGCTTACTCTAAAATGCTCATTCCCAGGAAAATCGGCTTATCCAACTTCAGCTTCGCTTTAGTTTTTTCAACTCCTACGAGATTTTCATTAATAATAAATCTGTTTTTGAATGTTGGGTTATTAACACATTTTTCATATCTTACCTCATTATCAACTAATTCAAAACCCATATGGTTTCGCTTGTCTTCCATAGTTTTTCCGTACACCGCGTTATTCATTAATTTGAATAAATCGTTCTCAAAATCGCTTTTGGCTTCTTTCCTTTTACCAGTGTTGAAGTCAATCCACGGTTTCAACCATGCCCTCTGTTGAAATTTTATTATCCTATGGACTTTACCCATTTTCATTCCCATTTTCAGATAATACTGTAAAGTCTTGATATGAACCACATATTTTTCTTTATCCTTTAGATTTAATATTAACTTACTTGTTTTCTCGTCCTTGGGACTTTTACCGTCATAAAATATTTTATAGACTTGCTTTTGATAATCGGAAAGCATATTCACATTTACATTCATTATTTCAGGCGCTAGTGGATAGTCTGAGTGGAAATCATGCAATGTTTCGGGATATTCCAAATCAACTTCCATAATATAACCGAACTCATCGCTTTCATTCCATTTTTCAACACTGGGCGTTTTCTTTGCCCACTTGATATTTTTTAGCGGTAACTTCTGGGACATTGCCAAACCATACAAGTTATTAGCATCCAAGTAACTAATATAATTTGATGGCTTGTTCTCATCATATGCTTCCCCCATATACTTATTATTTGCCACCGCTAATTTATGACTAACCTGACACATACCACCTCTCATTCCCTTTTCAACCATCTCAAACATTTCTTGGTCATGCAATTGTTCTATTTCAACACCAGTTTTTAGAAGCATCGCGTCCCATGCGAAATTTGGCAACGTATAATAATGAGCGGGGTCTAAACCGTAGTATTCCATACACAAGTCTCTGAAGTTTTCAAATACATCGGTCAATAGTAAAACATCAGTTCTTAAATACAAGTCGCGATACTGCCCGAGTGGTCTAATCCCGAAGTGCTTCCATACTTTCAGTGCCCTTTCATAATCTTTATCACTTACATGTTCTTCACTCAATTTACTGTAAAACGCTTCTTTCGGTGGGAAAGCCCTTTCCTTAAATCTTTCAAAATCATCAAAGTGGTCATAGGGATAAATACCCTTATCGGTCAATAAATCCAAATCTTCATCGGTTTTAACATACGGGTTTCTAACGCTGTATCTGAAATTGTTCTTCCAATTCTCACGCTTTTTATCATCCTCATATTTACTCAACTTCACCAACTTATCCAACGAAGACGATAAGAAACTGAAACTGTCCTTGAAACAAAGATTTTTAAAACCAAAGGTTATAATAAACTTTTCGCTGTTCTGAGCGATACATTCTATTTTAGAATTCTTGTTCAGTTCGTGAGCCTTGTTGATGATTAAGTGGGCATCATAGTTTTTAAGGTTATGAAGAAACACAGGGATTTTATAATATCTCATACTAAAACCAAGATTACAATCATCGTGGGCGCATCCTCTGTAAGCTCCAGTAAAGTGACAATGGTCTCGAACCTTCTTGTCCTCAGGTTTAAAATCATTTCCACAGATAAAGCAAGTAGTAGCATTTTCAAAATCTTCCTTGTCCTTTTCAGTCATGATTATCTCTTTTACTTCCTTCATCCTACTAATAATATCTTCTCTGACTTCATTGATTTTCTCAACAAATTTATCAATACAATCTTCACCTCTGTATCAGTAAGGCTCACTACTTCCGGTTATAGCATTGACTACATTAATCATAAATCCACACGGACAATAATTTTGATATGATGTAGTTTTAGCTTTTGCCGATTTGCTTTTAACATCAATAGGCACAGTTAAACATTCGAAGTCGGCATAGATTACGAATGGAGCTTTAAGTTTCTTGAAATGGTTTTTGAATGCTATTGTTTCACCTGCTTCTGGCATTTCTATTTTTTGACCCTCAACTGCTAGACATCCCTGTTCTTCGTGTTTCTTTAAAAGTTCTTCGGTCTTGAAACCATGTGAGCAGGTTCTACAGTGATACTTCTTCGCCTTCATCTTGTTAGTCTGACTACTCATTAACTTATCGTAATTTTTGATATAAGCGTAATGCGATTTAACATCATCAGTCAATTTAATCAAATCGATTTTGTGTTGTGCTTGTGGGTTGTTGCTTCTTTTGTATAATAAAATAGTTTTACTATTCGTATCGGGGTTTATGTAATAAACATTGACTGATATGTGTTTGTTCTGTTCTTCAAACAGTTCAATCTCATCATTACCTACCGGAAAGTCAATATTATCCCACTTGATGAAAGTATCATTAACATATTTCTTATAATGATACATGTCGCAGGGATGGTCTTTTTTGAATAACTCATAAAATCCACATTGAACAGTATATTTAAAACATAAGTCATCCTCGTTTTTAATGTTAATACAAGCCTTTTTGTTTGCCACCCAGTCGGGCAATGGAATAAAGGATGAACCACGGGTAGGATTGTACCTATCATAACTGATGACTAACTTTTCAACTTGACCAAGAACCAATCCCGACTGAATGTATTCGGTTATTTCAATTTGTGTCTCAATGTCGTGCCCAATGTTGTTTAAGACGGTGTTCAACTCGTCGGGATTATGAATATTGTATCTTCTGCTTCTTAACCGCCTTTGAATAAGTTCGTTGTCGGGATTTTTGAATGATAAATCGGTTTCCACGATTATTTTCATGTTCGGGTTTCTGTTCAGGAATTCGGTCAGTCGTTGCTTCTGGTATTTTAAGTAGGATAAACCTTTCAACCCTTTAATCTTATATCACTTACCGAGTAGGTGTTGGCGTATCCCTTGAACGCTTGTTGCTCGTCTGTGATTTTGGACTTGAATCGCTTGACATAATCCTGTAAGGGTCTACCTCTCGTTAGTTTTAGATAATTAGCACCTTTCATTAAAAGGCCATGCTTTCTATATCCGTCACTCCTCGCCACTTCCTTGAGTTTCGTGTTCAATACGTTTGAAACTGGTTTGTTCTTAGCATATCTGTAGGTCTTATCGCCTATTTTGAGTTTTTGTGTTTGCCTCCCTTCTTTTTGTATTAGTTCGCCTTGTTGGCTGTTTAAAATGAAATCTATGATATTTTTTCTGACATGGTAACCATAATACTATACTCTATATAATATAAGGTATTTTCTCTTTAAGTAGTTTTTCGGGCTGGGGTTGACTGTTGGAGAAAATGGGTTTCGGGTTGAGAATGAACGCATTAATCTCATTAAGTGTTTTTAATAAGATGAATGATTATTATTTTTTCATAATGTGCATTGTCGCGAAGCTTGCGAACAAATTTTAGATTTCTTGTGTTTAGATAAATTTGATTTGCTTGATATCGTCCTTCCACAGTCCTCGCAAGTGTAAGACTGTTTTAGGTTATTGTTGTAGTAATTCTGGTGGTAGTTCTTCTGGTCGTCCCTCCACCTCACGGGTTGCTCATTGCCATCGCTCGAAGTCTGGTTCTGTTCGCTTCTCATCTGTAAGACTAAGTCGTTTTCTGCTTTCATCAGTTCAACCATCATATCAAATTCATCATTCGTTATTCTCTGTTTACTAGTACCGTTAATAAAAATTCCTGTCATTTTACTATATTAGGGCGTTTTGTCTTTAAGTAGTTTTTATTTTTTCTTCTTGCCTCGGCTACTTTTTGTCTTTATGCTTTCTGGGCTTCTACTCCTGCTTCTTGTTTCCATTTGTTCCCTCGTCCATTCACTACCTCTAGCTATTTCTTGGGGTGAGTTGCTCCTGCTTCTTGTTTCTAATTGTCTTCTGTTCATTTGATTACCTCTTGCTCTTTCTTCTGGTGAGTGACTTCTGCTTCTTGCTTCTACCTGACGTCTTGACCAGAATGATGCCCTTGGTTGTTCTTCTTCCTGTTCCCTTGATTGTTCTGATGGAGTGGATGACTTCTTACCTCGTTGGAATAGTTCAAATACGCTCTTGTCTTCTCCACCTAAAAATATGTTTCTTAACGATTGTGTTTCTCGGCTTTCCTCTTTCTTATCTTTTTCGGTTGATGCTGATGACGATGATGATGTTAAATGAAGACTTTGTAAATCTTCCTGCTTTTCATCTTTTGGTTCATCTTTTGGTTCATCATTTTGGTCCTGAAATTGCATTACTATAAATTTCATCAGCAAAATCTTTTGCTATATATCGTGTTGTTTGTGCGTCTGCCTCGTTGTTTTCATATAACTGTGATGTTGGTGCTACTTCATCAAACATGTCAGGGAACAATTCGTGTTGAAGAACTTGTTTATCAGTTTGAACCCTAGCACTCAACCGTAGTCTCCTATCGTATTTTGAAAGGTCAAAATCGTCAAAATCTATACTGTTGATTGACAAGTCAATTACCTGTCTTTCGGGGATGATTTCAATTTTTAATCTGTGCGTCATCGCTTCCTTTAGCATTTCTTCAAAAGTAGGGCGTCGGCGTAATCCATAATATTTATTAGTCATATTAAATATTATATATTTTGTTAAACTTCCGCAGGTATTTCTTTAACTGAACCATCCATCACGGTTGGACTATCTTCTTTTTCCTTAGGTCGTGGGTGGAAAACTGAGTAATACACTTTATCATTGTAAAACCTTACTAATTTCAATCTGTGTTCCTTCTTGATAAAATCACCATCGCTATTAATTAAAGCATTATATAACTCCGTGAATTCTTCATGAACACTGTCTTTAATCTTTTTAAATCCTTTCAGTTTGTCCATGACATCTTTCATCTCTTCTGGTCTGCTTGCAAGATAAGCAGGTGTTAATTCAGACGCTCTTTTCTTAAACTCGTTGTAGCCATAAGCGTCTTCTGCTGTTGGTTCTACTTCAACAACTGGGTCGTCTTCTCGTTCATCTTCTTCTTCGCCTTCCTCTAATGGTTCTAATTCTGGCATTTCATCAGCGGACACCATTGAATGAACTTCTACACCGGCAGGATATGAACTCTTTGATACAGCACTTGCCATTTCTTCGTGTTGTTGTCTCCAAAGTCTCATTCTTTCAGCAAGTTCTTCTTTCTGTTTCTGTGCTTCCGTTAGTCCTTCTTGAATGAAAGACTGGTGTTGTTTCAGTGTGTCAGCAAGTTTCAACTCGTCATTAAGTTTATCTCTTACTCTGTCAGAGTCCGACATTGCTCCTTTCATAACTTCTCCTCTCCGGTCTAGTTCGTGTTTCTTTTGAATGTCTAAGGCTTCCTTATTATCAAACTGACTACCGTATTGGTTTAATCTGTATCTTGTCGCTTTTCTGTCTATCACATTTTCAATTGATGGACGGTTCTCATCTCCTACCAACGTTTCTTTCAATAATTCATCATAAGAAGGTCTCAAATGTATTTGTGATTTCAATGACCCTACTTTTACCGGTCCTACTGTATTCAATCTACTAATTGATTTAATCATAGTATATTAATTATTTAGAAAAATAAATTAATCAGAGATATTCTTAATCATTTCTTCTAAATGCTTCTTTCTTACAGTTAGTTGTTCCTTCGTTTGTATTCCATCTGGTGACCGTGTGTTGTCTAATATGTTTCTTATTCTGTCTAATTCCTTTCTGTAACTTTCGGCTCTGTTGCTTTCAGCTAAATCATTTCTATACTTTATTAATGCTCCCTGTGATTGTCTCGCTTCCAGTGTGTCCTTCAACTGTTTTAAATAATTCATTCTTGAAGCAACACCCCATAAATCTGAAACATTATAATGACGTTCTACTTGTGGCGCCCTTTTAAATTCTACATTTCTATGACTTCTCGTAAGCATGAACAATATATATTATAATTAGATTATTATTTAAAACATTGATGAAGATAATTTGTTTATTTTTTCTTGTTTATCTTGTTTTTTCTTTTGTTTAAGTTCTTCATAATGTTGGCTTAATAATTCTGTTGCCGTGGGTTTCTTAATAGTTTCTTTAATCACTTCTTGTTTAATCTCATTCTTAATCTCTGAAATAACTTCAGGTTGTATCTTTCTAATATTCTTTTGTGGATTGACTGGTAATAACTCAGTAGGTGCTCCCTTACAATTTTTGGGATGTGAGTGTCTCAAACTTTTCAATCTCATCTTTTTAGAGCATTGTTCACATTCTACTAATTCAACTTCTTTTTTAGTTCTTGGTAATGCTTTTGCTTTCGCTTTTGGTTCAGGAATAACTTCTTCTGGCGTTGGTTCATTAACTGTTTCATTTTGTTCAACGACTTCATTATTAACAGGTGCTTCTTCTGTTTTAGTTTCATTATTAACATCTACTACCTCAATACTTGACATATAATATATATAGATTTTCCATATGGAAAATCTATATATTATTTAAATAATATCGCTTTTTACGAAAAGTAGACTCAGACTACCATTTACACCGTTTAAATTAATTTCATTTCCTAATGAATTAGACAACCAAAAGTCTAACTGTTTAAAGCTTCTATTTGATACATCCAAGTAGTCGAGAGGGTTCATTTCATTATCAAAGACAATTCCCGCGTGTGGTGCTGAGACTGGCACTTTCTTAACAACAGTGCTATCGCCTGTCCTTAAATTTACTTGATTATAATTAGACAATTGAGAAGAATGAATATAAATATTTCTAATGGGTTGAAGATTAACGAAACCAGAAACATAAGGATTATTGTATTGATAAACTGCAACTTGATAATTTCCTAAAACTTCATTAACAGACTGTAAGTTATTAACATTAAAACTTCCATTCCATATATAATCTGCATATGTTAGTTTCATTTGTTCATCAGTTATTACAGCGAACTTTCTATCAGCATAGTTTGAATAAATTGTTATTTTATTAGTTTTTACACTGTAAGAAATTTCATAAGTATTTGAGAAATTAGCATTATCAACAATACCATTTATTTTTGCCTTTAATTCTGTCGCTAGTTCTGTGCCAGTATATACTCCTTCGTCCAATTGTAACGCTAAATAATGGACATTTGTGTTATCTTCATCTGGAACTAACGGAGAAGAATAAAAGTATAGTATATTATTTAATCCTGACTGTATTGAATACCACGAGTTAGGTAATGTTATTTCGTGAATGTAGCAATGTACTCCGTTGTCTGTTTGTAATGTTTCCGGCAATTCAACTCTAAAATTAGATGATGTGCCACTAATTCTATGAGCGCTGTCAATATAGACCTTCTTGTAAGTCAACATAATATGTTTGATTAGAAAATAAATTTTCTAATCAAAAAATATTATGTTGCTTAGGACTACGTCGTAAGTCAACTTTTCTAGATGAAAAGTTGCTTAGAGCAAAGCTGTAAGTCAGCATTATTAATTAATTGAGAAATTAATTTATAACTTTAATTATATGATTAATAATAAAAAGTTAATTTATGACATGAAGCATGGGAAAATTAAACATTATCAACCTTATAAGAAAACAACTAACATAACTAATGTTATGAAACAAACTGACAAAATATTAAATAGTTATTATCCTAATTCAAATTTAACTGATGCACAAGGATTGAGTAGAGCATATGGCAATGGTCAGGGTTTTTATATTGATGGTGATAAAATGTATATAAGCGGAACATTTGGATAAGGAACTTTTGGAGGTGCTATTAATGACATTCT
>CAUJNA010003846.1:212500-375602 GCA_963377175.1 Effrenium voratum | reverse complement strand
CACAATCAAAGCCTCGTATCAAAGTGGCCTACCCAAACATATGTAAATAGCCAAAAGGGCGGCCGAACCGACCTATTTGTCGCCGTCCCTTACCCTCTATGTACATAATCGGGCTTTGATTGTGACTCACGCGTTTTGCTTTGTAAGCAGTCTCATATGACTTTCTTTGGTCCCCAGCTCCTTGCTCCATCAGCTAGCTGGGTTGAGGGCCAGGGTATTTGAGACCGCAGGTATCACATATTGACACATGGTTGCTCCTGCGTCCCAGCCGGGGGGGGACGCTGTGGATGAAGAAGATCCGGCACCAGTTGGTGGCTGGGTTCAGGCACGACATATGTGTTGTCCACCCATGCCACGCGCAGGCGCCCCTTACTTTGTGTTTTGTGTCCAGATTGGATCAAAACCTCCGGGACCCTTTTGGAGGGTAGAGGGAAGCTGAGAGGTGTTAGCATTCTTAGGTGAGCCTCAAAAAGGGTGGTGGGAAACCCAACCTCCAAACCACCAATGCAATGCTAACCTAACTAGGGGAAGCTTGACCACCCATTTCGGTGTGTGTTTTGGAGGGTACCATTTTCACCTTGTTTTTTTGGGACAGAAGGATACCCACCCCCCTCCAAGCCACGATATAATCTCAGGTGGGCCTAGATTAGGCGGTCTTGAAAACCAAAGCACCCCCAAACCTCCACCAATCCAAAGCATCCAAACCATCCAAACCATCCAAACCATCCAAATCCTGAGTATTCCCTTGCATTTTTTATCGCCAGTGGAAATATGTATATATATATATACATGTTTGTCCAGGGGACTTCAGCAAATGGAAGTTCCAGGTGCTCCACGGAGATGTTGAAGCGCCACATGCCCTGCCCCTTGTGTCGGGTGGCCTCCACCAGCGTGCTGCGGGGCCAGTCCTGTACCCAGGGCTTCGCGGCTGAAAGCTTGTTGACGCGGGATCCGCTTTTGGAGTCGGTTGCCGCGTTTTTGTTTTGTTTTTTACGTGGTGGCTCCCAGGCATGTTTAGTGGTAGTCTCCATTTAACCACCAAGAGTTAAACTTTTAGCGGGAAATCTGAGGGCAGCCCAGTTGAGGGGACCCTCAAAAAATCATGTTTTTCCCTTTAGCTTCCCTTTAAAGCCAACCCCAAAAAAGGGAAGCCGTTAGAAAAGGTAGGCTAAATGTGGAAGAGTCAAGAATCATGTTTCCTGTGTACCCCGGTTTCGATTGGCCAAGTATGTAACTGCGTCCATCAAAGTGGCAAGGCGTTTTTAGGAGCTTTCAAGATACTCTTCGGGTTGTTTCCTTCAAACCATTTGGAGTTCAGTTTTAGGATGTGCCCCTCCAACAATCATGGAATCATGGAAGCTGACAAGAGGGTGTTGGAAGACTAGTTTCGTTTTGGGCTTCCCCACTGTCTACGTTCATGATTGTCGGAGAGGGGGTTCAACACATCGGTGGGCTTATGGCTTGATCCAGGCTTGAATTTATCGGGACACCCCCTTTTATCTTCCTACTACGACTCATTCCCTACTTGGATGTTCGTCGCCAAGTTAGGAAGTGGTTGGCCACTTGGCTTTTCACCCCCTAACCAGGTTAATCCCACATTTAAGTGGGTTACAATCCAGGAACACCCTTGGGTACTGGTACCTTGCTTTATTTTCAATCTTGGGGGAGTTTTCTTAAACACAAATATTGACGTCGTGTTCTGAAGAGGCTATCCTGTGGCACAATTGGCATGTGAAACAGCTCGGTGCTTTTTTCTCTTTTTTTTAACCAAAATGGGGGACACCTGTTGAACATTGTTTGCAGATCTGTGCGACTTTGCGCAGCCATTCAGGGCAAAATAGAATCCGCTGCTATAGGCCATGTCTGGATGGTAGCGGAGCCCCTGGTGAAGAACAACTCCAGCCGGGCGAACAAGAAGGCCCCGGTGATCTCCTACGGCACGAAGGAGAGGAGGAGGACACCTTGGGGCGAGCCACAAAGAGGCCCAGCTGCTGAGAGGGGCCCGGTGGCAGAGAAGGCGGAGGTGAGACTGGGGGCCAGAGCCAAGAGGAGCTGGCGCTGCTGGAGGTGGTTGGCCGCCCTCGCGGCTTTGGCAGTCTACGTGGTGGACGGTCACCACGTGGTGATTGGGTTGGTCCTAGATGACGGAGATGGAGCAGATCGTGAATGGCCTCAGGCAGGTGCAGCAGCAACTGCAGGTGGTGCAGGCGGAGAACCAGCAGCTGCGGGACCGGATGCAGGCACCTGAGCATGGCCCGACGGGGCACAGGGAGCGCCGGACCCATGGAGGTGATCGCAGCGTTGCAGAAGCTGCGCGTTGGAGAAGATGAGTAGAGG
Source organism: Effrenium voratum (assembly GCA_963377175.1). Classification (NCBI taxonomy): domain Eukaryota; class Dinophyceae; order Suessiales; family Symbiodiniaceae; genus Effrenium; species Effrenium voratum. Next base: position 373,265 of record CAUJNA010003846.1, on the reverse strand, counting down.
TGGTCGCGGGCTGATCGACCAGAAAGGGCTTGGTAAGCCCCAGATCTTGGGAGAAGACGCGGAGGCGAAGTTCCGGGTCTGGCGGTGAAGCTCGAGCGGGCGTCTTTGGAGGGAAGGCGCGAGAGGTATTGGAATGGGCAGCCGGAAGTGAGATGGCCATCACGGAGACCGAGGTGGACGGTGCATTTGGTTTGGCAGCAGACCTCACAGAGCAATGGGACGAGGTCACGGAATTTGATCACCAGCTCTACACCGTCCTGAGGTCAACGATGGAGGGGGTGGCCTTCGCCATCATCGGGAACGCGCCCATGGGGGCTGGGCTGGAAGCGTGGAGGTTGCTCCACAAGAAGTACGACCCGCAACGGGCGGGCGCAAGCGCATCATGCTTCAAGCATTGACGAGTTTGGAGAGATCCAGCTATGAGACGCTGGGAGCTGCCTTGGAAAGATGGAAGGCCTTGAGGGGCCGCTATAGCAAGAAGAAGGACCAATTCGGGCGCCGCGAGGACTTGCCAGACTTGCTGGCTATGAATGCCTTACAAGAATTGGAGATGTAGATGCACCTTCTGCTGAACTTCTCCAGGTTCAAGAACTTTGAGGAGATGGAAGCAGAGGTGGTGACCTTCATGGAGGCAAAGACCGGGGGAGCAAGATGGCGGTGAGCAGCAACTTCAACAACAACACCAGTGGAGGTGATGCGGTTCCCATGGATGTGGATTCGCTGGTGAAGGCGGTGTCTTGCAACCTTGCGTCCTGGGTGAAGGGCAAGGGCAAGGGTGGCAAAGGAGGAGGTTGAGGGGACGTGTGACAACTGCGGGAAGAAGGGCCACAGGCGGAAAGAAATTGCTGGACGAAACCTACTACCGGAGGTGGAAAAGGTGAAGTCCCCTGGCGCAGGCAAAGGCTCTCCGAAGAAGTTTGAGGGTAGCTGCCACAAATGCGGGAAGCCTGGACACCGGAAGAAAGATTGCTGGGCTGCTGGAGGAGGAGCATCATCCAATGCAAGCCCAAAGACGGACAAGAAGAAGAAGGCTGGGTCGTTTGCGGGAAGGATGAGGGCCCAAGCGGCACCAGCCGGAAGTGGGACATGGTTGAAGTGCAACTTCGATACTGGCGCTTCGATCACGGCCGTGCCCAAGAAATATCACGAGAACCCGCAGGAGAAGTCCAACTCATTCAAGACGGCGAGCGGGGAGTTGATCCGGAACTACGGGCCGGTCGGAGTGGTTGGCTATGACGTTGGTGGTGTGAAAAGGACGGCAATGCCACGGACGTGCGCAAGGTGTTGGTGAGCGCGGGCAAGTTGCACGCCAAGGGGCACTGCGCATGGAAGTTCAAGGGTGGCGGCATGATTACCAGCGAGGGCTGACCGGCTCTATATGTGGCACCGGCTGTATAGTGGCACCGGCTGTATGGCACAGGCTGTATACTGGCACCGGCTCTGTATCAGTTGTCGATGGCCACTGGCCAAGTTCTTCACAAGACACTTCAAGGGATCATCATGACACTTCAGGCTCTTTACGATATATGGGTCCTTGCCATTGCCAGGATCTGTTCGGGCAACGTTTCGTGTGATTTGTTTTTGACAAAGGGGGGGTATATTGGTACAGGGTTCCATATATCAAGGTCCTGAGGGCCAATCCCGCAACGGTTGCACACGCAACCTTTCACACATTTTGTTTCGACGGGAATGTCGCATTCCTTTTTTTTCGAGCGGAGGTCGAATAGAGCAGCAAAAAGTCAAAGGGGTTATCATTGCTGGTGCGTTGGGATCCCCATGTTCCAATTAAAAAAGGGGTGTGTTTGTTTGAAAGGCTCCCCCGTTTGGGGTTCCAATTGGACCTGCCTTCAAACGCTATGTTTTCTACACCCAGAAACTCTCAAAAGTCCGATGCACCCTGCTCAGTTTCTCCATTGCGCAAAATCGGTCGATTTGATGTCGTTCGGCACGCCATCCTGCGCAGCGCCCGCCCGGCTCGACTCATGGAGAAGGCGTGTTGGATTGCTGAGCAACTGCACCGAAGCTGCGTTTGCCCTGATGAGGGAACCCGTGTGTCTAGGACTGGCGCTATCTCTCCTGGCACTTCGTTGAAAAGCCTTGAGACACGCAAAGCCTTTCAATGGGCCAGACAAGTGACAGCTTCAAGGTACTTTACAGCGCTCGCTGTAAAAAAGGCCATCAAGTTGCTCCTCACAAAGTATGAAATCCAAATACCACGGATACCAGGACAAACTACCCAGCAGTGGATCGAAACGCAGGCCCCAGTCATATTGCACCTTTGCAAACGGAGCCGGAAGAACGTCGCCTCAAGCCTGCGGAACGTGCAGTTCGGCATGGATATGGCCGACACACAGCCGATGGAGGCAGCTAGTAACTAAAAAACATGGTTTGTGTTTTGTGGCTTAACATGACCCGCGCATGATTCCGCCAGGATGCCGACCTCAACATCGCACTTGAGAAGCCCGATCCGGAACTTATCACCGCAACGTGGCCAGCAGCCGAGGCTTCGAAAGGGTTGTAAGACACGCAATTTCCTACACGGCTAAGGCGTGCCATCTTTCACGGCGTCTGTCAATATTTTGTTGAACCAACAGCTGTGTAGAGACAATGACCGTTTGGGAAAACCCACAATAGGTTGCCATATCTCCTCCTTTTCAGATAGTTGTGTCAACTCTTTTCATCGGTGTGGTCCCCTTTTCTTAAATGTTGCCTTACATCAGGCGCTGCTGGAGAAAGGGGCCCCATACAGGTTTCAACGGATAGCAAAATCTTTCCTCGGATATTTAACGATGGGACCAGCGCTAGGAAACATGTGTTAAACACATGATTGAAACACCCCCAAGGATTGCCAAGACGCGTTGCCCGCCCCAGCACCCTCGCCAGCAACACAAGTCCTCGCGGTCATCGCATGGAGCCTGGCAGGTTGCAGCTTGCGTTTTCTACCCGGTTCAAGCTTTGATTCTGGGGGGCGTCCGAAACCAAGGGGGAAGATCAATTGGCCATTGGGTGCCACACCGAGGCAAGGCAAGTGTAAGACAACTTATACGGGCTTGCCTTACCACGCTACATCGCGACAGGACTCAGAGAAATCTGTGAAGAATGTGCCCCCTGTGCCGCTCTTCAAGGACATCTTTCAGGGTACTAGCGCAAAAAGAATTTGCATCGTGTATCTTGTAAGTTTGTTGCAGGCAAAAGCAAGCGCATCAAGCCCTTGGAACACACAGATCTTATAGGGAACGTGCTACTGCCCTCAGGACTGCCCCACTCTTAAGCGTGGAGCCACCCTTCGCCACAGCCCGAGCTTCGAGAAGGAGCTTGAGTTGGTCATGTTGGAGACTGAGAAGGACTGGCGCTACTTGCGGTGCGATATGGAGAAGAAGCACCCGACGAAGATTATGATGGTGAGGTACAACAGTGCTGGCACGTGGTTCCACACACCTGGCAAAGGGTGGGCTCTCTATGAGCCCGACCACCCTGAACTGCCAAGGCTGCACGCGGAGCTGAAGGCGCAGGAGGACAAGGATGGTGAGGAGGCTCCGAACCTTGCCAGCGCGCAGCGCCAGCTTGCAGAGCAGCAAGACGTGAGCTTGCCGGAGACACAGGTTGATGAGGAGGACCTTGCTGGCGGGGCCGAGGAGTGCGGCGATGAGGAGCTGAACGAGACACAGCTGCCGGAGGACGAGGAGTGCGGCGATGCGAAGCTGAACGAGACACCGCTGCCGGAGCACGAGGAGCGCGGCGACGAGGAGCTGAACGAGACACAGCCGGAGCACGAGGAGCGTGGCGATGATGAGGAGCTGAACGAGACACAGCTGCTGGAGCACGAGGGCCGCAGCAATGAAGAGCTGCCCGAACACAAACAGCTTGAGAACGCTGCAACGGTGGATGAGGCCTACAAGATGACTCAGGAGCTGAGCTGGCGGGAGGCCACTCAGGACATGGAGCAGTGGCAGCAGCCGCCAGCGGCGGAGAACGCTGGCTACTTCGAGGAGGAGTGGCCGGCAGCGGACAACGTTGACTATGCCGCAAGGGAGTGGCCAGCAGCGGAGAACGTCGGCTACTCGAAGTGTGTGGCGGCGGAGAACATTGACTATGTGGCGAAGCAGTGGCCGGCGACAGAGAACGTCGGCTGCTTGGAGTGGCCAGCGGCGGAGAACTTTTACTATTCGGCGAATCAGTGGCCAGCGGAGAACGTTGACTACTTGGCGGAGTACGTTGACTCTTCGCAGGAGCTCGAGTGGGCAGCAGCGGGGAACGTTGCCTACGAGTGGCCGGCAGCGGGCAACGTTGTGGCGAAGGAGTGGCAGGCAGAGGACGCCGTTGGCTACTTGGAGGAGCTGCCAGCAGCGGACAACGTTGGCTACTTGGAGGAGCCAGCAGCGGACAACGCTTGCTACTTGGAGGAGGAGCTGCCAGCAGCGGACAACGCTTGCTACTGGGAGGAGGAGCTGCCAGCAGCGGACAACGCTTGCTACTTGGAGGAGGAGCTGCCAGCAGCGGACAACGCTTGCTACTTGGAGGAGGAGCTGCCAGCAGCGGACAACGCTTGCTACTTAGAGGAGGAGCTGCCAGCAGCGGACAACGCTTGGTACTTGGAGGAGGAGCTGCCAGCAGCGGACAACGCTTGCTACTTGGAGGAGGAGCTGCCAGCAGCGGACAACGCTTGCTACTTGGAGGAGGAGCCAGCCGCGAAGAAGGTCTGCATCTCGGAGGACGCGCAGAAATGGCAGGAAACCTTCAAGCAGGAGGAGAACACGGAGGGCGCGGGACGCTGGTGGGCGGCAGACAACGAACAGACGCGGTCATGGCTAGAGGACAAGCGGCGCCAGGGCGAGTGGCCGGGCGGGGAGGGTGGAGATGAGGCGCCTGACGCGCGCGACGCTGTTATGAAGGAGCGGGGCTTGGACTTGGAGTGGCCATGGTATGGGCCAAGGGAGGACTGGCCAGAGCAGCTCAACGAGGAAGGCTTAGAGGTCGAGGCAGCCTTTGAGAGTTTGGGGTGGCGGGCTGGTTTTGGAGGTTCCCTAAACTTTGCCCCTTGCTTTGGGAACTTGCGTTTGCCCCCCCCCCAACCTTGCTTTGGTGATTTCGGTTGGGTGCCCTAAACTAAGGTTTTTGGCCCCCCCAAACCTTGCTTTGAGTGCCCAAAAACTGGGGTTTGGCAGCTCCAAACCTTGCTTTAGGCGCCCAAAACTGGGGTTTTGGCCCCCCAAACCTTGCCTTGGGCGGTTTGTAGTCTCCAACGTTATCGCCCGTGGTTTCAACAAAAGGATTGATCTTAGGGGTTGTGCGGGAAGTATGGTCGCAGGACCCGAAGTTGCAAAACAGCAACACGCCGAAAGACAATGCCAATCACGAGTCTTGACTGCAATCGCCTGGCATATTTTCTTTTCGGAAACAACCGCGGCAAATATGTTACAAAACATTGCTGCCTAGGATGGCCCTCGCAAAGCGATCAAGATGAGGCCGTATGAGATTCTGAGTGCTTTGGATAAAGGAGCGCTCTCGGCGCCTACACCAACAAGGCCCGCGACACGCTTTTGCAAAACTAGTTTGGCTCTTGGACCATTGTTGCCTCTTACCAGGCAGCTTGCTGGCGCAGCCGGACAAGCAAATGCTATGAAGGACTGCTGAGAGGGGAATCGAGTTGTGTTGTTTGGGAATTGCAACCAGATTGAAGGAGACCAAGAAGTCCGATAAAACCCGGAGTTCGCAGCAACCGGCGCCGTCATCTGCAAGTCTGTTTTCATCAGTCTGAGTGTCAAGAGTGCCAGCTCCCAGCACCTAAGGAAAGTTTCAATTTGGAGAGTGCCGGATCCAAGTTTGCAAATATTCCTGATCGTGCACTTGAGGCTGCCTTGAAAGGGCCTCACAGAGCCATCAACCCTCATTCCCAGCGTTTGCTGACGGCCAGCAAACGCGAGGCTCACTTGGACAAGGGCCCTGCGGACAAGGGCCCTGCTAAGCCCAAGGCAAAAGCAAAAGGAAAGGCAGCGGCCAAACAATCGGCTAAGGGCAAAGCAAAGGCTGCTCCTAAGCCAAAGGCGGCGCCCAAGGAAAAGGTGAGCAAACCCAAGCCCCCAATGACAGAATACGCAAGGGCAAAGCTTACGTTCTTTGAAGAGCAACTCGAACAAACAACGCGGGTCAGTCATTGTGTGTTTCAACAACTCAACCCTGAATGATTTGTGCTTGCCCAGGCACTTGATGGACAAGGATTGGCTTACAAAGAAGGAGAAGGAAGAGAGGCAATTAGAAACGCAAGTTTTCTTGATTCCTTCGCAACGACCCTTTCCCCTCGATCCGTCCTTGCCTTCAGGTGGATGACTTCGGATGCTCGGACGCAGTTCCTGTCCACGATGTCGGTTGCCGAGCAAAAGCGCCGGCGCTACATTTAGGAATTTTGTTAGACCACTGCCAACAGCTGCAGTGTTGTGGGGAGCGTGTCTTCGCAAATCAAACTTTGGGGTGGGAAAAAGTGACTTGCCATGAACATTGAGGTGACACCATGGCATTTTCTTTGAAAAGAGCTGAAATTGACACACGCTGAAGTCTAGGCTCACAGAGGGGATCAAGGCTCTGGTGCGTTCAAGCCATGCGGTACAGCCAGCTTGCCATTCTGTTGACTGCAATGCTCAAGAGCCCGAAACCTAAGGTTGTTTGCCATGACACGCGTACTCCGAACAATGTGTCGTTGTTGCAAAGACTTGTTGTAGGCATGGGAGAAGTGGACCCGGACAATGCCCTACAGTTTGTGGAGTTCTTTGCAGGCAAGTGCGTTGTCCCTTCCCCTTTGCATCTCATCAACACCGACCAGGCTGTCACATGCTACACAGCGCCGCCCAGATCTACAACCTGAATTCCCGAGCAGTGGACGTGCTTGGCATGAAAGTGCAAACCTTTTTCCCCTGACAACTGAGCCCCTTCAGAAAGAAAGTTTCTGAGGTAGCGTTTAGCCGGAAATACGATGTGCTGGAAAACTTCGGGTTTATCCTATGCATCAACTTGGCAACTTGGCGGTCTTTGCAGAAAAAGGTTCAACCGCCAGCTTTCGACCCACATTTGAACTCATTTTTTTTGATTGAGAACCCTGGTCAGATACGTCACATGGTGCGTGGGTCAACGGCATGGTTCGGATTGCCATGCTCAACATTTGTATTCATGCAACTTGGTGGCATGTTGTTTTCCCCTGAAGGGAGGGAATCGTAATGTTGGGGAGTGATGAAGAACACAAGCACGCGTGTCCGAGCCAAATAAGGTCACGAGGATCCACGAAAAGGAGCTGGCTGAGGCCACAGGGATGCCGATCAAGCCCTTCCGTTGCCAAGGGCAACAAGATTGCCCGTCGAGTTTGTTATCTGTGCCTTCCTCAGATCTTAAAACTGTTACGCGAAGAAACTACCCACAGAATCCCGTCTTTTTGTCGGTTGACATGCTTTGCCAAGGATCGAATACTGTGCAAAGAAGGAGGTGCATTGGGTGGTGGAACAGCCCATGTCAAGCCTAGCTTTCCGCTACAAACCTCTGCGAGTGTCCTGGCTACAAGGTGTGATGTTTGCAGCTGACCCCAATTGTTGGCTTTCAAAAGCATGCCGTGCTAGAAGCTGGTGCGGAAGTACGGCGCCGTCTTTGTGCCCGTGGCGCTGGGGGCGTACCACGCGCTCACGCTGAAACCTGCCCCCCCGGCAAACTTGAGCGCGCTTTTTTCCAATTGGCCCCTGCAAGCCATTGTAATCCATCTCCGTTTCACTGACAGCTCGCGAAGCGATAAGGTTTGGCTAGTCGGAACTGCGCCCTGGTTGAAGTCGATGGCTGCTTGGGCATCCCCGGAGAGAAGGCGCGAATCGGCAACGCTAGCCAGCCAAACACGGCTGTTGCGACCTTTCGTGGAACTTCAAATCGGCGCAGTTTCCTCGCAAATGGCTCGCGTCGCACCAAGCGTGTAGCCTTCTCTGTGATTCGCTCCTTGCAGGAGACAGCTGGCCCGCATCCGCGCGTTTATGAAGATCGAGACCTGTAGGCGATACGTGAACAAGGCCGGCGCGAAGCGATGCGACTCTTGTCAGCAAAGTATCGGTGTGTCATGTTGCAGGATTGCCTTGATTCAATTCCAGACAGCGGCCGCGCTTGTGCAATCTAAGTGTGGAGGGAAAGACCTTTCATCAACCCAGCAGTATCCTGCACTGATGGGCATCACAGCTGCTTGTCTGATCTTGCAACGTGTGTTCTTTGCTTGCAAGTCAACTCTGGGCCCACCCATGGAGGTAGAGGTTCTTCGCATTGTTTTTCGTGACATGACATCAGGTCTGTAAATAAAAATCCGGACAGCCCTGCCCCACCTCACCCTCTCCTAGCCCTGTCCTGAGGCCGCGCGATTGATGGCGAACCACCTGACGGGTCAGCCGAACGAATCGGTGGTGCGCGACGGCGGCTTGGCTTTTGAAGACGATGGGGAGGACAGCAGTGACAGCGGGCTGGAAAGCCTAATTTGAAGGGGGCCGTAATTCAAGTGGCTGCAGAACGGCCTTAATTCCAATTTGGGGATCGGATTTGGGCCCATGCTTAGTTTCACACGCGCAGGCCCGAGCGATGAAAAGCACTTTGAACAATACGATTGCGTGGAGCAAGGGGTTGCAAGCTTGACTGGGACACATTGATCCAGAAAAGGGTCGTGACATAGAACGCAGGCTGCCTTTTTTTCAAAAGGGGAAACAGATCCAGGTTTCCCTTGATGCAGCTTCCCCCAACTCTTTGATTCAATTTGCAATGATTCTGAAGGGGTCGACAAGTAGTTGCGCAAGGTCGACCCTCTTCAACTTAAGGTTCGCCAGTTCCTGTCATCCCTTGGTGAGAAATACACTCAACGACTTCCAAGTAGGTTCAATTGTGCGAAAACGTGTCAAAACCAAGAACGTTCCAAGCGGGGTCAAGCGTGCCAAAGTGTTAATTTCAAATCGCGCCACCGGCCCTCAAAACATGTTCTGGTTGAACGAAACGCTCAACAACTTGCAAGGATACGAGTTTGAAAGAACGTGTCCAAACGTGCCAAAACGTGCCGCCAAGCCTCAAAACGTGCCCCAGTTGAACAAAACACTCAATGATGTCAAAGATTGCGAGTTTGAAACGAAGCTTTCCAAAACGTGCCAAAACGTGTCAAAACGTGCCACCGACCCTATAGACCCCCTAAAAACGTGCCAAAACGTGCCGCCCCCCCCCACAAGATTCCAGTGTTCACCGTGGCAATTTCAGCTGTGCGACCCCGGGTTTCAAAGCCTTGAGAGCCAATGTCGGGCGAGCTTGACGGGAAGGGCGTGCAGAAGGGTGCCACGGAGAAGGGCAAGAAAGGCATGCTGACGGGCGCGAAGGGCGGTGAGAAGGGCAAGAAGGGCTCCGAGAAGGGCGAAGAGAAAGGCGTGCTGGGCGTGCCCGTGGGTGATGCGAAGGGCGACAAGGGCAAGAAGGGCTTCGAGAAGGGCGCACAGGCCGTGGTTGTTGTGGAGGACAGCAAGGGCGGCGGGAAGGGCAAGAAGGGCTTTGAGAAGGGGAAGGCCGCGGACGTGGTCATGGATGATGCGAAGGGCGGCGAGAAGGGCAAGAAGGGCTTCGGGAAGGGTGGTGAGAAGGGCGTGGTTGCGAAGGGCGGCGAGAAGGGCAAGAAGGGCTTCGAGAAGGGTGCGCTGGACGCGGTCATGAACGATGCGAAGGGCGATGAGAAGGGCAAGAAGGGCTTCGAGAAGGGTGCGCTGGACGCGGTCATGAACGATGCGAAGGGCGATGAGAAGGGCAAGAAGGGCTTCGAGAAGGGTGCGCTGGACGCGGTCATGAACGATGCGAAGGGCGATGAGAAGGGCAAGAAGGGCTTCGAGAAGGGTGTTCTTGTGAAGGCTATGCCTCTCAGGCCGAAGGGTGCGGAGAAGGGCGCGCCGAAGGGCAAGATCGAGAAGAAGGCCATGCCGTTGGGCGCAAGTCCGATGCTTGCGGAGAAGGGCGCGAGCAAGGGCTTCGACGCGGCCAAGGGTGCGCAGAAGGGCGCGGAGCAGGACAGCACGAAGAGGGGCGTGAAGAAGGAGATGCTTGAGCGCGACAGCGCGAAGGGCGTGCAGAAGGGCGTCGAGACGGGCATGAAGGGTGCGCAGGGCAGCGCGCCGAAGTTCGCTGAGACCACACACGCGCCGAAGGGCGGCAAGGACGATGTGAAGATCGCAGTGTCTCGAGGCAAGGGCTACGCGCATGCGGTGGCCATGGACGACAGCGACACGAAGGAGGTCACGCAGTGGTGGACGCCAGGCGAGAAGCAGCAGGAGGCGGAGAGCGGGTGGTGGAACAGTGGCTGGTCCTCGTCAGAAACGCCGTGGAGCACTCGTGAGTGGCAACAGCCGGATGAGGGCGGCCGCGCCATCAAGATTGGCAAGGGCAAGCCTACGAAGCGCAAGTTGGACTTTGACCCCGACGAGGACACGCAAACATCGGCTCCCTCGCAAAGATCTTAGTTCGACCGATTGGCACCGTTGTTTTGGAAAAGGGCCTCCGATGCATTTCCTGAAAACACAACTGCTTTAATTCCCGCAGCTGGCCTAGGCATTTGCTGCGGCGCTCCACCAGCATCATGTCTGACGGCGCCGGTTGCCCCCCGATCGGGAAGCTGGGCGAGGACAACGGCAGTGGCCGCGTGAAGCGGGACACTTGGCCAACTCTATGCAACATGCTATCAAACTCCGTTTGGTTGAGCCCCACGCGAAACAAAAGCTTGTTGGGTCTGAGGGCCAAACAGGATTTTGCAAGATTAGTCAGTGTAGCCGTTGCTGTTTTTCTTAAAACAGGCAAACCCTTCAAACCCAATCTGAGGTGAAGCTCTTGGGCGAGGAGGATGTGAAGAGAATCCAGGACTGCTTGGTTGGGATGACAAAAGAGAATGCGAACAAACAGCAGCCAACTGAACCCCTAGCTACTCTCGCGTTTGTGCAGGAGATGACCCATCCCTCTGAAATGGAACCCGCAGAGAAAAAAAGGCAACGGGAAGCCTTAAGGAGAAGAATGAGCCAAGGAGGCAGGGCGACCCTTCCAGCTGAACACAAGCTACTGGTTCCTTGTTGTCAAGGCCTTCCCCCGGGAGTTTTGGAGAAGTACCAGGGCGCCAAGACAGAGGTGCAGAAGTGCGGTTCCTAATCCAATGAGACACTGCTCAATGAACACCCAGTTGTGTAAACAAGGTTCGAGCTGCTGAAGGCTTTCATTCTGGACCCCAATGGCCTGTCATCCCTGACGGTGGAAAGTGAGTTCATCGAGATGTCCAAGAACAGCAAGGCTGACACATACATAGAGCTTCCACTGTATGTGCTGAAGGAACAGTATGGATATGAGAAGAGTGGAGCCGGCCGCGAGTTTGTTGACCGCATTCTTGCGCAACAAGCAGGAATCCCACACCCTCAGGACATGCCAAGTGTTACGTCCAAAACCACGAGTCACGGGTAAGCCCATCATGTTTTTGTTAGGACAAGGACAACGCTGAGATGCGGATCTACAAAGTGTGGAACTGCGCAAAGACCAAGAGCACCTTACCTACTTTGTGGTTTGCCCCTTTGCTCTTTGCCTCCTTTGGCTTTTGGCCCAGGAGTGGAGGAGAGCTCGGTGGCGTCCAAGTTGAAAGCAAAGGGGGATGTGGGGGAGAACCCTGCAGCCCGAAAATCTATGGCAGAGCACGTCACCAACGCGGCGGCGGGCTTTGGCGCTCAACCCATGCTCAACCAGGGGGTCAAAGCCAATAAGAAGACAGTGAAAGACAAAAAGGAGGCCGCAAAATTGGAGGTTTCCCATTGCTGTTAGGTGGTTTCTTGTCCTCATAAACCTTGGGCCTGCAGGTGTCTGAAGCAGACTTGCAAAAGAAGGAGTTCCAAAAGAGCTTGACAGAGAGTCCTGGCTTTGAAGACTTTGTTGTTTAAAACACATTGGTGAGTTGGTTGCGCAACTTAGGATTACCAAGCTAGCTGGGAAGGCCCGAATGGCAGCCAACAATCTCCAGAGCAGCGGCATCCAGCACCAAGATGCAGTCATTGCCAACTTAGGGACAGTTTACAAGGAGTTGACCAAGCTTGCCAGCAGGCCGGAAAACCCTTCAACATCCACTTAACTGTCAAGCTTCTTTAGGAACCTGAAATCAAGCGGAACTCCAGGATTGATGAGATGGTCTTCCAGTGCTACAATTTCAAAGCCTGCATGTGTGAGCTGGAGCGTAACAGCCCGCTCATTCAAGCGGCTCGGCAAACAGCTTTCCCTGAGGGTCCCCCGCCATCTCAGTGTAGCTCCCGTCCAGCTCAGGATGCTGCGCGGCAAGTCACGGAGGCAGAGTCGATACGAATGAGTCACGAGAGAAGTTCTGGCCTCAATTGAGCTGGTTGGTGCGAACAGTTGTGATTCGAGCCCTATTGCAAACACAGAAAATGCCAAGCGGGGAACCTTCAAAAGCATAGATTGTTTTCGGGAAGTCTCCAAACACCTATATCAAGGGGCTGTGCAGTGTTAAACTGTTTAGAGGCTAGGGGCCCTCGCCGCACAAGTTCATCAAAACCACAGAGTGTTGAGAGGGGAACCTACAATAAACACACACACACACGCAGCTTTCGACAAATCTTGAAACACAAAGTGTTCAACTTCAACTGGGCGGGTAATCTCCAAACACACCGAGTGTTTATATGGTGACATCTTCAGGCACATCAAACGTGCAAAGTCCCTACAGGGAAAGTTGAAAACAACATTTAGAAGAACACTTTCGTAGCCGTTGGTTGTAAGGTGAAAAGGCTGCTCAGCGAAAGAAGGAGAAGGAGGCAAAAAAAGCGGCGAAGAAAACATCATCGCTGTCTGAGACCTCGCCTGAAACCTGGAAGGGCAGTGACTGGGGCAGTAGCACCTGGGAATAGTCTGGGATGTAGACACGTTTCATGGCTGGATGTATGGGTGTTGCGAGCGGCAAGGGATTCCTGGGGGAGCATATGGCGGGTTGCAGTTGGATTCCCCGTTGTGACCATGTGTTGAAAGCATCTTATAAAGAAACCATACGAGTTTTCAGTACGCTGTCGTGCATTCAACTGGCTCCCAACCTGTGCACGGGGTGAACCTTGAATTGTCCGGCTACTGGGCCTCGATCCATTTTAAAGGAATGGACGCTGGCCCGCCCTTGGCATGTTGCACGCTGCTCTTAGACCACCCACACATGGCATGGAAAACGCTGCCCTATCCTCAACCATGACTACACTAATGCTGCACGAAGCGTATTGCAGCATTTTGCCTATGGCAACAACCGGCTATTCGGGTTCGAGGCTCCAGCAAAGATGGCTGGAGCTGCCAGCGTGAGCCAGTCTGACCTAGGGCAATCAATCGAGGATGTAGTAGCAAGTACAGTTGAGGAACTATTTGACATGCTTGGTGAAGGGGAGGCAGGATTTTTTTTTATGAGTGGTGCGGCAGCAAGCAAAACGAACTTGACAGGTGCCCATGCAACGAGTGCAGTCCCTGGTAGGCTGAACTGGTCCACACTACTGGCTCTTTTGAGTTTCTTGTCTTGCAGGAAAGCTATCGGGATTGCCGCACGCGCGTGTCCCGCCACATGGCTGATCACGAATTAATTGACCCAGCTGCACTTGCACATCCAAATCTGAGGAAGTCTATCCTCCAATTGGCAGAGGTTTTGAAAGGCAGACAGGCAAGCTGGGGCTCCGGGCCTGGCTTCCAGCGCTGGGTTGAGGCGCAACCGTGGAGCTGCTTGGCAATCTACTTTGGTCTGTGTGTTTTTGGGCCCCTTGTAAAGTGACGGCTTGCTGATGCACAACAGATCAGGAAAAATCCTCCCGCTGCCCTTTGAGAACCGCGGTTGCAAAATATTTCTTTGACCCTTGTTGCACTTTGATTCCAACCTGAATTTGTGGATCAGGTTTGAAGTTGCTGTGGACTATGTGGATGCCCACGGAACAATGCATACTTCTGCCCCACATCACTGCATGAAGTAGTTGGAAACTTCTGGGACTTCAAGGGCCGCCAAGATGTTAAGAACGCGTTGAAGAAGAGGCTACAGGGGCCCCCTGGCGTTACTTGGCTGAATGTTGCTGGTTTGCTGGCTAGTGCTTCAAGCTCCGGCCGGAGTTTAGGCGCTCGACGCATTCTGGCGCAATGAGCGGCACACCGAGTGGTTCCAGAGCCACCCCATCTTTCAAGCGGCTTGACAAGCTTCGAAAACCTAAGAGTGTCTCTTCGCAAGCTTTAGAAACAAAAGAGCTGCTCTTTCACAAACTTGGACAACGTAAAAGCTTCTTTTGATAGACTTGGAAACCAAGCGGCCTTCTTTTCACAAACTGGAAAAACCTAAGGTCAAGCCTGAGATGTTCTTTTCAGATATGTGGAAACCAGCTTCTTTTCCCAAACTCGCAAAACCAACGGGTCAAGCTGTTTCTCTTGTTAATAGGGAAGCAGAATGTGTAGCCCCGGTTTCCGAGGAAAGCTTGCCGGAGGATGTGCTGCCACTTCGGTTGTACGGCGATGGCGCGGAGGCGCACAGAGCCTTGCCCAACATATTGGGGGGGGCTCTGTGTGTGTGTGTGTTTGTGAATTTGCTTTCCGGATTTTTCATAGCTGACCACACTAAGAAAAGCAGAAGTTCGAGATGATCACACTGATCCTACCCATGGCATCATCAGCAACGTGGGACAGCCGCATCCTGTGAGCCCGATAGCACCCCAACCCGCTAGCCCTATAATCCTTTTTACCGCTTTATCAGGCTTTCCTGCATGAACGTGGCCTACTGCAACGGGTCAGCCCGGACAACATTGCTGGAAGCATTGGCTTGGAGCTTTGAAAGCTTGAGAGTCTCGGCTTGCAAAATCACTCCCCTATACCTTTCGCGTTGCGTGAAACGCAAGGACTTGGAATTTATCCTGCTGAAGACCCTTGGGGCAAACCTTTCAACGAGAAGTACAACCCCGCTCGATGGAAAGTTGCAGGAAAGAATATTGCTGGCACGTACAAGGCAGTGCTGGAAGGGATACAGGGCGATCAAGATTATATTCGGGTGTTGCTGCAGCCAGCCAGTCCCTTGTCAACATGCGGTGACACACATGGCCTGCTTCTGCAGGGCGGGCTCAATTCTGTTTTCTGATTTCTCGACTAAGGGTTCTACACCAAACAGTTCTGCTGCTACTACTGCGGCGCACTTCAATGGGTGTATGAGCACCAAAAAGCTGACGAGTTGGAGATGCTTTACACCAATTTTGGCCCAGATGCTGGGCACAGGAAAACGCCCCTTGTTGAACATTGTGTTTTTCTTTGTCCAGCCACGTAACCGCGTTTGTCGTTCCATTTGGAGAGTTTGGCCTGGAGTTGCAAAGCTCTACAAACTCCTCAAAACGAGAGCCGGTTTCCATTTCCTAAAAGGGGCAGCCAAACACTCCCGCGTCGTTCCCCTGAGCTGAGGCTTGTGACTGTGGACGAGTGGCACGCGATCAACCCCCCCACCCCCCTGGCCAGAACTGTTGGGTTCAGCCCTTGGAGAATCTTGGCGCAACTTCCTCTGTTTTGAGGGGGGAACCTTGTTTTTTTGGGAGGGGCCCCTAATTGACCTGGTTCTTGTTATAAATCTGCACCCTTCAAACCGCCAACTCTGCAAACTTAACGGTTTATCAACCACGCAAGGAGTACTGCCGGATTTGATGCATGTGGCGCATTTGGCTTTGTTTCCTGATATCTTGATATCGGTTATCCTGAACGTTACTGATACCGATCGGCTGGTCCAGGGGAACTCCAGGGATGCCAGACTGCAGCGCTTGTGGCAATCTTACCGCGACTTCTGCGAAAACACAAAGGTCACTGATCGGGCAACCCGAAAATTTTTCTTGTCTACAACACTTCGAGGGACTGGCGACAAGTACATGGAGGTGTCCCAGAAAGTTCTATCTGCCACAGCAGCCCGCTACATGCTGTTTTGGCTGTCAAGCCTGGCCAACCAGTTTGCGACCAAAGCCGACGCAAGCGAAACCGACCTGCTCCTGTGACAAAACAGCGTGCTGCACTTTCTTTGCTGGAGGGGGGGTTTAGCGCACGTGTAAGGTTGCACGCTGGAGCCCTGGGCGGCCTCGCGGGGGTGGAAGAAGTATGCCTTCTGGGAAGCCGCTTTCTGAACGAGCAAGAGTGCCAAACAATCAGGGACAACTACTTGCTGTGCAGGTCGGCTTACAACAAGCTGGCAGAAAAAGCCCTCTCAGAAGGCGAGGCAAGGTTTCACACACGTCCCAAGCAGCATATGTATGAACACTTGTGCTTAGATTTCACCCCTCGCAATTTTCGTTATTTGGCATGCTATGTCGACGAAGACGCAATTCGGCGTGTGAAGTTCGCCGCTGTAGCTTGTCACCCAAAGTTCATGAGCAAGCAAGTTTTGTTTCGCTATGCCTTGAAAGAGTGTTTGAAAATGAATGGCGGCATGTAGATAACAATCTGCATATACAAGTTGGCGACCAGGGAAACATATTGCAGGCTCTGCGGCTGCGTGTCGACTCGTTTGCTTCCGCGGGGTCTCTTTGTGAAATCGTGTTTCAACAGGGCGCCAATCTTAAAAGAAACACCGCTATTGCGGTCGTTTTGCGGGAAACTGTGCGCAGTTGGGTGTTGTCCATACTGGCCCCTTCATGTTTGAGCCAAACATCTTGACGTGGGTTGCTTTCTACATAGATTTCTTCATTTCCACAGACTCAATCCTCGTGAATGTTTGTGCCCATCGTCTGGGCCTCTTGTCTGCTATTTCCAGCACCCCAAACCCATTTTCTGCTTGGAGGTGTGCCCAACCTTTCTTTGTGGCACCGGCCTTATACACGGCACCGGCTGTATAATTGGAACCGGCCTCTCTATGAGGCTGGTCAGCCCTTGCTGGTATGCCCTTGGACCACCCGGTGCGCAAGGAGCTACGAGAGGGCGATGAGCCGGCACGATGATCCGGAGACGGACGATGGCGCAGCCAGCTGGGAGACCGGAGGAGAAGGATCTGGTTTGGGTGCAACGCCCAAATCACGTGCTGGGGCGGCCAGGAGTGCGGCGAAGGCACCATGGAGGGAGCCGCCTTGGAGGCAAGAGGAAGGCACTGTGTGGGCGCTGGAGGAGGAACAACCTGGTAAGCCCGCCGCTCCCGAGGAATCGAAGCCCCGCCGATGCCAACGGCGAGGGAGAAGAGAGAATATGAGGCCAGCGGACATGCAGTCTATAGGAGCTGGTGTGAGGAGTGTGTAAACGCCACGGGCATGGTGCAGCAGCATCGGAGGAAGGTTCGCCAGGCGGACGGAGGACATGGCAAGGCACGGACAGTGCGGAAGGCCATGGTGGAGAAGTATGGCAAGACCCCGGGGTGTGAAGGATGCATCTCATTGGTGCGGGGCAAGCCATTTCAGCAGGTGAAGCACAACGAGGAGCGCCGGTCGCGGATCTTCAAGAAGCAGGCAGACGAGGAAGAGAAAGAGGAGCAGGTGAGGAAGAAGGCCCGAAAAGATGACTTTCGAGAGGATCGGCAGAGGGCTGTGAATCAAGCTGCCGAGGTGGAGATTGATGAGAGCCGAGGAGATGCCGCAGCAGGAGCAGCAGCAGAGGAGCCATCGAGCTCGAGCAAAGGCCCCGATGAAGGTGAGTCTCCCAAGAAAAAAAGGGAGGTGAAGGCGGAGCAAGGGACATTGAGGATCTCTTGCGAGGAAGCTGGCCCGGCGGGGCCTTGATTGATGGAGGCGGAGAAGGAGCTGGGGCAGCAGATGAGGAGCGAGGAGGCAGCGAGCATAGTCAAGGAGCTGGGGGCGCTTGACCTCATCGAGGTGTTCAGCCCCAAAAGGCTGACGAAGGAGTTGGCCAGGTTCGGCTTCCGGGACGGAGCTGCGGTGGACCTGGACGAGATGAAACCAGGAGGCGGTGAAAGGTGGGACCTGGACCGGGAGGAAGACTATGGGCTCTTGCGCAAGATGATTCGGCGTGAGGAGCCTTGGCTGGTTACGAGCTCCCCACCGTGCACAACGCTCAGCCCGCTGAGGAACATCAGCAATCCGAAGCGGGATCCAGAAGTGGTGCGAAAAAAGGAGAGAAGCTCGGAAAGGATCGTGTGAGAAAAGCAATGAGCTGTTGCAAGCAGCAGGCAGACCAAGGTGGGGTGTACTTGCATGAGCACCCAAAGAGGTCAACGAGCTGGGACATGCCAGAGGTCCAGGAGATGCTGAAGAGGCCAGACACCGGACGGTGAGAACTTGCAGGTGCATCGCCATACGCACCTCATAGGGAAGAATCGCGCGAAGATGGCGCAGGTGTACCCAAAGGGCCTGGCGGAGGTAATCCTGAGGGGCTTGAGAAAAGAGCTGAGGGCCCGAAAGCAGATCAACAGCTTGGAGGAGAAGCTGACTGGGCCTTCGCCCGATGAGCATGTGGAGCAGGAGGACTTCTACCAGAAGGAGTTTGAGAAGTATGTGGATGATGTGACGGGCACGGGGCTGCCTGTGGAGAAGGTGAAGGCCGCCAGAAAGGAAGAGATCGACTGGCTGGCCAAAGAGGAGGTGTATGAGCGGGTGCCGATGAGCATCTGCCGAGAAAGAGGATTTAAACCACTGCAGCTGAAGTGGCTGGACGTCAACAAGGGTGACAGTCAAGATGTCAAAGTGAGGAGCAGGCTGGTGACCAAGGAGGTGAAGAAGGCAAAGCGGCCGGAGGAGCAGCTGAGGCCCGCCGCTTGAATGCCCTGAGCTTGTTCATGACGAAGAGGCCAGGGAAGAAGAAGCGGAAGCTTGGGGCGCTCACTTCATGTGGCGCCGAGAGGGAGATTTACATTCAGTTGCCGGAGGAGGACCGGACGCGCAAGGAGGATGCCGGGGTGCCTATGTGCGGGCGTCTTCTGAGGTCTATGTGTGGGACTCAGGACGCCAGCCACATCTTCCAGAAGGACTATTCGAAGTGTCTGCTGTGCCCTGCCCTGTTCAAGATTGAGGGCATGGACCTGTGTGGGCTGGTGCATGGTGATGATTTCATGGCGACGGCGGCGGATGCGGAACTGGATGAGCTGGACAAGATCCTCAATACCGAGGTGGGAGGCGAAGATGGGGGACGGTTCTGGAAATGACAAGGAGCTGTTCTTCCTGAACCGGCTCATCAGGCATGTCCCGAATGGAACGGAATGGAAACTGGAGGTGGAGGCCGACGCACGGCATGCGGAGATCCTGCTGAAGGCGTTTGGGTTCAACGGCAAGACGAAGGGCGTGGACATGCCCGAGGACAAGCAGGTCGCGAAGGACATGGTCATTGTGGACCAGCGGAGTTGAATGCGGAGGAGTCGCTGGTGATGAGGATGGCCTACACAGGCCTGGCCTGGGACACGTGGTGAGAAGCTTGGCATCGAAGATGAGAGCGCCAAGCGAGAATGACTGGCTGAGGTTGAAGAGAGCGGTGCGCTACTTGGTGAAGCACCCGTACCTGAAGAAAGTTTTCTACGAGCAGGACTTGGCGGTGCCGCAGATTGTGGCGTGGTCCGGTGATCCTGTGACAAGGAGGAGCACGACGGGAACGGTGGTGAAGAATGGCGAGCACACTCTGATGGTGAAGGCCACGACGCAGAAGGTGGTGGCCCTGTGTTCGACGGAGGCGGAGTACTATGGGATGTGCAGGACTGCCACGCTGGGTGAGTTCATGAGGGGCGTGGCCGAGTTCTGGACGGGTGAGACAAAGCCCTTGACCTTGAAGGTCGACAGCAGCGCAGCGAAAGCGATGGCCGAGAGGCGCGGAGTGGGGCGCACAAGGCATGTGCAAGCCAGGTTCCTCTGGCTCCAGATGAGGGTGGTGGAGAGGAACGTCGACAAGGTGAAGGGCACGATCAATGACGCGGACTTGGTGACAAATGTCCAACCTGGGACTGCAATTCGCAGTCATCTTGAGCGCCTCGGCTACGAAGCAGCCGAGCGCCGGGGCCACAAAGGCCTGACGTTTTGAAGCGGTTCCTCAAGCGAAGGAATCGCTTTCGGCACCCAGGCGGTGCAGATCTGTGCGACTTTGCGCAGCCATTCAGGGCAAAATAGAATCCGCTGCTATAGGCCATGTCTGGATTGTTCGTTGCTCATATTCCGTTCTCACTTCCTGAATTCCTGGACTTTGTACTTTATTGAGAAGACCAATTTGGTGGCAACCAAAAGATGTGGATTGGTGTTTGCCAATCCACTCGATCGGAAGTGAGCTTTGAATGGACACGGTGTTTCCATGGTGCTTGCCGTTGGGCAGGGTGTACTAAAGCCACCGCACTCGAGAAACCTTTTTTTCCCTCCATTTGGTTTGGACCCGGGGAAATGTTGCCACACACACACACAGAGCCTCAGGGCCCTTCGGCGTGCCGAGGGGTTGACCCCTCCCTGTCCATGAGAGTCTGGGGAATTCAAGGCGAATCCCTTACCAGCGGCCTTATGTATCCCACAAACACTTGGGAATCTGCAGGTATGATTATGATGCGCTCTGGACAAAGCCTGCATACACATTCCCGTGGTGTCGCAGCCACGACATAATTGAGTTTTGCACATTTTCCCTTGGATAGTGGATTTGCGGCAGTGGAAACCATCTTAGGTTGGAAACATTTATGATTCATTCAGACAATTTCAGATATGATGCATACCCTTCCAGTTTTGCTAAATGTAACCACTGAATAAGGTGCGGGCAACATCTCCAGTATCCTATGGCCCTTTTGGGAGGAACATGGGGAACTCTGATTTTGAACCGCAAATCTCAGGGCACTCTCAGATTTGCAGCATTATCGGATTTTGAGCCTGGCACGTATAGCGACGTCAGTGTGTACGTCACGTATCTGTTTTGCAGGACCCCCCCCCCCCAAACAGACTACTCACTTCCTGGGTTCATGAACTTTAAACTTTTTGGGAAGACCATTTTAGTGGTAAATATAAAGTTTGGATTTTTTTTGGGCCATCCACTCAGCCGGTAACTGTCTGTCTTGCGGGACCGCCCCCGGAAGGGAAGCGGATCGGATTGTCGCCTGAGGCTTTGCGGGGAACCCCACGCTGCTGTCCCCGAGCAGGGCCAGGACCATTCCCAATCCAAAAGGCGAGGCGTTGGAATCGGCCCGTTGTTCGAACTGGATGCTTCGGGTCTCTAAAGGAAGGTAAAGGGACCACCCAAACCCTGGGTCCCTTTGGTCTCTCTTTCAACTAGCAACCCCAAAAGGGGTTCCCTTCTAAAAAACAAAAATAAGCAAAAGACCAACAAACAAAAACAAACACAACATATGGGTGAAAAAGCCCTCCCCCCTCTTTTTCGCGGTGGCAGGCCTGCGAGGGCCAAGGTCCCTGGACTTGGGAAGATCTGGTGTCTGGTTTCGAGGGAACCCGTTTTCAGTGGATCTAGCAGGGCTTATCAGATACCTTTGGCCCATTTGAAACATGCTTTGGTTCCCACCGAAATACAAGGAAACCGCCATTTACAAGGCAATGTTCAGCCTGGAGATTCATTCTCCGGCCTTTTCCTAGGCGTTTTAGTTTCCTGGTAGTTTTGGGCGTGTTGGGCGTTCTAAGTGGTTTCTAGGAATTTTGCGCGACCCCCGAGCCCAACAAGCGTCTTTTTCCGATTTGCGGGCGTTTGCGGGGTTTTGCGGGCGTTTGCGGGCTTTTTGCGGGCGTTTTGCGGGTAATTCTGGGCGGGGAAAACGTGAAACCGTACCACTTCTGATTTCTCATAAAAATATAGGAGCTTTAGTAGTTTTAGGCGACTTCACGAAAAAAACATCGAGATTTACGAAAAGCAAGTCAAAGCCGAGAACTACCAGGAAATTCATGGAGAATGAATCTCCAGGAGGTGTATATTGTAAGGATCCCTGTTTTAGATAGAACTGAAAGGAACACCAGGCACACCCAGCTATGTCAAGGTGGCAAACAAGAGGCCTGGCTGCTGCTTGCGGACAATACCAACTCGGATAGTGATCATCCGAATCCATGCGAGGTGCAAAGCTGCTTGCCCCGCCACAGCAAGGCACGGCGAGCGGGGTGTTAGGTGGGGACATAGGTGGGGGAGGAGTTCCTCGGGTTTCACAACGACGCAACAGCTTTGGCTCACGCGCCCAAAGCGAATCGACCTTTTGACCTTTTAGTTTCCCTTTGTTGGTCCATGTTTTGTCGTAAGGTTCACCTTTTATGTCTGGATCTTTTGGGAGGTAAACCGAACTCACCCAAGGTCCTGTTTATATGCGCGTGACTTGTGGGAAGGCCCCTTGGGCCCCTGGGCACTCGCACCATTTCCGGGAGCCTCTCGATGCACTTTTGCCGCTCTTCCTTGTACACCAGAGGGTTTTCCGCTCGCAGAAGCCCTCAGGTTTTCCCACAGCCCGAGTTCAGGCCACTCCGGCTGTTCAGCCTCAAATGTGCCTGAATTGAAAAAAGAGCGGCCCATATTTGTACATCCATCGCCGTCTTGACGGTTTGTGTGGTGTTTCCACGAAGGACTCCGCGCTGGCAAAAATCCGACTTTGCCAGGCCCCTTGCTGTAGCTCGATCGCGAGCCCTGCAAGAATTCGAGTGGCTGTGTGGCAAAACCATCCGGGCGTGCGGCGTTTTCGTTTTTTGGTAGGGCGCCCATTTTGGGGGGTTCAAGGGGAAAACACCAGCACACACACACACATCCTTGGATATGTTTTAGTAGTGGCCCTCCAACTGACACCGCCTTCACGCCGGTTCCACTGAAATTCTTCCAACCACCATCCCGAGTTTTGCCCCGCAGCCAAATTCGCGGGACCTCGGAAGCCTAGTGACACCAAGTGGTGACTCCCATATACCAGGTCCCTTGAAGAGTGCACAGGAGAGACATTGGCCAACCCCCCCCCCGCCGGGAATGTTTCTCAGCGGCCCCGGGTGGGGGGGCTGTGGCTTTGTCCCTGACAGTTTCGACTTCCAAAGTGAAGAGTGCGCGTCAATGAAGTCGCACACAAGGTGCATTATGGGGACAGAGCATGTCGACAGCGCTGTCGGCTCTTCGAACATGGTGCGAGTTGAGATGCTTTCAGCTTGGGCTGGTGCGGTCTTTTGGTTTTAATCCCCTATACTACCCGACCGCATCTTCGCGCGGAACCCTGGGGGGGGTCCCCAAAAACAACAGATTCCCCTAAATGGCATTTGTGTTGGTTCCCGCTTTTTGCTGCATTGGCACGAGTTGTTGATTGGTTCCCTGCAAGAGACACCCGAAGGGACAATTAAGGGGATTATTGAACCACCTGCTGAGGATGATGATGATGATGATGATGATGATGATGATGATGATGATGATGATGATGATGATGATGATGATGACGATGAAGCTTCATGATGATGCTAACGATGATGATGATAATTTGGCCCCACGGCCACGATAGCTTCATTTCGGCCTTTGCAGTAGCCTTGGCACATGTGGGTGAAAATGTTTCGATTTCTTTCCAACTTTAGTCGATTTGTAGAAAGTGCTGATTCTGCCGGCTCTGAGGCGTTCATGCGGCGCTACGCGGTTCAGGCGCTACTTAGACTTTGGGGGACACACTGCGGATTAGATTTAGGGATTTAGACGAATGTCGGGGGGCCAATTGGTTTGCATCAGATCTTGGTGTATGAACAAACCCACACAGGTGCTTTCAATCGGGCATGTTTTGTCGAGATCTTTTGTCACCTCCCAATGTGTGAGAGAAGCACCGGAAGCTGAGGGGCAGTATCTTTCCAACCACTATTTTCAGTGTTCCTGAGCGTTGTCGTCAGACTTCTGCTTGGTTCTGTCCTTCTGTCTCATCGTCCAGCGGGCCCAGCGATTTCATTTAGTAGCAACCGGCGGGAAAAATCCCAAACACAAGCTCCAGGGAATGTGGCTTCTTACTAGAGACTGCGATCTGGCGCTATCCACATGTTGATCATTCCCATGGACACGTTTTTTCTGGGTAGTCCGTTTCAATGGGGAAAGGCTTCGGCGGTCTTTGGCCGTGGCTGGACTTTGGGGCCGGAGGGACTGGAAAAGCAAGACAGCGCCTCTCAGCGAGAAGTGAAACACTGGCGGTGTGCTTTTGGACCAGGAAGAAAACAACAAGACACTCACGTGAAGGGTTACTTGGCACCCAAAGAAGGGTGAAAGAAGATGATGACCTGACAAGCAATTAAATGCCTTGGCCAGTTTGCATATGCAGAGATCCGGTGTCCAGGTTTGTTTCAGGTGGCCTGGGTGAATTAAACCGAGCTCGGGAGTTTCAGTGTCCCACTTAGTGTATTTGCTGAAGAATATGTTTCACTTCCCCCTGTTGGTGTAAAGCGAATCCGTCACTACTGGGAGTATATTTTCCAGGGCACGTAAGCAAATTGAAGTACTTGTGCTGATGTTCCTGTCTTAACCCGAAGGCTGATATTTGCGGAGACTTCATTTTGCCCCTGGCAAATTCTCGCTTGCCCGAACCCAAAGTTTGGTCTATTTTTAGTCATTCCAAAAGCTGATCGTTCTGGGACTTGCTCTATTTCATCCTGATCAGGAGGAATCCAGGGAGTGCATTTTTGGGTGTTCTCCGGAAGTCAAGTCAAACTTCTCAAACCGTGGGTCAGGCACCAAAATAAACTGGAGTCAACCCTGCTGTGAGTGGGTTAAACCTTTGGCTTCTTCCCCACATCGGGTAAATTTATGTTCGCCTTTCTTGAGAATGAAGATGTGAGTTTTATGCGAGGGGGGGGGGTGACAAGGTAGCTCCAGTTCACCACTTAATGATCTGGGTTCTTCAAAGTGAAATCTTAGTCCCCAGCCCAAGGGGAGGGGGGATTCCCTAATTGGCCCGAAGGAAACCGTAGGGCTCTCGACCCCTTAGCTTACCCCCCGGATGAAAGTTCTATACCCTTTGCACCACGGACTATTTAGGCTCCAGTTCGTCTTGCTATGGTAGGTCGGCCAACTCCAACCCCGCCCCAACCTTCTCAGCTCAGGTCGTTCCATCCGAATTCGGATTCGCGATTCGCCAGGCCAAAGTTCCCGAGAAGGACCGAAGTGCGCAGGCCGAATCATTCGCATGCTGGGGGTTGGAGTGCGCACCTGGTGGGATCTTGTGAATTTTACTGCGGGACATCATGTAGGTGGATATCAAACTCGGAAGGATGAATCCACTGGGGGGGTTCAATTAATGTCAACCCCGGATGAATAATCCCCTGGCTGATATTGATCGGGGGTGTCCTTCGCGGGGGGTGACCACTTTGGAGAGAACACACCCGGCTTTCCGGTCTCGGGTTCCAACCATCAAACTCACAGCAGAGCTTGGCCGGATTTACATGTGGTGCCCTTTAACAGCACTGCTTGGGCCATCGGGGGCAAAAGGACCGCACATTTCGGGGCCCCATATTCGATCGATCGGACCCTCAGGGTGGTTTGAAGGAGAACGGGTTATGACAGTTAAACACAGAAGATGCTTTTTGGTGGCCTCACTTCGCAACCAAAGCAAATCGCCCTGGTCTGGCCTTTTGGTCTCCTCCTTTGGCTCAAAATCATATCACCTTTGAGCACTTTGGGTCCCTGGGCAACTGAGCCTCTGCATTTTGTTTTCCCGAGGCTTCAGCCGCACCCACGCTATCTGGTTGCTCCTTCGTTCCCTTTCGCTTTCCACCAAAAGGGGGGGGTTCGAGCGCAAAACCATCGAGAAACCCGGAGCCATCGAGCTACTCAGGTGAGCGCAGCGCGGAAGCTTTTGGCCGCTCGGCTCGGGTTATTTGTCGTTGCTCCGTTGTTGGATTGGATGGACACACACACACACACACATGGGTTCACGTCTCAAATCGGGCAACCTGCAACATGGGTGGTGTCCCTTTTCCAGGCCTGAAACAAAAAGTATAATAGGTGAGTCCCTGAAAATTTATACGTCCAAACCCTTTTTGCTGATTTTTGGATGTTTCGAAGGCCTTAAGCAAAGGGCTTCAAAGGCAAGCCCGGCCGTGGGATGTTCAGCCCGCTTGGTGGCTATAGGTTATAAGTTACAACCGTGGTTACATTGTTTGCCCATCCCTGCTGTCCCGCTATCAACCATTCACCTACTCATGTAGTTTGCATATCCAATCCAAAGCGTCCTTTTGTCTATTGCGATTAATTATGCGGGGCGCTGTGGCTTTGTGGCATTGTGCGCGGGCAAGGCTGACGGCCTCTCGAACGTGGGCGTTGCGGCCTGAGCGCCATGTTGGCCTTCCCTGCTGGGGGGGCGATCGGGAGGAGAGAGACGCCGGGTGAAAGAAGGATAGCCATAGTAACCCCAGGCCCCAGTGCATTCCAGCTAAGCTAACCCTACAATAAGTAGCCAGCAGTTGTCCTTTTAGTTTTTAACTCTTCTCTTTTTACCTGCTATACAGGAAGCTGGAATCACTGATTAATGATAATTTATTCAAATATGTTTGGCCCGTCCTTCCACCGGTCCGACTTCGCGAGATTCGCTGGGGACGGGTATGTATAGAAGATTGTTCGAACTCGATCAGGAAGGGCGGCAGATCCAGATCAAACCAGCACGCAACATGTCAAGTCGCCAAGGGATGACACGGCCAGACGTGATGACACACCCTTCAGAAGATAATTTCGGCACATCAAGTAGTTGTTACTTGTCCTCTTGCTTCAAAACTGGGGGGGGAGGATACCCTTGCTGCTGGTTTCCTTTATAACTGGTCGGGGCTTGAAGCGTTTTTTTCCCCCTGCTTTGGTTCCTTCCGGCCGGACACGAGGTGGAAAGCCTGCGCGATGCTTTGGAGTCTTGGGGCCGCTCAGCCTCATGTGGGGAGGCGAATTTTCCTCGACATTTGCTGTTCCTTTGGTGTCAAGCTGGAACCGGATGGGTTGGTTCCTTGTGGATTTCTTTGCGATCCCTAGGGCCATTTGGACAAGGTGCTGCAAGTTGAGGTTTATGGTGACCTCACACATGGGATTGCGATCTTTTATGAAGCTTCTGCTGTTGGGGCTCAAGTTCATTTGGTGAATCATTGGGTACGCTTTTGGTTGGGCGGATCGCGAATGAGCAGGGGTCTGCTATCGTTTTTGCCACCTGCTTGGCAAAGGGTTTAGCTAGCCGTGAGATTTTGCACCCAGACTTCAGTAGCCCAGCCCATGCCTCGCTTGGGTGACAGTGACTTCAGTCCGCTTCCCTTGCCTCAGGGTGATTCATGGAACTTACCATGTGCCTTTTAAGCGGACAAGCCTCCCCCCCTCCGTTGCTACGCGGGTGGCTACCAGTGCCACACCGCGTCAGATGTTCCAAGAACTCTTGGCAGGAGTCCCCAAAATGGTCGCCACTTTTCATGCACTGCCCCCCAAAAAAAGTTGTTGTGGTTTGCCAAGCTTTCAAACGCCAAAGTGTCAACGCTGTGTTTGTTTTTTAGGGAAGCAGGAAGCAAGATAAAAGTCTACACTTTAGAATGCAAAAACTGGCTTTTGAAGGCTGTCTCGCGATTTCCGTTTCGGAAGGGTTGAACATTGCAGTTGCATGCGATTGGACAAATGGTGCAATATTTGGGCGGGACATATCATATCGTGGGAAACCGCCTAGATCGCAAACACCACCGTATTGGTTTCAACACCAGTATTGTCCCGCTACAGTGCTAATTGGTTTGAGTCCTCTTGGAGGTGTGCGCCCGAAGTTTGTCCTTGCTAAACACCTGGAAATTTGTTTGTCATGGAATTCCTGGCAGCTCTCAGCATTTACGAATTGTCTTGAAACTACCGTGTTTTCTGTGCAAACCCGTACAACTATCAGAGCATTTAATGGCACGAAGAAGCCTGCAAAAGGCGCTGAAGGATGGCAAGAAGTACAAACAGCGAATCAGCCCAGCACAGGCTACATCGAATGCCATGACGGACAAGACATGTAAGCGTGCGCGCGGTGATGTTGCAATGGTCTTGCCAGGTGAAGTAAATTGCCACAGTTATTTTTGGGTGGCATATCAATTGTTGCCTGCCCAGGTTTACCTACAAAACGGCTGCAGAAAGGCGCAGCATCGCTGCAGCGCAAACGCCCGCAGAACAACATATCCACACAAGCGATTTGCTAACTGTCAACAGATCGTTTCTCTGGAATTATTTCAGAAATGCGGCTCGGAACGGGCGCGTGCTTTTTCCAAGCATGTAAACCTGGAAGCTTAGGCGCTGAGTGGACGGGCTATGTGAGCGAATGGGCCGGGAGCCCGAAGAAAAGGTTTGGTGCACACCGAAGCAGATTGTGCGGGTTTTGATCAAAAGGTCCTTTATATGGGATCACCATCAGGGAAGCCACACAAAAATGAGGGTCAAAACTAATGAGAAAAGTCACCCATGGTGACTTTGGGGCCAGAAGTATTGATCAACGCCCAGATCTTTCTGGCCTTTGGGCTTCGGCTTTGGTTTTCGTTTCAATACATCGTGAAGGAGGGCCACCTTATGTGACGCAAGAAAGGCTGTTCCCATGAGCATTCGTTCGCACACTGACCGCAGGGAACGCCGACAACACCGCTGGCCGCAATCCTCCAAATTCAGGGCCATAAGAGGAGCCATAAACAGGTCAACCTTTCTTAGTTAGGCTACAGTAAACTTCTTTCCTTATTCTGCTATGAGCCAAAAATGAAGAAGTCCATTTGCCATGTGAGATCCAATAAAAGTGGGATTCGCCTTGGGTTACGCTCTGGGAATGCCGTCCACTTCCATTTGGCAATCAAAGCGGCCTCCGAGCTTTATCCGAGCCTTCTTGGGCTAAAGGCCTTGCACAGTCTTTCCCTGTGCCCCGGCATCCTACTGGAATCGGGGAAAATAACAGCTACCATTGTTAGGATGCATGGCAGTCAACGTAGACCTTTTCCCGTGGTCAATGGGCAAGTGGGTGAAAGTAGATGCCGCAACTCCAGCATTTGCAGGTGTCATCCTCTTGTCTGAATGGCACACATCTAATCGGAGCCTCTAGCATTCACCCGAAAGTAAAATTACCAGACTTGGCCTACTTTTATTTGTTCACAGGGGTGTTCCACTAGATTTGGGGGGTGGGTCCCCTAGAGTGTAGTCGTCTCCGTTCTCACCCTGAAACTTCATCCTGCCTCCTGCAGTCTCTTTGCTTCGCGGCCTAGTGATGGCTCTCAGTGCCCATTCTGTGGCCTTTTGCGAGGCGGCGCTGTCCCATCCGTCTCTTTGCGGTCATGCACCTTCCTGCTGCACGGGGCGTTCTAGCCCGATATGTCCGTGCGCTCATTGCCTGGTGTTTGCTCCTCATCCTTGGATCCAATGCATGGTTCCCTGATGTGGTGTGGCTTCGATATGCAGGCCGGCCTCGTTCCATCCATATTTTTGTTTGTTCAAAGACGGTCTATGCCTTTGTTTTTTTTGGTCGGGGCACTGGGTCACTATACCTGGCATTCCCGCCGTTACATCCCTTGGGCCGTTCAATTTCAGGATTCACACGTGCTCTTTCGGAACTGCAAGTTTCCCGAAACAGCGTTTTCTGGCACGGTGCATCCTCCGAGCAGTGTCTTTGCCCCTGCCGTCGTTGAAGCCTGTTCTACTTGATTTCTCGCCTTCGTAAGGACGCGCTTGAGCCGTACTTCACACCGCTGCTTTCTGTGCTGGCGGATGGAGGCTTGCAGTGCCGTACCTCACTTCCTGCAGTTTTTGCCTAAAGCTATATGGTCCGGATATATGGTCCCTAGCCTGCAGTTGGCTGGTGCCTTTCTTTTCACACATGTTCCAACCACGTTGTGATCTTAGTGCCACGGCTGCCCAGAGTTCGCCACGCGCACGCGCCTGTTGATCTGATCAGATCTTGCAAGCGAAGGGTGCTGGGTATTTGCCCTCATCCGACCACCGGTTCGTGGTTCGACCTAGTGTGGCGGTTACCGAGCATGAAGATGCGGGAGCAAGGAGTTTGCTTTTCGCACCGGGTCCACGTCTGGCCCGGGTAAGTCAAGAGTGCGCATTCACTGCTTTGCAGATCCGCGCATCTTCAGTCGAAGGACCTCCTTGCATGGCTTGGGTCATTTGGGGCTTCAGGACATGGGTACTCAGGTACTCGTTGAAACTGTTTTGCACACGCAACAACATGACCGCTTTGGAACCCGGAGGTTGTTCTCAGCTTACTTTGAAGGACAAGGATAAGCAAGCCAGTGGGGGACCAACCAGATGACAACAGAACACCTGCGCCCTCTTCACTTTGACCATGACTCATGTGGAAATCTTCCTTTTCGCGTGACTTTGTTTTAACCTAGGTTGCAAACTGATCATGATCCATCGAAATCCGTACGTTTGTGCCACACCTACGCCAACACTTGTTGTGTCTAGCCATGTTTGCTTTCAAGTGAATTTGGAATCCAGCTCCCTCCCGGGTGTGCAAGCAATTCCGGGTTTTGTGCCCTGCTCCTGGGCCAAAGCCATGTTGAACGCGGTTTGAATGGAACAACCCTGGTTCCTTTTCCGAGGATTGGCAGCATATCGCCAGGCAGCTTCTGGAATACACCCAGGAGACGGTTCGAATCGTCCCCCGCAATGTTGAGTCTGTTTGCAAGATGTCCTGAGATTCAGGGCCGGGTTGCAGCTCTCTCCGTTTTGGAGAGTGCTCAAAGGAAACCACAGTAAGAGCCAGCCATTTGTCACAGGGTGCTTTGAAGGCAAGGATGGTGACCCCTCCCCCCGCGTTTTGGGATAGTTCTTCAACGAGGAGAGTGATGCGAGTAAAGAGCGGCCAGCCGGAGCTTGGGAAAAACCCTTTGCGGGGGCCTTGTCAAGCCTGAGGAAAGAGAGCTGCGGTTGCCTCAGACAATTTGAAATCAAGGTGAGCAGACTGCTTTTGCGTCCCAGAGTCGGGTCAAGAAAGCTCGCCGAGTTGGATGTCCAAGGCCCAAGGAAGGTGTTGCTCAATGAATGTGGCCCAAGCCTGAAGCACCACACTCGTGGACCCGAGCTGGACCCAACCCCTGCAGCTTGCAGAGACAACTCGCGAGCCGTCTTTTGGGGCCCATCTCCCTTCCAGGGGTCACATCATCATCATCATCATCATCATCATCATCATCATCATCATCATCATCATTATCATCATTATCATCATCATCATCACCTTCCAGGGAAACATCGGGAACCCTGACCTGTTTCCTTTGAGCAGTCTGCAGCCATCGAGCTTCAGCCCTATGAAGGCGCCAACTGATGAGCGCATGCGAATGCCTCTGTGAGCCGTGGCCCATGTATTGGTCAAGAAGAAAATGCGGTTGCGCATGGGCACGTGTCAACATAGGGGAATCCCCAAGCTGGTGGTCTTGCCTTGGGCTGGTAACCAACCTGAAACAGGGCACACAGAGCGGCATGTAAGTCACATGTGCTAGCAGCTGAGTGAGAATGGGCAAAGCGCGCCAAAACGAAGAGGGGCAACTGCACATTGGGCATGGGCTTGCCCCATCCCAATGACCCCCCCTTCGTTGTGGGGAGGTGGGTGGCCCAAACTATAGTTATTATATTTTTGAAACTTCCGCCCCCCGGCTTTGCCGGCTCACTGGACTTGTATTGAAAAGGTTCGCGCTTTCAAGCTGGAGCTGCGGGCGCGCTTTGAGTACTACACTTGTACTGAAAAGTTGCATATTTTCGAGCTGGAGCTGCCAAAGTGCATTTGTACTGAAAAGTTGCAATTTTGCTGGAGCTGCCAAATGTACTTTGTGCTCTGGATGCGTACTGAAAGGGCGCGCCTTTGAGCTGGAGCTGCTGGGGTGCTTTGAGTACTACAGTACTGAAAAGTTGCGATTTTCTTGGAGCTGCCAAAGTGTACTTCGCGCGCCGCGCTCCCAGCAAGCTACAAGCTGAAGCTGGCGCATGGCAGCCGCGCGCGCCGGCAAGTTGCGCCGCGCGAGCAAGCAAGCTGCAACGCGACTTAGGCAAGCCACACGCAGCCCCATGTGCAGATAAGTGTGCAAGAAGAGATGCTGCCTACCTCAAACTCAAGGACGCTCACGTTTGACCGCTTCCTTTGCTTGAAGCCATGGCCCTGGTAGAAGAGTTGGAAGCAGATGCGGAGCCAGGTGAGCCAGGCTCGAGCGCGTGCTTCCAAAAAGGTGGCTGGAAAGGGTCTTGCTACCCTGGGCTCCCTTCGTGTAGTCTGCGCAGGCTAGATCGCTCAACCGTTTACTCAAATCAAAGGGTTTGAGCCCCACTCGTTTTCTGAACGAAGTTTGGGTTTAGTGATAAACCCCATGGCGTGTCAAAGCAGTGTCTGTGAAAAGCTTGCGTAATCTTGCAGAAAGGCTCGTGGTGCATTCGGCAAGTTCTGGCAGATCAGCTCAGCTTTGCTACGGTGCGCTCAATTAGTGGGTCCGCTTTCGTGTTCCATGTATGCCCTCGCTGAGCGCTGCCCCGTCCACCAACCGGCGCAACGCCAGGCGTAAGACCACAGGCAACAGGCCCAACAAGCGCAATATCGCACATTCAGACTGCAAGGCTACACAAAGCGAAGCAGGGCCACATTTGGCTGGACGCAGCCAAAGCGAGCCCGCGCAGGGCCAAATTGCAAACACGCGTGCAAACGTAAGGCCAGCGCGTCCAGATGCTGCCAAGTAAGATGTCCACACTGGTGCTTCTTATTTCACTTTCTTGCGCCAGGGGAGGTGGAAGAGGAAGCGGAAGCCCCGGCAGTTCGGGAGAAAGACGCGGATGGCTGGGAGGACTGTTGCTTGGGAAGGGGAGAAGTTCCGTGTGAAAACACACAACTGTGTGTGAAATAGGTTGAGTTTGGTTTCAAGCATGGCCTCCACGAAGCGCGTTCCTTGCGGCAGTGTGCAAGGAGGAGAAGGGAGTCATGCGTGGGGCGTGCCACTTGGGGATCCATACGGGGAGGGTACCACAGGCAGCATTCCGAAGCTCGGTGTTTGAGGCTTGCAGCCCCACGGTGTTTGTCGTGTCGGGCAGCCCTGGGTGTTTGTCTGGTCGACCGGACAAACAGGTCAACCCGGTGGATGGGCCCAGACGGTATGGAAGCTTGGGCCCCGTATGGCTACATTTGTTAAGTCAAGATTCATATTTGGCCGTATTTGCCGACCTATCCATGTTTCGTTCCGTCATTCGCGCCCACCCTGTAGGACCCCCGTGTTTCCCAAATTCCATATGTGCAGGGAAACGGTCATGGCTGCCAATTCATTTTGCTTGCGCGGCTCCAGGACTTGATGGAAGGAAAAGTTCGACCCCCGACAGAAAGCCGGTGGAAGCCTGAAACATCGATCAAGTGTGCAACGTGGGGGAACACTTGGATGTCGACAGGTCAGGAAGTGGACGCCGCGTAATTAAGAAGGCTAACCCCACTGAAAGGAGGACTTGTCGGTGGGTTATAGGTTGCCAGTGCAATTTGGCAATTTGGCCGGCCGCACACCAAACAATCATGTGAGCAGACCGGAGGGTGTTCGAAGCTGCCCAGGAAAGTGGGCAACCGCTCTAAAATCCCCTTGCTTCAGACCCCCCTTTTTGGCGGTGCGTGTTTTGCGAGGGGGTTTTGAAGCAAACAACAAACCAAAGGGACAATTGTATGTTGGTTGATTTTTGGTGGATCAGCTCACCGACACGGCGCCCACGTTTTCAATGCCGCAACCGGAAGTAGTTCCGTTGGAAGCTGTCTCCGTTCGGATTTACCTTGGATCGGCTTGGGGGGGCTTTCCAAACTCCGAAAACATTCTGACCATTTCTCAGCCATGCGCCAATCAGCTTAGGTGGTGCGAACTAGGTGTTTGCGGCTGAGGTTGGATCAGTCAAGATCAAGAATACATGAAGGTGGTTGGGTGTCCAAATGAAACTAAGCGCTACCCGTTTATGGACATTGGTAGTTGCATGCATTTCTGAAAGGGTTTGATGCTTAAAGTGCACATGTGGGAAAATATCATAAAACCAACGCTGAAAGGGCGCATCACAAACAGCAAAGGCTTTGTTTGCGGATAAATTTAAAGATACTTAAATACATTAAAAACACCTTGGCTCGGGGTCGCTGATGTCACCGAAAGGCCCAGGGTTTAGGCCTGAGATGTGTTCGAAGGCTTCGGCAAATCGGGGAACGGCACAATAGTTATAGTTGGCCGCTTGGGCTTCCTAGTCAACAGCGCAAATGGGACCCTCCAGCAAAAGGCACATGCAAATACCTTGAAACCCTGGCCCAAGAACCTAGGATGCCCGAATTTTAAAGATCAATAGCTGGGTTTGGAAAAGAACGCTGGTCGAACAGAGTATCAACCCCTACAACTTTGGCCCCTTTCCACACCTCGACGGCCATCCTCGAGTACCAAGACAATTTGGGCTAAGGAAAAAGGACCATCAAGGAGGGCGAAGGCGAGGAACCCGAGGTGCAGCGGGATGTGCTCTGCAACTATGAGGCGGAAGCGGCGAAACAAGTGGCAGTGTCTTCGCTTTAGGCTTTGGACCCCCAAAATGAGCGGGTTTTCCCTGTGGTTTCCCTGCAAATCTGCCAAAAACGGGGGAACCTCAAGACAAGACGCACCCAAGTGGGGTGGCGGGATAGGCTGTAGGGTTGGATGGGTTGTTTTGCAGTTTCTATCCATGTCACAGTAGCTCTGAGCGCCCAAAACTAACGGACCACGTAGATAAGGGGGCTCCAGTGGCCATCCACTCAGGATCAGGCTCCCCTTCGTTTAGGAAACCCATAGTTGGTGGTTTGGGATTTGAACCTTCGGTTCTTGTAGAGGGTATTTGGGAAGCCACCCCACAACCTCCAAACCACCCAAACCAAACCCGAACCCACAACCACCCTAAACCCTAAGCGCGCCCTAGACCCACTCCAAAGGGGACCGGAAATGGAACGGACAAGAATTCCCCAAGAGGCAAGCTGACAGGAGGTGAGCCAGGTGAGCAGGTTGCGACCCCTCGACCCATCCAGGTCCGCAGATCTGCCGAGGGAGAGATCCTGCAGCGGCGGAAGCTGGCACGGTATCGCATAGGAGCCGTCGGGAGATGGTCGAAGGGTAGCACCCCGACGCCCTTGGTTGGTTGGTTGGTTGGTTGGTTGGTTGGTTGGTTGGTTGGTTGGTTGGTTGGTTGGTTGGTTGGTTGGTTGGTTGGTTGGTTGGTTGGTTGGTTGGTTGGTTGGTTGATTTGTTGGTTGGTTGGTTGGTTGGTTGATTTGTTGGTTGGTTGGTTGGTTGGTTGGTTGGTTGGCGTGTTGGTTGGTTGGTTGGTTGCATGGATGATTGGTTAGTAGGTTGGTTGCATGGCTGGTTGGTTGGTTGGTTGGTTGCCTGCTTGCTTGCTTGCTTGCTTGCTTGGTTGGTTGGTTGGTTGGTTGGTTGGTTCTTCTCACTTACAACCAAATTCAGTCGGCCGGATGTCACCTGAAAGCCTGTTCCCCTGAAGTCCAGCTTTTGTAATCCCAAAAGGTGCTTTGGGCGACTTGCCAATCAACTTGCCAACACTTGTGCAGTGGACTTCACTTTAAAACCAACCCACAACACGGCAAGTCGCATTTTTTTTGATGGGAGCTTATGTGAGGTCATGTGAGGCTTGCTAAAAGCTCGCTTGAAGGGATAGGGAATGGCATCCATTCCTTGTTTTAATTTTATGTTTGAATCTGGGCGAATCATAGCAGCCTCGCAAGGGGCCTTTGATACGGAGCCCTTGTTGCTGGATTGGCAAAGTCTTATCCACCCAGATGCTGTTCCAGCCGCTGGAAGCACCAAGACCGAATGGCTGGCTGGGGCGTGAAGGTCGATTCCTGTGGATGTTTGTGCCACACACCCCTGGCCAGTGAAGTGGACGTTGTACTTCCATGTGCTTAAAAAGTTGTTGTTGTTCTCGGTATTTGGGTTATTTGGGTTTAAGCTAATCCGTGACTCTGGACATTCTTTTCCAGGTGACAACAGCGCTACATGGAGGTATAGTGGCACTGTATAAACCTGTCTAACATTGAAAGAACCACCAGTCCATAGCAACAAACGTGCTGAGCAGCGTGGCTTTCCTGGCTCTCCCCAAAGATTTTTCCACTTCATTGACAGCGCTCGCTAGTTCTTCCGGTTATCGCTATAGGAACCAGGGTGTTCTACCTCTAGGTCTACATGGGTAAGTGTCAGAACAGGGGACCCCAACAATGGGTGATGTTTCTTTGCTTTCCATTTCAATCCACCCAAAAGGATACCCTTACCAAACAGTACACACACATGAGCCACAATCAAAGCCCGTGTAGATGAAGGTTAGTAAGGGGCAGTCAGACCATCTTAGTACCGGGTTTTGATTGTGACTCACATGAAGATTTCAATGTCCACTGGTGACCTGCAATGGTAACTCCTGTCCTTTGCTTGGGTAACTCCTGTCCTTTGCTTGGGAAGATGTTGTTATGTTCCCCTGTTGGTTTAGAAGGGAATCTATGAGTCAAGACATATGAGTGTGTTTTCTCAGGGTGCCCCGGTTATTCCGATCTAACAAAAAGGAAACCATTAGAACAAGCGAAGCTGTCCAACCTCCACACAAGTTTGACCCTAGAGAGTTTTGGGAAACCAGCCCATCAAGGCAATCCAATTCACCTGTTTTTTTTAGGGAAGCTGAATCTTTCGGGGAGTCCAAACTCTAAGAACTGAGACACCTGACACGCCCCATGGAGGTCGCTGGACGTGAGGTGGGGGGGTTCGAACGGCTCGAGCCGAGGAGAATCCGAGGCGGTGCCCGGGCTAGAGCTGGTACTGCGGCATATGCGCGTGGGTGACGCTTGGCTGAAGGAACTCTTAGGAGTTTCATGGTTGTTGTCCTCCATTGGCTGAAGAATATGTGTGTTTTTTTTGTTGGTGTTAAAAGGAGCTGAATTTATGTTTCATTTTCCCTTGCTGGCGTTAAAAGGAAGAAACTCCCTACTGGAAATATATATATATATATTTTTCCTGGGGCCTTGACCAAATGGAAGTTGTTGGGAAACATTTTACAGTTTTGCTGATTGTCGTTTAGTGGGAACTCCCCACTTAACAGCTAAAATTTGAATTTTTGCTCCCCTTCCAACGTCAACCGAGGTTTGAAAATTTGAAGTCGCGTGGTGAGTATGGGTGTGTCTGAAAGTAGGGTACCTCAAAATGGCTTTCCTTCTTGGTTGCTATTTGATTCCAATCTGAAAGGAGGTCCTCTAAAATATTGACTTTTTGTTTCGTGGGCTCCCAAAATGCGTGGGTGTCTCTTTTTAGGGGACCCCTCCAACATGTTGTGTTTCTTTGGTGTTTTCCTTGGAAACACCAACGATAAGAGTACCCTGTTTAGAGAGACACCAGAATCAAATCTATTTTTTTTGGTGTAGGAGGTCCCTTTTTGACACACCCATGTGGACAATCATCCAAAACGCCGTGTTGAGCACAGAACTGCCTAAGAGGAAATCGTATCACATTTATTTAGTATGTGGCGGTGTTTCTGTGCAATTTGCCAAAGTGTGCCTTCAAACTTGAAATGATTAGCAAGGCCGTGTGCGCTCCTTCACGAGAAACCCTTGTCACTAGCTGAGCATTTCGGGGACCGAAGATGTTTGCTCTCGGAGCCCATGATGGAGTACTTATTTGTCCAATGAACTTGCACTTCTGTCGGATTAGCCCCTTTCGGTTGTTTTTTCTTTGGCCAGTGGTACCATGGCCTTTGCATTATCTCTTTCCGGCACGTGGAATCCCAGGGTGCAGATCAGATACGACAAAAACAACCAAGATGTGAATTGATCTGAAGGTCGTGACCCGAGCAACCCCAAAGCCCCTGTTGAAGCTGTCTCGGAAAACTCCACTATTTTTGTTGCCCTTGTTGCGATTGGAAAGGACGCCCATTAATATCCTATCGATTAATTTGATGAGTGCCTTGCCACATTGTTCGACATAATCCCCTGAACCCAGCTGAACATGCCCACGTTGGGCGTCTTTCGTGAGGGTATGCTTTGTGGATTTCTTTGAAAGGGAAACCAAAAGAAAACATCACTCAGGTACCCAACTACAGTCACTGCAACTTTGAGCAATCAACGCTTGGGTTAGTGAGGGTCAGCAAGGGATGGGACAGCGCAAACAGTGTGGCCGGCCTTTGGATTCTTTACATTGGGTTTTCGGGGGCGACCAATTTTACTGCCGAACTAACAACCCCAAAGGTGGTTCCTTTGGCTTCCCTCCACGAAATGGTGCCCTCAAGCAGCGGCGCACACAATGACTTGTCTGTGTGGGTGTTTTTGGGAGGATCCCATGTTTTGGGGTGGTTGAAAGGGAAACCAAAAGGGAAGCCGCCATAATGGGGGGTTCTTTTGTTTACTACTACACGCCCATTTGGAGACATCAGGAAGAAGCTGAAGTCTCCTGCATCAGTCGCTTCGCCTGGGGCCTGGCGCTTAGCTCTCGGCTGCCGAAGAGGAGGACGCGAGCGGTTCCAGCGATTCGGGGAACGAGCTCACCATGATACTTGGGGACAGTTCATTTCCGGGGGAAGATCCTTTACTTGGGGATGCCCTTTTTTCAGATTTTGGAAAACAAGTTGACATTTGTAGATCCATAAGCGGGCCAAGGTTACTTGGGAAGATGGTCATGGAGCCCCAAGGAGTTTCAACGACAAGGAGTCCTTTAAGAGAAGCATGACACAGAAGCAAAGTGACCACACACATGGTATGTGCTTCGATGAGGTGTCTGGCATACGCTGAATTCTGAGCACAGCTCAAAAGGCAATTATCGTTTACTTCTGGGGCCCAGGGCAAGTGAGAATATGCAACTGATGTTTTTATTTCAAGAGGATCACTCGAGCGAAACCCGGGAGAAACCTGAGATCATCCGTATACCCGCTATCAGGTTAACCATATTTTCCCAGAGGGTCCAAGTACCTCCTGCCAAAATCTCCAGAAAAGACTAGACAAACCTTTTAGGACAACATGTTGAACATATTTTATGGTGAGCTCCCTGATTCGGTGGAGAAACAGCTGACTTTAGGTCCTGTACTTGTGGATTTCTCGTTTCAGGTTTTGGACATATTGCCAGTGTTTTGTGCAGATGTTGACAATGCACTGGCTCAGAAGAGGGTTCTGGCCCCACAGTTTATATTGAGCCGGATATTAGCCCCCTGATATTAAGCCCCTGATATTAACCCCTGACAGTAATCCCTGATATTAACTCTGATATTACCCCCCTGATATTAACCCCCTGATATTTACTCCCTGATATTAACCCACCTGATCTTAACCCCTGATATTAACCCCCTGATATTTACTCCTGATATTAACCCGCTGATATGAACCCCCTGATATTAACCCCCTGATATTAATCCCTGATATTAACTTCCTGATATTATCCCCTGATATTAACCCCCTGATATTAACCCCCTGATATTAATCCCTGATATTAACCCCCTGATATTTACTCCTGATATTAACCCCCTGATATTAATCCCTGATATTTACTCCTGATATTAACTCCCTGATATTAATCCCTGATATTAACCCCCTGATATTAACCCCCTGATATTAACCCCCTGATATTAACTCCTGATATGACATCCCCTGATATTAACCCCTGATATTAACCCCATGATATTAACCCCCTGATATTAACCCCTTGATATTAACCCCCTGATATTTACCTCTGATATTAACCCCTTGCATGAACCCCCTGATATTATTTGCCTGGTTCTTTTTTTGGGTAGCACTGGGGTTTGGCCTTGAGGCCCCGTCGGCTGCCGAGCGGCCGAGCCCGGCGAGAGCGATGTGCCGCCGGACACGGACGCGCCAAGTCTTAGAAAACTTGGCTTGCTGAAGCCAACACAAAGTCGGTTGCTTCCTTACCCTCTTTCAAACATGGAAGTGGGTTCAAGGGGCTTTCCCCCCAACCAACAAAGTAGTCTTTCAAAACCCTCCGTCAGCTTCCATGACTGGAGGAAGGGTACTCATGTTTGGAGGCCTTGTCATGTTGTGCATGTTGTCTCTTGGGGGTGGGGGGCGGGGGGCTTGGGATGGTGGGGGGGTTGCCTTTCAATTCACAATCGACAAAAAGGCTCTGCCTTTTTTGCCATGGCCACTGGGGATCTGGGCGTTATTTGTTTGCCAAAGTGAACAGCAAAGGGAAATTGTTGGCCCCGAAAATAATATACACAAAAAGAAACGAACTGTCACTATGTGTGGCTGCAATCCCGTATCGGTTTGTACTCCCCGAGCGGCTTCTGCTGGTAACGTTGTCAGCTGCTGATAGGGGTTTGTGTTGGTTGAGGGTACCCTCTTCAGTTTGATTGAAAGGGACGCCCATTTTGGCACATGCCCATACCACGGAAAATACAGGGAACCTTGAACCCAGAACATGTCATTTTGACATGTGCATCTCAACAAGACGTGCGGGTGTTTGCGCGCCTGTGAGGTGTACTTCCGCGTGAAGCTGTTGGACCTCTTCCCCCAGCCAGCGGAAGGTCCAGATTGGACCCAGCGCGTGCAGGCCGCGACAGGTTTTTTTTTGCGAGGGTTGCGAGTGAGCGAGCAACGAGTTTTGAGTAGGTCTCCACTACTTCCAAACCACCTCTAAAAGAAAATGGGGTACCTACCACGTGAACGGATGTCTCATGGATGGTTTTAAGCTCTCCATTCACCTCTGGGATGTCTTTAACCACATCTTTGGGGCGAACGTAAAGGGGGTTCGTTTTGGTGGGGTGACGTGTAAAGGGAACGTATACTCCGATCCCACTGACCAATCCCTACGGGTGCAAGCCAGTGATAGGAGGATCTCCAGGTCCAAATTTGTCGAACCGGAGAGATGCGGCGACCAGGAGCTGGAGTGGAGGAAGAAGAACGGCAACGACCACTTCAAGCGCAAGAATATGCAGCAAGCCTGCAAGTGCTACGAGAAGGGCATGCAGGAGACTTGGTTCGGGCAAATGTTATAAGCGAGCGTGCATGTTCAAGACACATGGAAGAGACGGTGTTCAAGCCGCTCCTAAACCAGTGGCTTAAACCAAGGATTGTTATACACAAATATACATACATAGATATAAACATATGTACACATATATATATATATATGTGATCAATTCATAGCAAGCTCACCCGGAAGTTTGCGACCTGCCCGAGTCTGCAACGAAAAGCATTGAACCCAAAAGGAGCGCCCTAACAAAGGAGATTCCAATGATCATGCTCTTTGGGTTTCATGTTCTAGAGAGATGTTTTTGCGGCTGAACGGCCCCCATTTTGGACACTCATAGTTTTTGCCGGGTGAACAGTCCCTTTGGAATGGATTTGTGCACCAAACCCACGTCCTATCGAAATTGTGGATGATTGGGGACCCTTGGTCGATCCTCGTTCCTGATTTGTTCCCCCACCCAACCAGTTTTGGCATTTTTGTCAAATGATCTTCGCTGGTCTGTGATGTTTGTAGTTGTTTGTTTTTGTTGCTCCGTTCATTCAGGGAGCGTCCGGTCCGGGGTCCGGGCCTCGCGGGCCGGAACCACTCAAGGCAACATTTGGCGGCCCAATTTGTGCGTGTGTGCACGCGTTCCAGGAGTCTGTGATTTCAAGTTGTTGAATAACATGCTGCTACTTTACAAAGCTTTCCCAAGGTTTGGGACACTTAGCCACGCTCTAGTCAGTGCAGCGTACAAGTATATCAATTCGCTCCGGCACATGCAGATTTCTGCGATGTTGTTCCTCAACTACGAATGTATGGAGGAAACTCTCTAATATGTCAAACAGTTGGAGTGTAATAGTACAAGCAAACATGTTTGTTTTCTTCCTCGGGCCAGTTTTGAAGTGATGTCTTTTCGAAAGGACATCATTAAGAAGGGACCCTAGTTTTAACACACTGCCAAATGACGACGTTCATACGCAACGGTTACCCTTATTATTGATATGGACCTTGAGATCAGTTGGTGTGAAGACTGAACATGGGTTTGTTTTATGGAGAACCCACAATGAATTGTTCCCGATGCCTATGGTTTTCGGGTATCGTCACAAA
Source organism: Effrenium voratum (assembly GCA_963377175.1). NCBI lineage: Eukaryota > Dinophyceae > Suessiales > Symbiodiniaceae > Effrenium > Effrenium voratum. The sequence continues at coordinate 331,377 of CAUJNA010003846.1, read as the reverse complement.
CACACATGTTCGAAACGTACTCCAGGCTAGCTGCCTGCAGTAAGGTTCATTTGAGGCGTTGTTCGAGATGGCCTTAGGATTTGCCCACTAGCTGTTCGTATCGGGGGGAAGGCCGCTTTTGGGGTTTCAGCCTTGAGAGGCATGCTTGAAGCGACAGGGTACTTAGTACGTTGTTAGTATTCATGCTCGATGATGTGGGGCGTTTTGACCATGGTAAGCGGGTTAATGTTAACCGGATGAATAAACCCCTGGTTGATGAATAGGGGGGTGTCCCCTTTTAGTGGGGATTCAGACCACTATTGGAGGGAACACCCCCCTATGGGGCGGGCTTACTAATCCTGGGTCAACATTAATTAACCAGATGCTGAGTGCCCTGTGCCTCTACCAGACCCCTTTGCTTTGATCAGATCTTCGAAGAGACGCCCATCCAAGCGCCTGCATCGCTGGGGCTCTCCGGGCAAGCGGCAGCCCTTCGGCGAGAGACCGGGGGATCATGGGCAGAGCCCGAGCCCCAAGTGTGGCTCTACCCTCTTTGAGGCTGTACTGCTATTATGTTGGATCTTTAGACTTTAACTTTTTGGATTCTCCTCATATGTCCTTTCAACCAGCAACAAGTTAAGCTTTTTGCTGGGGGATCTACAGCACCCAAGGAGGGATCGTCTTTGAGGTGCTGATAGAGGGAAATGCAAAGGACGAACTGTTTTTTGAGAGTCTTCCAATTTTGACACATGCAAATGAGGCATTGTCCGCAAAAACCGGGGAGGCCGGGGTGCCAAATAAAGGACGCGTCGAAAGCAATATAAAAGCTTGGACATATTGGAGACATTGACATGAGGGCAAGGAATTCGGCAAGTAACCTAGACGTCTTCACCGCCCAGCCAGAAAAAAACATGACATGGAACTAACTCACCCGATGAGCTTCTTTTGATTTGTCTCTCTCTCTCTCTCTCTGCGGAAAGCCTAGGTATATCAATCAGAGTTTATGACGCTCGGATGAAATGAGCTCACCCATGGTTCCTTTCTTTTGTTTTCTTTACAGGTGTCGGAATGCCCCAGTCCGAATCCTCCCACTCGGGCTATGGGACAGCCAGCCTCAGGCAGTGGTTGGTTTGCTTTCGATTTCTCTGTGCCAACACTGGGTCTCCTTCAGAATGCAGCTGAAACGAGTGCAGCCATTGAGATGCTTTACTCTTGACTGCTATTGGGTTGGATCTTGAGATTTTAACTTTTGGGGACATCAAGGGGGTTTCCACTAGCCCCCCAAAAAGTTAAACTTGTTGCGGGGAGGTCAACAGCAACCAAGTACTAGGGGTTCCCTTGTCGAGATTGTGAAGTACAAAGCATATTCCTTCAGGGGTCTTGTCGTGTTTTTCCCTGCGTTGGGAGTTGTTTTTTTTAGGAGAGGCGTAGGGAACGCGTCTTCCAAGCTTGGGTTCCGTGAAGCCCCTTGCGATGTGCTCACGGACTCTTCTGGATGTGACGATGGAGTTTTTTTTTTTTTTTGCGAGCAGACAAGGAGAAACCGCGTGGTTGGACAGAAGCCCGGTTGGACCAGAGGTTTTGCCTGAAATGTTGTTTGTTTTAGTGAGGAACACCTTGCCCAAATGGTCGGTGGAGATAACCTCAACCTTCACTGTTGCTGGCATGTGAGTGAGCTTTTTAGTCCTGTTCATTTTTAGTAGGCTGCAAGGAAACAGACAGTTCTTTTCCACACCATACCAAGGGTTGGAAAGTGTAAGCTGAACTGTTGGCATCTTTTTAGGTTTGTAGGTTCTGCTTAAGTTTGGCAGGGGGCTGCAAACAACAGTGAGCTTTTTGCTACCATGCCAAGTTGTTGGAAAGCACATCCCCACCTCTCGTGTAAGGCGGCGCAAGTCACCAAGACGCTGGCGGATGTGGCCTCCAACCTCTCGGCGGTGTACTTGGAGCTAGGCGCGAGTTCGTTGCCGGTCAAGTTCGCAAGTGGTAACGGTAACCTAGGCTATCCACTTCGGAGTCCGTGAATGTGGGGTGCAGCTTGTCAGGGGGTGCAAAAAAACCAAGTGGCTAAGCACGCGCTGAGTTGGCAACCAACATCCAAGTATGTCGGTGAGGTTCCTTTGTTTTGAGGCTCGCTCGGTACCCTTTTCGGGTTGATTTGAAGGGAAACCAAAAGGAGAGAGACCCTTTTCCCTATTTTCAGACAAATTTAAGCCATGTTACTGGTATGTTGAGCTAGCCGCACCCAATTCTCAGGATTCTTATTAGAAACTGGCCCAACACCGCGGGGAACATGGGTAGGCTGTGCATTTTAAGTGTACCCTTTGAAATCAAGTTCAATTTGCATGGGTGCCTGTAGCATGCGACGCTTCTCGTAGGAGCCCCATTCGGCCGAAGCAAACACACCATCATTGCGGACCCTAATTTGACACATACCCTGTTGGCTTTGGAAAGAACGGTTGGAACTCCGGCAGAATGGGATATGAGTTAGCTTCAAAACATGTCCGTCATTTACCTTATGCAGGAGTGGTTCACGCACTTGTTGCTTTTGCCTTTTGTATTTCTCGGGAACGGGACTTCCAAAAAAGCGATACCCAAAACCTTAGAAACAATGCCTGAAATTCTGAAAAGCGAAACGGGACGTCCTAACGTCGGAGTGAACACGCCCCAGACAAGTAATTTTGACACTGCTGGCTCATATATGGGTTCGGTGTTTTGCCGCCTCTCCCGTTCTTGTTGTTTCCTGTTGGTGTTAAGGGGAGAAGGGTTGTTTTCCTGGTGGTTTCAACTTTGGCAAAGCTTAAACTTCTTCTTGGCAGGTTTTTTCATCGTTTTAGTCAAGAACCAAATAGTTTTGTAGCCAGTCAACAGTGTTTGGTCAGCCACAGAGAAGGTCGGACCGGGAAATGCGACGCTTTTTGGGACCATATAGCAGCGGCCAATGTTCCAACTGCTGCCACGCAGGCCGGGCGCGGGACGCCTTGGACCACGCGAAGATGGCGGTGGACATGGTGCCAAAGCACGAGAAGGCCTTTCGGCAGTTTGTGTTACACTTCCTCAAACACAGAACCTAGGTTGTCCCTTTAAGGCGGACCTGATCTTCCAGGTACCCTTCCACCAGTGCCTCAACAGCCACACTTCCCGCGTTTCTGCACTTCATGTGTTTGGGGAACACCATTTCACTGGTACAAACAAGTTTGGAGTTTGTTGGGCCATCAGGCAGCAAGCTGAAGAGCTTCCAAGGCAACACCAGCCAGTGCCAGAGCTTGTCCCGGCCAGGGCATCCATGCAAATTCATGTATTGCATTGATGGGTGAGCGTTTGGTGACAGTTGAGACTTGTGCTGTATTCTTTTTCAAGCCGACAGGTTGCTACCCCCACATTGGCAAACCCCCCCCCCCAGTGAAAGCTTGTGAGCAACGGTCAACATTCAAGGGGATGGCCTGTGAATCGAAAGACCACCATGAAATGGCGGTTACTCACCATCCCAAACTTGCAGCGGTTGCCCTTGTTCCTCTCTTGTGTCCTTGGCTGCCTTTGGGTTCTTGACATGGAGCATGACTGATATCTCACAAGCAAACTGTGAATCACTGTTTGCAGGGGTCAGTTGGGCAACGCGAGTTTAAACGACTGCCATTTAAACGTGTCAACTGCCTAACCTTAGTTTCTCTTCTAATGGTGGCCAAGTTCATTATCGTTTTTTGGTTTGAACTGAATTGGCCATCCCCACTCATAGTCCACTTGATCTCAGACAGGGTGTGAGTAGACTCCTTCGCCAGCTTGTACACTTGCACTCCTTGACAGCGCACGGGTGCACTGTGCACTGTGCACTCCTGCAGGTCTGACTCAACAGCGGGGAAGGAGCCCACCCACTCCTTTTGTCAAGGATGAAGTGCCTCACCGGGGTGTTTGTACATACCCCCCTCTTCTCCAAAGGGGCATCTAGCCCTAAAGTGGGTTGGTAAGGGAAGTCAATGGGTGTGAGCAAGGGGTATGTACTTCCCGCAAACTCATGTTGCCATCAAGGGGTGAGGTCCTTGGTGCCTGCTCCTTTTGTGGAAAAGGGAAGCCGTGCCCCATGTGGAGGTTCTCTTTATTTTGTTCGCACACCCAGGGGGTTGGCCAAAATAGGGGACCCGCCAAATGGGCCATGACCACCCCACTTCGCCAGGGGTTCCCATAAAAAAACATTTGCGATATGTTCCCCGCTTACGTAGGCTGGTCGTCCAGGTTGGTTTCCTTTGGGCAAAGCTCGCGGCCTTTTCGCCAGGCGCTTTTTCGCGTGGCCAAGGCACGAATCCGCATGGGGAGCTTGAAAATGGGTAATTGTGTGTGTAACTCTCTGAGTTGGTCGCCTCAGGAGTTCAAAGGTAGCCTCTTCGGTAGCCTCTAGCTGGAGGATGTTTTACCCAAAATGGGGTCACAAGGTGACACGTACCCCTTCGGCCTCCGTTTTAAGGCAACATTGCTTGCCCAGGACTTTTCATCAACTACGTATAAGCAACAAACAACAAAGACTTGGGAAGCAAAGCAAATTCAGTAGGAACAACCCAAACGATGCTGGGAAGGATCAATCAAGTGACGATGAATTTGCATTTTGCACGACTTCACTGTGGATTGAGTAGCCCACTATGGGAGGGGGGTTTCTCGCAGGGTTCGGTTTGGATGCAGAACCTTTTGTGGACCCACCCCTGGAAGGGAAGTAAACAAGTACAGAGGACTAAACAGGGGAGGAACATGTGAAATCGGCCCCTAGGAGTTTCGAAGAATGGTGTGTGTGTGTGTGTCGGTGTGTGTCGGTGTGTCGGTGTGTGGTTCCTTTCAGTTGCTTGAAATATTACATCGGGAATTTAATTATTTCTAGGACCTCCCGCCAGTTGTTTTTGCCATTTTTGCTTGTTTCCTCTTGGTTTGCCTTGAACATCAACCAAGCGTGAATTCCCAAAATCAGGCTAGGCTTCCCACCCTTGAACTACCTCAAAATTAAGGGGGATCCAGCAAAGGGTTGTTGTTTGTGCAAGACAAACAAGGTTTCTCATTTTTGGAGTGAAGTGATGAAGCAACCTACGCAATTTGGGGGATCCAGCAAATGATTTGTTTTCCTTGTCCTCTAACAAAAAAACATAGTATATAAGCCCAGGTGATATCCTCGACAGCCCCGGAACGTAAGCTGGGCAGAGACCAAATCCATAGGAAGCCTTCAGGCGGCCTTCCTGCTGGGGGATTTCGACCAGTGCCAAGAGCGCCTCGATGTGCTGCCGGAGGATCGAATCGATTGATGTCCTAATGGCTGTGTCTTTTTTGAGGGTACCCGTTTTTTGGGATGGTGTTAAGGCAGAACCACAAGGAATTTTGGGACCCCCAAAAAAACAGCGCATCCAAAACGTTTTTTGCCAACCAACCCTCAAAAGGGGTACCCGCAAGAAAAGCACCCTCCAAATCTGCTCAACTTCTTGTACCATTTTGTTTTTAATGAGACACCGACCGCTACGATTCCCGCGGTTTTGGAGCCATCAGAATTCGGGCGGCTTCAAAGCCGATCCTTCCTCATGCCAGGTGTTGGTTGCCCTTGTTGCAGTGTCGCACTCCGGATTCGGACCACTGATGCCTATGACCAGCCCAGCTGAGCGAAGCCAAAGACTAGATGAATCAAAAACCCACAGATCGTTCGATTCTGCGGTACACTCGAAACACACCTCCAGGTTTGCTTTGGTCTGGTTCATTTTCAAGGATTTTGGGTCCCCTTTTCGGGGGGGGGCGGGGGGGGGGGGGTGACTCCGACAAGACCCCACGAGAGACAGTCAGCCAGGATCCGGCGGTGAAACGCTTAGCTGCAGACCTCGAGCGCGCCAGGCACCGAAAGCTTTGATGGTGGGACAGCTACGGGGTGGTGCCATATCAAGTAAACCATATTGCTCAATTACCGGCCCTGAAGGGTTGGTCCCCAAATTTGCGGCATGACCTTTCCTTTCAAGGGATTTTAGCCGGATTTGTTTTACAGGAAGTGCCGATTTGAAGAGGAAGCCGCGCCGACTTTAGCTGGATTCCCTGGGTTTTTATGCGACACTTGCCCCAGAAGCTGCTTGAGAGACGCGACTGCTGAAGCCGTCGGGCCAAATTTGGCCGAATTCGGCGAGGAACAAGCACGCCTCGAAGAGCAAGAAGCTGGGGGCGGCGCTCCTGGAAGCTGCTGCCTGGCAAGTGGGTGGGCTACGAGGGGTGGTGGCCGGCCAAGGGAGTAATCCAAGGGGTTCTAAGGGGGTATGGACGGTTATACACCAACACAAGATTGTAAATGCCACTTAGGGGTTGATTCGGGTATGGGTGTTGGTGGATGGATGGTTATACACCAACAAAAGATTGTAAAGCAGTATGTACCAGTTATATAAGTGGTACATGACCTCTATACCACCAAATCCCACACCCGAAAACCTTCTTGAAGTAAGTTGTTGGTGATGCCTGTCCGTCAATGTCGGGTTAACCTTGCTATGAGGGGGTTACAACTTACTAACTTGGCCGAGCTTTTCATAGCAACGGGTTATACCCGGGTGTCCAGGGTGGTTTTCCACTACCCCTACCACCGGGACCTAGGGGAAAACCGGGACCGGACGCTTTATATAGGTAGTAGCTATACAGTGGTTGCATGTCCCATTGAACCCAGGGAAGTGGGTTTGGCACCATTCTTCCAGCGTCAATCCGCATAGGCAACAAATATAAAATGCGCAGGCCCAAGTGCACTTGGTGCAGTCGCAGAGGCTTTGCATAGACAATTAAGTGCGCGCTCAAGGCTTTCCGGCCAAGCTTCTGAGATTGAGCTGCCATTCCTTGGAGCAACCTGTGCCAGCCATGGCAGCAAAACATGCAAGCTGTTTTGACCTCTGCCGGGGGTACCATCTCAACAATAGGAACATGTCAAGAAAGCAAAAACAAATCATGGAACAGACAAGATTTAAGCAAATGAGACTCGACCTCCACCATTGAAAAGACTTAATACATTCACCTGTCACGTTGCAGGTGTTTGTTTTCGGCAGCGCGGAAGAATCTACACTGGACGTCCCGTGGAAGCTGGCTCGTTTGCGAAGATCAACCAGTGGGAAATCGAGTTTGGTTTTCTAGGGGCGTCCTGTTTCCTTCCCGCGGAAAACCGGGGCTCCATGTTTGCCCCTTAACCAACAGGAACTACAGGAAATGTCTGCAACGCATCATACCACAAACCATGGTGTCTTGTAGAGTGAGACCCATGTTGCTGGTTTCCTAGACCTGCTGGCATTAGTGTCCTTGTTAGGTCAGTTGGGGCTGCTTCCCTTTGAACTATCACTTGGAGAGGGTGACGATGAAGTCCGGTATCATCATGAGGCCAGTCAAAGCCACTGATGCCAGGGTCCTTCCTTTGGCTGTTGGTTTTTTGTAGCAACCAAAGGTCTTCTGAGCCGTGCGGCTCGGCGGCGTCCTGGCCGCTTCGGCTTCGCCGCTTCCCTAAGGCAGGGGAAGGACGGGAGTACGTTGAGAAGCCGCCGCCGGAGGAACTCCCCACCTTCTTTCAGGAGACTCGCCGGAGGTCCGAAATATTTGAAAGCTTGGATTTGCCTAAGACTATGTACAGTTTCCCTTGGTCTTCAAGGGAATCTATCCCTGGAACATGTTCGTTTCTAGGGGACTGGAGCAAATGGAGGTTTGGGTTTGTCGAGTGTACGTACCCCCTTTTCAGAGTGGTTTTGAGGGAAAACCAAAAGGGCGACCAGTTGCTCACTTGCACAAAGTGAATCGACCTTTGGATCTGACTCTGGTCAAGTTTTGGGGCAGTCTTGGCGAAGTTTCTCTTCGTCGGGGTGATGTTTGATGTGGACACGTCAGGGACCCTGTCTTGCCCACAGGCAGTCCGGTTTTGTTCCTTGGGACTGGCATTTTGCAACCCAACAAAGGGGTGTATCTTTTGGCAAATGAGGATGTTGGATTCTGGGTGCCAAAAACATCTACATGTCGCGTCCCATCGGTCTAAACCGTGCAGAACCTGTTTGCTTGTTTAAAGCGTCCTCTGCTGTGCCCGTTTCAATCTTTGTACCATATTTGGGAATGACGGAAGTTCCTCTTACTTGCAAAACGTGGATGTCTATTGGGCCAGTTGGATCTTTATGGGTTCATCATGAGGATTCCAAGCAAACTGGTTTCCCTTTGGCTTTTCGGCCCCAGAGGGATACAATGGATGAATGTGCTTTCCTTGGTCCAGTTTTGGTTTCTCAGTTTTTGCTCGTCTGCGCGGAAACTATTCATTTTGCAAGACGGACCAAACATTAATCCACTTGGCAGATTAATAGTTGTTTGTTCCCTCAAGTGAAGCATCCTGTCTGAAGGAAATCTCTATGAATTAACCAGGGCATTTTTAATCAACTGTCCAACTTGGAAGGTCTTCCCCCTCCAGTGGGTGCCCTTTCCGTTTTGTTAGCACTGGTTTCTTTTTGAAGTCAAATACCCAACTTGGTTAAGGCGCTTCCGGGAGTCTTTTGGTTAGCGAGGAGATCGTGCAGTCTGTGACGCCGACCAAGAAGCAGGTGATCCTCCTTTGCCACCCGGCAAAAGCTCGACTCCGCATGTTAACATGGCCCAAGACATGGCTTTCCTAAAAATAAAACTCCTCCAAACATGTTTCCTTTTTTGGGCGGGGGGTTGCATGTCACCAATGCAGTAGAGCAAAGCTTGATTCCCAGTCTTTCAACCATCCTTATTACAACAACCAGATGGTTTGTCTCAGGTGTTGGGTGGTTTTCTGGACATGGGGAAGTTACCGCGAGACAAGGGCTGCATGCGGTGATCGGGCAGGAACGGCAGTTGAGCCCCTATGGATTGAAGAACCCATCGGTTGCCAATCCAACGTCGGTGGACCTTGTGCGTGGGGTGTTGTTGGGCAGAGCATCTAACTGCCTCTTGGTTCTCTTTGGACACATACCGATGCGTCAAAATGAGCTTGCAAACGGCAGGCAACGTTAACGCATGTCGGCTTCATTTTTCAGAATGAACGACAAATGGTGCACGCGTAAAGAGGATCCCCAGTGCCGGATTGGGGGGGGGGGGGCTCGCAAGAGGGTTTGACAAGACTTTGAAGAGTGCCAGTGGTTTTCGCTGGAAAAAGGACATCTTTGCTTCATTTGGCCCCTTTCAAGAAAGAAGAGGTTGGTGGCCCGAGCAACTGCAGGAATGAGGTATGGCCCTCTCCGGATGGACATCTGCAGATGAAGCATGACGAAAACAAGTTGGGGTGATTTGTTTGAGCAGACGGTCTGCGGGACCCTGTGTTGAACAAGGCGGTCCGAAAAGGTTGGTGAAAGTTGGTTGCGACTGGATAAAGCTGTCAGTAGAGGAACAGATTTAAGAAGACTCTTAGCCCAAGCCTAAGCCCATCTATCCCTCCCCCAAACGGCACATCACCATGTTTCAACGACATGCTCGTGATGACATAATGTTGCCATGGCTAGGCAAGGCGCTCTACCATCGTCAACACCGCAACAATTGGTGAACCGCCGTACACATGGTGGAGTTGCTCGTGTTTCCCGTTTGATCAACTCCACAAAGAGGGGGTGCGAGCAAAATTCATTGCCAAACTTCGCTGACTTGTTTCGGTTGTTCTCCTTCATGTTTCAACCAGTTAAAAGGCGACAAGCTTGTTGCAGGGCATCCAAGTCTAATCAAGAAGAAGTCGCCCCGTGGCCGGTCTGAGGTGTTTTGGCGGTGATTTCACTCTCCGCGATGTTTCTGGCGCCACGGCGCTACCTGCCTCAGGCGCGCTTCTGCCATAGCGGAACATGGGGCTTTAGGCTGGAATTTGTAGTTTGACTTTTTTTTTCTTTTCTTTTTTTTGCGGGGTATCAAAGTCAGAAAGTGGGTTTCATAGGTGTCCGTTTTCGGTCAGTTTGGTTGCTAAAAGAATGGCATCGGCTTCAATATGGTTTAAACATTTACCAGTGCCCGCTATGTTTCCCAAAGGACACATGCTGGAGTGGATTCCCTTTAAATTACCACTTAGGGGGGGTGACGTTGATAATGATAAAGTAATGAGGCCAGTCAGAGACTGATGCCGGGGTCATTCTGTGGACTGCTGGGGGCCCGGGGGGTATCAAATTCAGATGTGCAAAGACGTAGTTGCAGGAGCCCTATTTGTTGACATTCGAAACCTCTAAAGCAGTCAAACTGAGGGGCCCAGTTTTGCAGCAGCGCAGTACGTTGAAAGGTGTCCCACATGATCGACTTGGCATCCAGATGCCCTTGTTTGTCGTTACACATCACCGATTGGTTGCCAGGGTTGAGTGAGTTTCCATTCGGGTGCAAACACTCCAGTCACATAGTTGACCGTTGCAAAGGCAGGCTTCTCTGTCAGCTTCTTTGGCTTTCACCAGAATCTCACAGACCAAAAGGTTGCTTCGCTTGGGATTACTTGTTTGTTTTCTTCGAGGAAATGGTCGGTGCTGGTAAATATGTGATGTTTAGTGGCACCGACGGCACATGGAGCGTTTTCTTTTGTGCCATCCCAATTCCAGCCTGCGGGTGTTTCACCCGTTTTTTTTTGGGCTCTCTTCAGAAAGGTCAAAGAAATAGTTGCTATGGTCCCCCACTTCAAGGCAACCCGAGTGGATGCTTCGTTTCTTGGTGCTTTACTGAATCTGGATGCCATGTGGCACCCGAGTCTCAGATCTTTTCCGGGATCGCGCAGGCCGTGATGATGTCGCTGTTGTGCTCAACCCTGCGCGGGCCCCGGAATGCCATGTGTGTGTGTGTGTGTGTGTGTGTTTTGTTTCTTTTTCTTTTTTTAAATCAGTGCCGGCAAATTAGGCAAATAACCCTAAGTTGGTGGTTTGGATTGGTGCTTTGGGGAATTGAACACCTGTTTCGTGCGGAGGGTAAGTGGATAAGTCGGAACCACCCCCCTAACAACCAAACCACCAACCCAAGCCACCAATGAGAGGGCAGCTGGGCAAAAGGTTGGCCAGATCCAATGCTGCGAGGGTCTTCGCGGTTTACACGGCCCTCACCATGGAGGAGGAGGACAAAGATGACGCCAAGAAGACCAAGTGATGCATCTCGACACGGCTCAGGTTTGAGGCGGCTGAAGGGTTTTTCGAGGAGCCGAAACCTCACCAGCACTTTGCTTCAAAGGGATTCAAAAGTTCAGATGGATTCTATTGTCCAATATGGAGGAGACAGTGGTTGCTTTAGCATTTCCAGTGCTTCTACCGCAATAGATGATTAGAGGAAACCATCATGTAGAGCCTGAAGACGGGTTTTACGCTTGTCTCAGTTGCCCAAAGCCCGCATCGACCTTTGACATTTTGGATTTCCTGTTTTGGCGGCCACTTTTCGTCAGGGTCCCAGCAGGTTTGCCTTTTATCTCCGACAAGGGCAAGTGAGAGCTACAGTGGTAGCTGGAAGTGGGTTTGCAAAGAGACGCAAAGAGCTGGTTGGCTCAGACAAGACGGGTTGCCCGAGAATTTCCGCGAAAGCCCTGCGACCGCGGCTTTGCGAGTTGCATGCAGAGAGACCACAGAATTGGCAATGCCAGACTGGCCGCTCAAAAAGCGGCCGTTGCCCGTCAGATTGAGTCAGGGTTTCTTACATTCTCCTTTTGTGGGAGTTTCTCAAAACCCCATTTAGTTGGTTTTCAAGGGAAGCCAAAGGGGAACCTGCCGGTTTTTTTTTCCCCCTGAGGGGAGTCCGTATTTTTGAGAAACACCCTTATACGAGTGGAGTGAATCGGACAGGAGCCCTGCAAGCCCAACAAGGGCCCCCCAAAAGCAGCAAATGTGGGCCATGGTCGTGCTGGATTTGTCTATCCACAGCTGGAGTATATGCCCTATTCACAGTGGCATGTGGTTATCCTTGCTTCCCTTGTGGAACCATTCTGAGAATGGTTTGACACGAAAACCAGGAGGCTACTTGAAGGGGCAGGGTGCTCAGGTGGTCACTATGCTTATATCCGACCTCGGGGACTTACCACGGCACGCATTTGCCATCAGTGTGGCAAGCGATGTGTCTCCAACTGCAGACTTGAACCCCTCATTTCGTTGAGGACATGTGTCCTCTTGAGGCTGCTGCATCTTTTCGCCGGTTGTCGGAGCGAGGAGCAGCTCAGTGACGATGCACTGCACGGCGTGTGGGTCGAGTTGGACCACAAGGACGAGGGGGAGCTGGCGCGGAGCCTCAGCGCGAGACTCTTCTCGCGGGGAAATAGTGAGTGTGAAACAGGATTTGGGGATGTCATGTTATTTCTTGTGGGGAACTCCCTTTTTTCCGGGCTGGTCTGTTTCAAGGGAAACTGGCCGGTTCTCCCTTGAGGAAACCCATTCGAGGCCCGGGGTTCACCATATTTCCCCTTCGGCATCAAGCGCGCAAAGGCAAAGACGAAGACTGGCGGGTTCCTTTGTTTTCAAGAGGGAGCGGGGTTAACATGCAAGGAGAGCCAAACTCATTGTTGGGACCTTTTTCAACCAAGCGGACTCAAAGGGCCATCCCTAGACCAAAAAACGTGTTGGGTGTCCAACATCGGGGGGTTCAGAAGTCAGAATCGCACACACTTGTTGGGGTCTCTTGATGTTCAGGTCGGTTCTGGCTTAAGTGCGGGTGGCTTCTTTACGTTGCAAAGCCCACGTGGCACGCCAATTGTGCTCATCCCATGCGTAACTGGACAGCTTAAGAGGCTTCCAAGAAGGGAGACCACAGGCACCTGCAGCAGTTGCTTCATGTAGGAGCGCGGGTCAGCATTTTCAAAAGAAGCCTAGAGAGAGAGAGAGAGAGAGATAGAGAGACAGAGAGAGACCAACAGGTTTCTGCCGTTTGCCGAAAATTATGTTTTTCTCCAGTTGGCTTGAAAGGGAATCTATCACTACTGGAAATATGTTTCTTGTTTCCCAGAGGACTTGAGCAAATTGAGGGTTCTGTGAGGTCCCTAGCCAAAAAAAACGAGTGTCAAAAGACAAAGCCTTGGCAAACACTTGTTGTAGGGCCTCCGTTGTTTCTCAAAAGAAACCTGTCAAAGGACAAGCGCTAGCACTACCAATGTGGCCGTTGTTCGGACCTTGCCCTTGTCTAGTACTTCTAATGCCAGATTCTTTAGTGTTTCATGCAGGGAGATGTACCCGCAATGGGGCAGGGTTTCTTTTGCGGGTACCCTTTCCGGGTCCAACTCCCTAGCTCGACACAAATGGTTGCCAGTGGAAAACATGTCAAACCCTGAGGTCTGGTTGCCTGCTATTCAGGCAACCCCGAATTGGTGGTTTGGGGAGTTGAACCCCTGTTTTTTGTGGAGGGTTATTGGAGAGCAAGCTGAACTATAGTGCGAACATGGAAGTCACAATATAAAACCTAGAGATAGATTGGTTACCTTCAAAAGTGGAACCTGCGGGCACGGGATATTTCGACGTTCGGCTCGATAACAAGGTTAACCGCACCCAAAAGGTCCTTAAGTGTGGGTTGTAGGTCATAACCTAGGTTTCCCTTACAACTTGGCAATGAACGCTGAAGGACTTCCCATAAATGCGAAACCCAATCGCGCAATGCGAGTTGGTTAGGAAGCCGAGCAGCTGTTGGAGCGGCTCTCCATGCAATCCAGGCGCCGAGTTTTGCCCGCTTTCGCATGCCGGGCCTGGATTTTTGTGAGTTGGAACCGCCTCAAAAGTGGTTGGATCGTGAACCACCAGAAAGGGGCCGCAATCTTAAGGAATAGAATGCCCATGTGAGGTTTAGTCAACATGCCAGGCCACGGTTCATTTGGGATGCACATGGGGGGACCTCACTCAGTTTCCCCACAAAAACCGGGGAATTCCTGAGTAACCAAAGGGAAACGCTGTAGGTTGCCCCATGTTCACATTCCCATGCTTGAAATTCGGCTGGCAGATGGGAATTGCTCAAAGGGGTGTTTTTGTTTCTTCAGTTTTTGGTTTTGGTTTGCGTCTTTGCTAGTTTGTCCCGACACACACACACATGTTCAGGGATGGTTTGATTTTTTACAAGGATCAACCCTGGGTTTCTGCCTAACTGCTGTTGGGGTGTGTCTTAAAATTGGGAGCCCGGAAAAAATATCGGTTTCTCTTTGGTTGTCCTTTGTGAGCCAAAAAAGCGTTATACAAGAGGCTGAACAACATACTAACATTGTGTTCCCATGGTCATGACGTGATTTGGCTTTCTGGTGCCCCAAACTAGGTGACCCCCAAAATGGCGGGTGTTGTTTTATTCTCATGTAGAATTGGCCCACAAAAGGATCCATGCTTGGTAACATCGAACATTTTGGCCTTGACACACATGATGAGCAAACAAATGTCTAGGTTTACGGTTGCACGCTGACTTTCTGGAGTCCTGGCGGGTTAGGACCAAATGCTCCTCTGACGCACAGGGTGGGTTTCTTGAGGCAGAACGTCGACGAAGCAAGCAGGGGAACGGGCCTTGACAGAAATGATGAACAAAGATCATTTCTAAGGTCTAGGTGTACTTGCTGTTTCTCAGCAAGGAATGAGGGGATGACCCCTACAAACCATCCCCGATTTGGTCTCCTAGACAATCGCAAAACCATTCCCAAAAACCCGGAAGGGTCATTCCCTACCTGAGCAACAATCCAAACCCGGGTAGATGCAGTTTGGTAAAGGACGATCCCAACCAGAAGTAGCTGCGGCCGCCTCCTTGGTTCCTTACATGGTTCTGGGTATGTCATATTATTTTTTTTGTGGGGATCTCCCCTTGTTGCTGGGCTGGTAATTATTTTTCAAGGGAAACTGACCGGTTATCCCCTGAGAACCCCACAGCCAAACAGCCCTAAGAAACCCATTAACTATCTCCCTTTCTTGCTGGCCCTGGTGTACCTGGTGGTTTCATCAACCAGGGCCATAGGGTCAATCCCTATCGCACCAGGTGGGTTGAAGGAGCCCAGTGTGTGCCAGGCTGCGGGAGAAGTCCCCACAGAGCGCTTTGGCCATGCTGCGCCCGGGCACGGAGTCCACGCAGCCGCCCTCCACGGCGCGGAAAAATAAATCGGGTGGAAGCGGTTCTTGGGGTCGGGCGGGGAACCAAGACCCGTGGGTTTGCCTTTTTCTTTGGTCCTTGTTATTGAGGGGCTTATTTTCTTGACTTGCTTTTGTTGTAATGTTTTGTTTCCTTGAACATCAAGCAAGAAACCAAGGCTGGCCATTTCTTCCCAGGACTTTCTGGGAGTAAGCCGGGAAAACAGGGTTAGCCTCTCTTCCCCGGGTTGGTTGTGGTCGGACTTTGGGGACCCATCCGTGAGTTGTGGAACGGATTCTGTGACACCAAGGACCCCCCCCTAAGTGATGAAGTACTCATGGGCATGGGCATGGGAACCCCATTTTTGGTATCAACCCGTGGCAGTTTTGGGCGGGGCGGCCTACTCCCCTGAAAAAAAACATGTTTTTTTGAGGGCCACTCCAGTCGCTGCAGCAGGCCCTTTCAATCTCTTCCAATTGGATGCGTCTTTGTTCTTGACTTAAAGGGAAACCTAAAGGACCACCATCGTTGGGGTACCCGCATAGAACCCAGCAAATCATCATTTGTAGAGAAGACTCGTTTTGGGGGACCTTTTAGGGTTCTATGGTGTATTTCTGCCACAATAACCTAATTTAGAACATCTAGAACCCCATTTTGACAGTTGGGCTTGGACATTGTGGTGGTGCCAAAGACGCAATGGACCGCGCCAAGGGGCTAGTTGAAATTTCACCATCAACGTCACCCCCAAATGGTAGGTCAAAGGAACACGTTTCTGACTTTGAGAACCCCCTGAAACAGTCAATCCAATGTCCCCAGTTGCGAGCTGTGTGTTTCAACTTTTCTAACGTGTGGTGTTTCTAACGTGTGGTGTTCTCCTAAGACAACTAGGTCCCCCAGTAGTGTCCTTTACCCTTTTTTTGGGGAGGGTTCCCCTACTAAATAGCCTACAGAAAAAAGAGTACCCTTACTCTAACCTCTCAAATCTGGAGGACCTAGACAATGAATTTGCGGCAACTTCTGCTTTGGGGGGCCCATGTTCAAAATCCCGTGTGCGAAAAGCATCCGCAGGCGGCTTCAGCGCGCCTCTCCACCCCGAGGAGATCCTCTCCAGGAGCTCTCGCAGCGCAAGAGAGTGGTCCAAGTGAATGAGTATGTGTCAAGCAGAGGAACCCCCCCCCAAAAAAAAAAACGAATGCGGGTTTTACCTTTTTGCTTTCCCTTGGAACACCAAATTTAAATGGTTGCCCTTTGGGTATCCTTTTGGATCAAGATGAAAAGGGTACCCTCAAAAACAAACACCCACGCAGACACAGACACACGGATACACACACGCACACATCCTCATCTACACGCAGATTTGTTTTCCTCGTGTGAAGGGAACTTCGTTGAAGTGGGGCAGGTGTAGCTGGAGAACAGAAGGAGCCTGATTTTGCTTGATACTACGCTTTTTACTGCTTGAGACAACGCCATTTTGCCCTCGTGGACATGTCAAACGTAGGTTTTGAGTTTTTGGCTGTGGTTAACTGACCTTGTTGAGAGTAGCATTTGCCTTGAGCTTTCCTCAAGTGGCTATTGATGTGCTTTGGGGAAAATCTAGAGAACCCCACAAGAAGATGTTGTGGGCTTGATTGGTTTTAAACAGTTGACACCATGTGTTGATTCTGGACCAATCTGAAGTCGTAAATTCTGCGCACTGCCTTTTGCACTACCTTTCAGCAACATGGTTTGCATCCGCAAGCATTCCACGACTTTTTCAACTTTCACTCATTAATTTCTTGCGGGGCGTCAAAGAACCATGTTCGTGTGTTCTTCGATGTTCCGTAAAAGCTGCCGAGAACATCCTGCTTTGCCAATACCACACCATTGTTGGGACTT
The DNA here is from genome assembly GCA_963377175.1 of Effrenium voratum. Taxonomy (NCBI): domain Eukaryota; class Dinophyceae; order Suessiales; family Symbiodiniaceae; genus Effrenium; species Effrenium voratum. Next base: position 314,547 of record CAUJNA010003846.1, on the reverse strand, counting down.
GAGGATAGCCTGGGACAACTCGAGGAATTGAGCCAGCGGCCTGCCTCGAGCCCATTTGGATCCCGAGAACCTAGGTGTCTTGACGTCAACATTGCCACAAGTAGTTACTCAATTAGATTGGTTCGGCATTCCGAAAGCTCGCTCTCTTTCGGGCACTCGGGAAGTCATTCAATCCCTCCCAGAGAATCTACCTTTGCGTCGCCGTGGAACTCTGTCCAACGCCGGCCCTTTGGTGTTTCTGTCTTGAACAAGTTGGAACGTGCAGAGGCACGGCTATGTTACCTTGCTGGACTACGACATGTCCTTTACGACGCTTTAGAGTCTCACCTTTACGGCTGCGATTGCCGCATTTTGGATTTGGGTCGAGCCACATCCCAGGTCCTCACTTGGCCCAAAAGTGTAGTTAGCCTACTCAATGCGGGACACTTTTTTTGTTGTTTCGCAGGAAGGTCTCCACGTAAATCCTGAGCCCTTTCTTGCAAGGGGGTCATCTTGGAAGACAGCTGCAGAAAATGCCGACTCCCGGATTCTCAGAATGCCGGAAAGGCTTATTTCGAATCCTGTTTGGACCCGACGGGCTAGTCGGTATGACTTTTGAGTTTGCTTCGGTGGTGTGCTTCAAAGTCCCCGTGCTTCGCCCGCCAAGAACTTGCATTCCACAAGTGATGCACACAGGAGGGTGTCTTTGCAACCACCTTGGTTCAAGCAATGTACTAGTACGCAGACCGCCCTTTCAGATCGAGTGGTGAACGGTTTCCTCTGTGCAGGTGGGATTTGGCAAGACAAAGCCCAAAAAAAGGGTACCCGCAAGAAAAACAAGACCCATGTTTTACGAATGCTTCAGGCGTGGCGAGAGGCAACAAGTCTTGCTTTGGTCATCCCCACTTCCTCAAAAATGGAACTTGGGGAGGGGGTGACTCCTGCAATTCCATTGGTGGTTCCATTTTCCCTTTCATGGCAAAGACTAAATAAATGGAATTGGGGACCCCCACCCCCCTCAGGTAGGGGGGATCTTTGGTCTTAGCGTCGAGATCCATGAGGCTTCCGAACTCCGCGAGGACTCTTCGCTGGCTCACCGAACCTCTTGGCCACACCGGAAGTCGCCGGGCGCTGAAGTCGGACGGGCCCGCAGGGTGCGAGACCTAGCGACGTGTGGTTTGGGCCCCGCTGAAAAGTCAAGAGGCTGTGTCTTTGTGAGGGTACCCCCCCCACAGTGGTGGTTTTATAATGCTTTCAAGGGAAACTACAAGGAGAAGCGGTTTGGGGGCACCCCCAAAAAAACCGACGGGCTCAAGTACATCCCCCTCTTGTTCCCGTGGAAATCCACACTAGAAGTCCGAGGGTCTGTCTTTGAGGCTCGAAACCCTAGGCTCGGCTTTTCCTCGTCTTCATAGGAACGTCCGTTTGGTGATGATTTCGTTGTACTTGTTACTAGAACAGGAAACACACATGTGCATACAGAATACAATATGTATTGTGTGATTGGACTTTGGATTCTCCACGAAATCCACTTTGTGGCCTCAGGCATACCCTGTTGGCAGCTGCTGTTCGTAAGCCCTTACGAAGTTGCACACTATGCTCATGCCAGGGATGTCGAGAGAAATCCCTCAAACGCGTTAGGACTCTGAGGAGGTCCCTGTCAACCGAACAATAAACTACATATAAACTCGCCAAAAACGGTATGAAGACAACTTTAGTTCATTTGCCAGCAGATATTGTGTGAACGTCCAGGAAGTGTTGTTCCGCATCATTGGGCACTTTAATTTGATTGCAAAGGATGTTGCCCAAATGTAGCGTGCGACATGTGCTTAGCATCTTACCGGGTCTGTCATTTTTTAGAGGACCCCGCAAACAATGAACAAACAACAAGATCCCTGAGGCTCCGGTGTATGCAACATTTGCTAGCATTTCTAGGCGCTGTCTTGGGGAACCTCCGTAGTTCTCAGGAACCGTCCGATGTCTCCCAGAGCTACATTTCTAGGAGCCGATTTTCGACAAAAAATGCTCCGACAAAAAGGCCCATCATGTGGGGTATATTCATTGTCCAGCTGCCCAAAGATCTTGACTTTTTGATCATTTGACAAGCGTAAGCCATCATGTTGGTGTATGTTCGCTCTTCAACTGCCAAAAGCAATTCATATTTTTTGGTCCACACGCGAAGCTCGGCCTCTGCAGCTCTATTTCGAGGCTCCTTGCTAATCTCAAGTGTCTGACATATTGGTAGGCGAGGGTCTGGGGAACAACCGATGCTCCACAAACTGGTTCGTTGACTCCCATGCTGCATTCGACAAACCATATTTCTGAAAAACAACCCCTCTTGCTGGGGTAATACTCATACTTCAGCTGCGCGAAGTGCTCTTTATTTTTTGGTCCACACATGAAAAGCTCAGCTGCCGAAGCTATTTTCAAGGCTTCTTTTAGCAATGTTTGCCTGCATTTGCCAGAGAAATCGGAAAATTCAGATTTCTGCCGGAAAATCAAGGAAAACCAAATGTAGACCCAGGACATAGATTTGGAATTACATGTTTCGCAAAAGCCTACGAACGGACATGTATGCAGCAATCAAACATGTCAATGTTACGCGATGCTCGGACGGTCTGAGCCAGTTCAGCATTAGCTCATACGATGCGAAGACCGTTAAGCAGCTGCAGACCGCGTAGGCCACCAAACGATCCGCATGTGGAGACAATCAGACTCGGTCTTTTGATGTCTCTTGCGTCTTCTGGGGACAACATCTATTCTAGAATGTCTTGTTCCGCAGAATTTAGGCTGTCCACCAACTCATAACTGAGCATGGTGACAATTGTTCCAAGTCACTAAGAACTATCAGTTGGAGCGGAATGCTGGGATTGCCGTAGCCACTTCTAAACACTTTCCCAGGCGTGCCCGTGCAATGGTATCAGCCAGTGGCAATTGCAGTTTTGACTCAAGTCGGTAATGACTAAGGATGGCTCGCCCCTACAAGTAAAAAGAAGATGTCTTTAGTGGCGCAAGGGGCTTACTGGCCTGCGTGATTTACCGTGATTGTCCGTGATTTACCGGTCCAAATATCGGGTCTAAGAGGCAATGTTTGGTGTAAAGCCGTGATTTAGCGTGATTTGCCGTGATTTCCAACACTTGGCGGGCTGTCGGACATCACAGGAGCATGTTAGCAGTGACCCGGCCCTTGATAAGGCAACGCCGCAAGCTACTTGGAACACGCCACATATCTGGTTTGCCTCTTCAGACCCCCTGGGGCCACGTGCAACAAATGGCGGGTCGTAGCGTTGAGGGATATCTTTTGCCATGAGTTTAGCTTGGGTTTTAGCAGAAGGCGCGCCAAAGCATCGCTGCCTTTAGGCCGGGATCCACCCAGCAAACTGCGCCAACACGGGCAGGCACGCGTTGCCTTCAAGGGTAAAACGCTGCTTGTGTCGTATTGCTGGCATGTGAGGGAAGGGCTGGCTCCTGATATGCGCGGCCTTCTTGCTGGTCAAAGGGCTTGCCGAAGACGTTCTCTTCCAAACGCACCGAGCGCTCCGTGGAGCTTTTGGACTTTGCGGTGCGGCGAAACATTCGCGCCTGGCATGGAACATCTAAATGCGCCGCTTAAAAGCTGCGTTCGATGAACTAAATCACCTTTCAGCGGCAAGAAGGCCGCACACGTTAGGTATTGTGCTCCCGTTTAGACGTATGACATATTTCAGCCTACAAAGCCACAATCAACTAGCAACTAGCATCGCTGTAGAACAAGGTCAGAGGCAACACGCGCCTGCCCGTGTTGGCGCAGTTTGCTGGCTGCATGGATCCTAGCCTAAAGGCGACGATGGCGCACCTTCTGTCGTCCTTCCCGGAAATCCAAGCTTAACTTAACTCATGGCAAATGACATCCCCTCAACCCTTCGCCCCACCATGTGTTGCACGTGGCCAGACGCGCACTGCAGAAAGGCCCTGAGAGGGTCTGAAGAGGCAAACGAGATAAGTCTCGCAAGCCTTAAGCTTCTGCACGTGGTTCCAAACAGCTGCAAGGCCAGCCCAGGTGTTAGAAGTCACGGCAAATCACGCTAATCACGGTTTTACTCCAAATGTTGCTTCTGAGGGCCGACATTTGGACCGGAAAATCACGGTAAATCACGGTAACTCCCCTCCCCCCGGCATCCCGCAGGCCCTGTGTCACGCAGGTTTTTGCGCATTGAGGAGTCGCGTTTGCAGTGATGAGCCGCTTGCGCCGGGCTGTTAGCAGCATCTTCCACGCTAAAAAAGCGCCGACGCGCGGCGTTAGGCTTGCGGAGCTTTCATAACAGGCTACAAAATGTCCGGCCTGCCGCTGCAACTGGTATGTTCCTGCTGACGCAGCAGCCACTGCTGTTAACACGCATTGCTTGGCTATCCCACGCCGCTGGCAGCTCGCAACAACTGTCACCTGCCCAGCCCCATGCCAAAACATTCCCGAACACTAGGTCTTCACAGCCTCTACAAAAGCCAACCTGCCCCAGCACTGTCTGCATCGGCTTAAAACACGCCTCACGATCTCTTGAACACCAGCTGAAGCGACAGTCAAACATCTTATAATGAAGAATCGCGAGAAACACACAAGTTGCTGGAGTTGACATGTGTGTCCGTTCCGTCTCCAGCAGTGAGATGCAGAAAGGCAAGTTCATAGTCACGTGCGTGGGCTTTCCTAGTTGCTAAATTTTAGAGCGGAAAGGTCGTTTTCATGAAGTTCATAGAGTCGGCGAGTATCCAAGTGACGCCCAACAGAGAATTCTACCGTGGCGACCAACAAGTTTTCCACCTGTCTCCTGAATCACTCCTGCTCTGCAAACAGCCCGTCAGCTGGGAGTTACATCGCTGTCTTAAATGCAGTTAAAAGTGCCCAACTTGAAATGATTGCTCTCCTTACAAATGCTTCAAACAAATGCTCGCGGACAACCTGCTTTGAACCAGCACATGGAGCAATGTGTTGCTTCAGCGTGCTTGCGTGATTGTGGGAGATGCTCGATTGTTTGCACAGGTTCAAGGACCATGAAGCATGTTCAGCCATTAGCGGGTTGATGCTGTGCTCCGTTTCCGTTGGCCAAGGTGCTCTTTCCAAAAATTGGTTTAACAAAATATATGCAACCATTGCGCCCCACCAATACGTTTATACAGCCATGACTGCGTGCGTGCACGTAGGTATGTCCGGGCTTGCGTTTGTCACGATTTACGGGCAGTAAAAGCAACAAAGGCAAACGTATAAAACAAAAAAAACATGTACAGATGGATTTACATATTGTTTCCACGCCCTTCACACCCGCACCACCACATCTTATAACATTTTGTTCCTTGCCAACGAGAGAATCATTGCCTAAGCCTTCCCATGCAGTCCAGGGTTCCCAAATGTTCCCAAAACATGTTTGAGACACTTAAGCAGAGCTACAAAACAACAAAGCCACAGCAAAGGTCTCGACAGCATTTGGCTTCTGGGCGAAAATTGCATACCCCCGCTTAGTTAAGTTGACCTGAAAATCCCTATTTGCCTTCTGACGGAACAGGCCTTACTGCTAGAGCGGATTGTTCAGAGCCCCTCAAAGGGCAAATGCGTGATGATAAAGGCCTTTGGGGGGTAAGTTGTAAATAAAGTGAAAACAACTTTCGGAAAGGCCGCATGTTTCGTGATCAGAGGCTAGTTCTTTTACACTTGCTCTTTCTAAGGATTCTAAGGATTCGAAACTAAGTGAGCTAACGCGCATCTCTCATATAGCACCTGAATGTTCTTACCAATTCTGATCATTTTGGATAATGTTGTTAATTTTCAACACAGTCCGATAATGTCTGATAAGCTTGAGCACATTCGGTAAAAATCCAACAAATTCAACAAATTCCGACAATGTAGCCTCTGGAAACTTACAGGCCTTTCGTCAGCTCTGAGACACTACATATGTGCCAAGTAGGCAAGTATGCTCTACATGGAGCCTCAGGGATATCGAGCTAGAATCAGCACTAGACAACTCCAAATGTGGGTAAGCACATGGAGCCTCAAGATTTTAGCCCCATTCTGCAGCGCTCAAAGTACCTAAGTTCAATATTAAAGATGCACCTTTTGGCCTATTGCATCAAGATAATCCTTTTTTGATGATGGGAGCTAGCAACACCTTGATAGTGCGGCAGAGGAGCTTCCGACACTTCCGACAAACCCCTCGATTTTGACAAATGCGACAATGTAGCTCCCCAGGGCATACCCTATGTAGGCTCTCAGGGCCTACATACCTCATGTCAGCAAATATGGCCAACATGGATCGTCAGGGGATAGTATGGCTTTCATTTGCTTCTTCTTAAAACCCTACAAAACGGGTGCCCTCAAGAAAGATGGGCTCTTTCTAGGGTTTCTTGGCAAAGCACCGCTCTCTACCCAAAGGGTGTGATCGGGGATCGGTAGAGTTGCTGAAACGGGGTGTCATTTGCGACATCCTGTGGATGGACGAAATCCATCATCACCAAAGACGCCCCGAAATGATTCGATTCCCTGTAAATACCAATCCGGGTGTCAAGCATGTTTTCATTTCGCGGTGTGAACACACAGGTAATCTGATGACATGGATCCGGTGGATTGCAGTCCCCTCCGAGCCGTACCAGTGGCAGGGGCACCCCCCCGAGCTCGAAGTGCTGAGCTTCCAGGTTTAGCCTTGGAGCGCGAACCAAAGTCGCCAGCATACTCTTTCTGGATATTGTTCCTCGAACTTCAGATGCCTGGAAGTGTTTAAGCTTGGAGTGGGCTTAGATTCTCAGCAAGCAGCACCGCGAGAGATGGCAACCTTAGTTTCTGCAGAGCTTAGACAGGCTAGCTCGCCCTTTCAGGGGACCATATATTCAGTGTCTTTTTGAGACTCGTACCAAGGGAAACCGAAGGGAGACCGCCCGTTTTCGGGGCTCCTGGAAAAAGACAAGCCCATTTGTTTTAATTATGGATGTGTCTTTTTTTGCCGGACCCTCCACCATGATGGGTCACCTTTCAGTTTCCCTTGAACACATCAAATCATGAGTACCCTTTGAAAAGACAACCCCATAAGATACATATATGGATACATTGTACAAATGCACATGTCATCTTCAGGTAAGAGTCATCTTCGTCCAACCATCCACCGGCTGAGGGTCGCTTCTCCGACACCCCCTCGGAGAGAGAAGAGGAGTGGCTTCGACCGGGCGACAGTAGGCTGAGGTCGTTTGGGGTGCGACAATGGGAGCTAAAACGAGAGGAGTCTTTAACCATCATCTTCACAACGCCTGTCCACTTCTATTGTGAGGTACTTGAGCTCCACTGCAATTGTTGAGAGTGGCTCCCTTTCTTTTGCTCCATTGGCTGGCTAATTGGTTGAGGTCACCCCTGACTGAACTCTCTGTGAAAAGCGCTCGCATGGCCGATTCGTCTAGTTCGGCTCTTTGCGGGCGCAGCCTAGCGCATGTCGGAGCTGCTGCACTCTGACGAGGGCTGTTCTTTCGCGGGTGGCTGGTCAGTTTTGCGAGGCTCGGTACTGTTCTTAGACGAGAAAGGAAAGCAAATGGGAGAACTACCAGGTGGGTTCCTAAAGTTTTGAGAAAGTTGCCTTCGGTTCACATACCCCAAAATACCCCTAGGACGAATCTATACGCATCTCACGTTCGTCTTGAAGATCCGACTGCCTTTGCTGGCGTTCCTTGGCCTAGCATTGCACTCTTTCAAAGCCCGGTACAAGCAATGTATCATCAGGACAGTCCTTCGGGGTCAGTGTTTCTTCTTGAGTACAGTGACCCGCCTCACTTCCACACTAAAAAGCTCGCAGTCCTTGTTCCGATCGTTGGAGCAGACCTCGAAGTAGACACCCAGTTGTTTCCAGTTAGTTTTGTTTGTGGAGAGGCATGTCCTTCAAAATCCACGAAACACCGCGTGCCCGCATTTTTCTCACGGAAATCCAGTGGGCCCCTCAGCTTATCGCGAGAACAAGTGCAAAGCGCTTAGGACTTCAGAGGTGCCGGGCGCTGAGGGGGGTTTCCATATCCGCTTTATTGGGTTTTCGGGTCTCTAAGCTTCCATCACGGCTGGAAGAAGATGATTGGTGCTCTATTTCCCTGAAGAACGATGAAGACCCAATCCATCACTGGACATATATGTGCTTGTTTGTTCTTTTTTGCCAGGGACAAAAAGGAAAGGGGTGAATGGAAGTAGGTGTCCTGTTCCAACAGCTCGGTTTCGAAGGTTTCAGTTTGGCTGCAATCACTTGCCAGCGCCATCTGCGAGGACCCTTAGGAAGGTGGTTGAAGGAATGAATGGAAACCAACCAGGTGCGGGGGTGCGGTACAGTATGTGGGGACCCAGATGAGTAGCGCTTCCTGGTGAGAACGTTTGTGAGTGTTGGGTTGGGATACATGTTGGCCCACACAAAGTAGAACAACCGATGCACTGCACATGTGTTTTCAATACAAAGGCCCGACTCCAATAGCTTTGGACGATTTAGTTGAACCATAATCAAGACCCGGGTGGATGAAGGTTAATTTGGGACAGGCCGCCTTGTTGAGTACTTACATGGGTTTGGGTAGAACGTGTCTATGCCAGTGTTTGATTGTGACTCAGTTAGGCCAGGCGCTTTGCTACTTTTCTCACAGCAAACAAGTGTGGGACACCCGATTTATCCGACGTCTTGGGAAGCAAGTATGTTCATATCCCGTTGAAGTATCGGGGTGACCAAAAAGCAGCTGAACAATCGCTGTGACATCCAACTCAAGTGGTTGGGGGAGGTGACTCCCCACGGAATTCGGGTCCACCCAAGGGTCCCCTATTAAATTCACGCCTGGTTTTGAAAAAATCCCAGGGGCCATTTTTTTGCGAGCAACCCTGTGTGCGAAGATTTAAACACTGAGCATCCAACCTTCCAATGGCGCTCAGCACTCAAACCTCTCCCAAGGGGAGCCAGGAAAGTTTTCTCATTTCGGGAGAATTGTTTGCCCAATTGGTCTGTTAGGGCAACAGAAGCTGCTTTCTCCTACGACTCACATGCATTCTGCTGGGGAGTTGGGGGGGAACAAGGGCTGCTTTCTCTTCGCAACGAGTTTGTTTGTCTTTTATTGCTTTCGCAGGGAATTGGGCATTGCCGGTCCCTCAGACTAGCCCGGAAGCTACCAGAAGGCCCACGTAAATAGCACCAGGTCTTCCAAAAGAATCTCTGGGAGCTTTCGCGATGTTCGCTTCGGGTTTCGGGTACACTCCTTGACTTTCCCGGCACCTCTTGGCAAATTGAGGCCTCGGGCCGGTATTTTTTCGCCGGCACGCAGCTTGTTCGGGAGCCGGACATTGGGCTCTGTTGACAGAGAAATCGCCTTGGCTTCGACTCGTGACCTCGGCGAAATAATATACTTCTATCCCTTACTGGCCAAGGCTTCTTTGAGAAGCAACATGAAGCTATCGGCTGCAGCCATGCGCTTGGATCGGAACTTGTCCCAAAAGAGGTACCCAAACTCCCATTTATTTCCTCCGTCGGCCTTAAAGGAATCTATCACCATTGGAAATACTGTGGATGGATGAAATCCTGCCCCACCTAAGAAACCCTGGAATGATTCGATTCCCCTGTAAATACCAACAAAGAATGGTTTCCCATGGTTTCAAAGCGATGCAGGATTTTGTCCATCCACTGTATGTGTATCTTAGGGAAATTAGAGGAACAGAGACACTACATAAACCCCGGCAAGCCGAGGTTGCAAGTCGGCCGGCATCCTCCTTCTGCGCCCAGGCTGTGCCGCAGCCGCAAAGGAACGAACCCACTGGCAACAGGCAAGTATGTTGCTTGGATGTGCGTTGCCAAGTGGTTTGCCACTTGGAACCCGGAACAAGTTTTGACCCCACACAAGGGGACTTATAAGTGGGTACCCTAGAAGCCCCTTTTGGGGCAGAATCCTTGAGGACCTGTGAAGGCAACACTTTAGGCAGGTGTCACTTTGCATGGCTTGTCTTTGGTGTCTCAAAGGCACCGTTCGAACCTTTTGGAAACAATAGCTTTTCCTTTCAACCTACAAAGGTTTCAACCTGGCTGCCGAGTTCTTTGGGTGATGCCTGAAGAGCAACAAAAAGCACCCTCTTACATCCTCGGCCTTCACCAAGTGATCCAACGTGCAGGCTGTGGGCTGAGCAGTACTGAGAGAGCATAATATTGAATCCCGTAGAATCGTAGAGGGTTGTCTTACTTCCTGAAGATTCTGTGTGTGTGTGTGTGTCAACGGCGAGAATCTTTCAATTGGGTGTTGATCAAAAGGTCCATTACATGGGATGACCATCAAGAAACCACAAACAAGATGACTTTCACCACGACATGGAAAAACTTGCCACATGGTCATATTGGGGCCGAAGGGAATATTGATCAACCCCCAGATGCCTTGTGGGTGTTAGTGGCCGTTTTCTGTGTTACCTCCAAAGCGGATCTGACCTCTGGTTTGCCCTGGTTGGTCCATGTTGAGTCACCCCAAAAGCATTCCTGCTCAGCATTTCGTCCGTACGAAGGAGATTCAAACTTCTGCGGGCGGACAAACTACATGGAACTACACAGCCCCTAACCAGAAGGCATGCAACATAGGTTGAAACGGTTAAGACACCTTTGGGGGGCACACGTGTGTGGGTGTGGGTGTGTGTGTGTGTGCTTGGGGCTGGGTCGCCTCCAAACTATGTTTGTTAGGGTTGGCTAGACAGCAAACAGAATCCGACATTTGTGCACCCCCGATTGGACAAGGTAAGTGGTTCGCAACCCGGGTTTATCAGCACTTAGGTTCGGTGGCCTGTTGGTCAATTTTACCAGCCAAGGCATTGCTCAGCCCAGCGCCAGCGGAGGACACGTTTTCTTTGCTTTGTTTTGCTTTGTTTGCCCTAGGGTTCAACCCCCATTAAAAGAAAGGTTGACCCGATTTGGATGATGACAATCCTAAGGAAAACAAGGGTGGTTGTATGACTCACCATTGTTTAATGGTGGTTTGCATCCCAGAGTTTGGTTTGTTTCTTGGGGTACCCATTCACCTTGGTTTCAAGCTGGAAGCCAAGTTGGAAACCTTTCTCTTTTGGGTGAAATGGGAGTACTGGGAACGCCTGAAGGCGGTCACTTTTCTCTGATGCTCAGAAGGCCTTGGATAGACTGCACCGGAAACAGGGAGAACTCCAGGTGGGCTGATTTTTGGTGGTTTACTCATGCCTACGAGTCGCAGCCGGGCGATTCCAAATCGCAAAGTTCCCATTTGGCCTCCGAACCTCTCCTTGTCGCCATGCTTGGAGGTTAGCCAACGAGCTTTTCTTGTCAAACTCGAATCCAGAGGAACCTACTAAAGGGAACCACGGAATAGATAATTTCCTTAAAGATAATCTCCTCTTATTTCGGGCCTCCAGATTCAAAAGGAAACATTGCCTTTGATTCGTGGGCTTAAACTTTTGACTTAGTTTCAGGTATTGAGACCTCATGAAGCACACCCTGAAATAGGAGCGAAGTTAAGAAACTGGTTTCTCAGTGTGCCTCGTTGCTCAGACATGTTTCATGTCCTGAGAGAGGGGCTAAGCTGCTCAAAGGCAATTCTTCAACGCAAGGAGTCATTTGTTTTCAGGTTTTCCGATAGGGATGGAACATCGAATTGGCCAGCACTCCATGTTGAGCCCGACATGTCTTTGTAGCTGTTGATTCTTACTGCGGCTCCGTAAATCAAGACTACGAAATGACCCTCCGAAATGCTTGGTTTGCCTGGGTCCGCTTCTTTAACAGGGGGTCCCTGTAGTTCCCCTTTTGACGGCTTTAAGCATCACCTTTGGGCCTAAGCATCACCTGTAGTTTCCTCTTGGTGGGGTGATTATTTCAGGGTAAAATTCGGGAGCCCTGCTTGAGACCCATGAGTGACAAAGCTCCCAGTGCAGTCCTCCCTGGGAAGACTCTCGAGGCTAGCGAAGGTGAGGTTTGCGAGTCTGCGCCCGCCCTCGTGATTCCTTAGCAAAGGCTTGGGGTAGACCGTTGTTCTATGGGGGCCCTGTTTTCCCCGCTTCAGATTTGCTTGTTGACCTGTATTTTACTTGTCAGCCCAAGCAGCTTGGGACGCGACAACAGCAGCTCCCCCCCCAGATATCGCTTGCTCGGCAGAGGACCCGGCTCTCCGCATGGTGGCGGAGCGTCTCTGCGAGGCCCGAGAGTCGAGAACAACGTCGGATCAACAGATGGATCAACTTCTGGTCGATTGATAGGCCTACATTCCTGTTGGGGGCGTGTCTTTTTCCCCCCAAATGGTGGTTAGCCGCTTGGTTTCACGCACTTGGCCTTCGGTTTTTTTGGTGAGGTGGGTTTGTGGAGGGCCATATGACAGCTTGCGATTGTGGTTCGAGGTATACTACCCTTCTCAACGCGAAGACGCACCACTGCGACAAATTATGCGGTGGGTTCACAGCCTGTTTCCTTTCGAGCTGGGCTTTAGTCACTTTTGGGGTTTTGAACCAAACATGACTTCAATAGCAAACCCAAGTATAGTTATCTACAAGAGTTACTCCTCCACATCAAGTCACAGTTTGCAGATTATAGGAGTTTCAGTCAACTTTCTGTGACACCAAGGGAATCCCCTTCAAGTGCTAAGAGTATGCATGTGAATGACTTATATGGATATCTCACTCAAATGGGCGTCTCAGAAAGGCATATCTGCCCCAACCATGTATCCCAGTATTCAACCTGTTTGCAGAGATCCAGGGAAGACTATTTTCACACGACAAGTTTTCACAAACATGTTTCAGGGATTTGGAGGGGACTGCAAACTCAGATGCCCAAAGCCAATCGATCCGAACTGGCGTTCCCGTCCTGATCTACTTCTAGCCTCGGCCCCACAATGCGATTTCCTTTTTCTTGGGTCCTTTGGTTGCAAGCGAGGAAAAAGGTGCCTCGGAGGTTTCCTTATCAAATCGGCTCATTCCAAACCCAGCCTTTCCCACGTGTTGTCCTCCCGACTTGTTGCACAAAGTTCGAGGCTTTTGCTGGGGTCTTAGAATCGTTCACCCCCAAAACACGGCTGGCTTACTTTTGGGTTTCCCTTTGAAAATCCAAAGCGAGGTTTCCAACCAAAGAAGGCTGCCGAGGTTTTCTCGGAGCTTCTCGGGATTCATGTTCCAAGTCCCCCCCCCTCTCACTTTCCAACAGGTAGGGCATCGTGCCCACTTTGACCAAAGCCTTGCGTAGGCCCTGACCTCTTACCTCAACAAGAAGGGCATCCAATGCTCCACCATCGCCGGGTGGTATCGCTTCTTCTCGGAGATCGCCGGGCCCTGAGATGGTCAGACCGATTCAATTGGCAGACTTCGTGGGGGTGTCTACTGCGCATCTTTCTAGGGGTTGATTCAACCACACTGAGGTCAGAAGGGTTTGGCCAAGCTTCTAGGGCTTGATTCCTGTACCGTTCTCTTCAACCATCGTCCTTTTGAAAAGCCGATCCCCGGTTTCACCTTCCGAGGTGTTTCTAGAAGGATCCCTGGACAAAATGGAAGGTACCCTTAAGAATCTTCCCTTTGGCTTGCCCAGGGTCTTTGTTGAAACGCACACCGCAGATCATTTCAGAGTGAAAGAAGGACTCGAAGAGTCAATTGAAGGCCTCCCTTCACATTTTGTTTCGAGTGATGCTGGGATATCGTGCCTGGGACATGTGCGGGGAGCACCATGCTCGCCTGAAAGAGGGCCACACGGCCTATATATATATATATATATCTCCGTTTGGGCAACCCGCTGGTGCAAGAGGAAGCAGCACAAGGAGAAGTACGCCTCAAATGAAGCACAAGGAAAGGACACCTATGATTGTGAATTGTCCCAAAGGAAACCATATTTTCCAGACATCCAATGTCTGGGAACTGGGCAATGGGAGAAAAGCTGAAGGACAATTCAGCCTTGGTTTGGCAGCACATGAGCGTGTCATTTTTTTTTGGGGGGGAACCCCCTTTTGGTGGGTTTAAATGGGAAACCAGAAGGACACCAACCCCTGTTTGGGTTCCCCGATGTTGGAGACAAACCCATATTTGTCAGAAATTCCCTTGCTTCAAACACTGGTTGAATGAGCAGGCACCCTCTCCCGCTTCCCTTGTTTTTGGGAATGAACGGTTTGGGACATCCCCAGAAATGGTTTGCGGGGATCATTCCCATGGGTGCTCCCAGCTTTCTTGTTGGGTGGTTTGCTGAGGGTACCCTATTTAGGGATCTTTCCAGAACAGAACCCTCTACTTGAGAGGTATGTGTGTGTGTGTGTGTGTGTGTGTTTTTTTTCCCGGGGACCCCACTTTGGACACATACCCGTTGGGCGCTTTCTGATGGAGGATGCGGACAACAGCGGGCGCGCCACCTTTGCCGAGCTTGAGGATGCCTTCAATCGTTGCTTGCGCCAGGGGCCTCGCTTGGGAGAAAGAGAGGACAAGGAAATAAATCTAGCCAAACAAAGAAAACCAACAAAAAGTAACCAAGGAAGCAAGCAATCAAGCAAGCAAACAGAACACAACAAGCAACAGAACAACACAAGCAAAAAAAAAAAGACAAGCAAGCAAGCAAGCAAGCAAGCAAGCAAGCAATCAAGCAATCAAACAATCAAGCAAACAAGATACAAAACGAAGAGAAACGACGCCCAGCTCCATTCCATGGGACCTGGTTCTATATGTTTAGCATTGCCTTTCTGTTAATCGTTTTGTGCTGGGGCCCTTTCTTCAGGCAGCCCCCATAATAGGCAACAGGGTTTGCATTTCCACGGGCACTATGATAACTATGGAAGGCCTCTTGCAAACGGAACAACTGGAGGCTTAGTATCCCCGGATATCTCCGGAAACCCGAAACCCGTGTTGAACCATGTAATTTTTCGCGCCCCATGGGATTGACCCCGGGTTTTGCGAGAACATATTCAAGGCGACATTTGTTGCAAGGATTCGGCCTTGAGAATCTTTGGCTTGGATTCACTCACTTGCCCAAAGCGAATCGACCGGATCTGACCTTGGGGTTTCCCATGTCTTGGTCCGTGGCCCCCAAGAGATGAAGCTGTTTCCAGATCCTTTGGGGTGAGTTCCACCAGGCCCAAAGTAACAGCCCGGAAGAGGCCTAGACCGGGGGGGTTCGGTGAGTCTCACTGCTGGACTTTCTTGCAGCCCTCGCGAGATGAAGCCAGTTGAGTCCATCCCAAGACTTGGACTTTGCGGCAAATTTCTTTGTTGCGAACCAAAAGTTCGGAGTGTTTCACTGTAGACTGTGCCTACTGGACAAATCCGTTTCGCACCAGTTGGTGGTAGGTGGTTTGTCCCCTTCTCCATGGGGTTTTATGTCATTCCAACGGAACTGGTTCAGGATTTGGTCCACAGCATCTGCGAGGCGTCCCTTCGTCCCTAGGGCCAATGGTAGCCGAGGCAGCGCCCGGGTGTCGCGATACGAGCTGCTGATGCTTTGGCGCCGGCTTGATGCCGATGGAAGTGGCGAGGCCGTTGATTCAAGCCAGGGAGGAGGTGCCAACTTTGGACAACGATGTAAACTGTGTTTGGTTTGTTCGTGTTTGCGTTGGACAGCCTAAACCCGAAATTCAATTTTGGTCGTTGAACGGAATTTTGCCCCGTCTGCGTTGGACACCCTATGTCATCCCAAATGTGGGCCAAATGATTAGTTTGTGCGCTTTCTTAGCACCAGCCCGGCTGCTCAATAGCAGATTCATCGAAGACAGGTCGCTTTGTACAGATCCTGTGATTTCAGGGCGTCAAATCAAGGTAATCTGAGCAAGCATCGGTTGGCCCAGAGAATAGAGGAGACTGGTTTTGTTTTTTCAGGTACATTTTCAGGTGGGCTGAAAGGGAGTTCCAGTATGGCTAACCAGAAGAGACGTCCCCCTTGTGCTATGCTTCAGTCTGCTTACCCAGAAACCGCATTTGCCATCAGAGCAATATCATGTCCGGGGTCCCTTTGGACAATATGTTACTTTTGAGGCGCACACATGGACCACAATCAACAAAAACTTTTTTGTGGGGCAGCAGCTGAGATGGACGTCTTCGGCATGTTTTCTTGATTCATTGATATCACGTCGAACTTGGCCAGCCAGTTTTCAGCTCAAATGGCGAAATCACGGCGCCCGCTTTGCGCCTTCGTGGCCCTCGCAGCCTTCGGCGGTTGGACGTTCGTGGGGCCCAGCCCGGCGACGCCTCGCGCGGCGCCACGGCCGGCGCTGGCCACAGCGGTGGCCCCAGCCGTGGACGACGCTTGGACGGCGCTGAAGGAGACTCCTTTGCGCCGAGCGTCGGATGGCAAGGAGGTGGCGTTGACCAGCTTGTGGCAGGAGAACGAGAAGGTGAGGGGTGGAGTTGGCTGCGTGATGCGTGTTGTGAGTGGCTGTTTGAAGATCGAGGAGTTGCGCTCACCTTGAATTTGTGCGACTTGTGATTTTCGAGATCTCTCTTCGGATGAATTAGGGAGGTGTTCCCCAGCACAAGTGATCCGGATTCTCACTCAAAGGGACACTCCATCTCTCAAAGTCAACCAGGTGGTGGTGGCATTCTTGCGCCACTTCGGCTGAATGGCATGCTGGGAGCTGGGAATCCAACTGAAGCGGGATTGGCTCCCGAAAGCTGAGAAGGAGAAGGTGAAGCTCTTGGTGGTGGGAGCCTTGGCTGGGTTAAGGTGAGTCCAATGACCTGCTTGTTACATTGGGACTAACACAGAACCCAGCAGAGGGTCTCGTTTAAAGGAAATAGTGTTCCAGGACCCCTCAGTTTGGTGCCATGTTAGTGTTTCGGAGGGTGTACGTTCTTTTGACAGTTGCTGGCGTGATCGAAGACGTGAGAGACATAGTTTTCATAACTGCTGCAGAATGCCTGCTTTCATCCACTTGCACATTTGCATGAACGTGTTGAACCAGTGTTTTAGCCCGGCTCATCCCATAGTAACTCAAGTTGGTCAAAGGAGTGCTACAGTATTCCACAGTTGTCAATGTCGGAGGTCGATCAATGAACCAAGCAACCAACACACCAATCAGAAACTCAATCAACCCCAGTCAATCACTCGACCGCCCAAGCGACCAAAGTTAAGGTTTTGGGGGGTCAAAGGTCCTATTTGGACATGTGTCAAAAGAGGGATTTGCACCCCCAAGATGGTGGGCTGCCAGTTGTTCCTTTTAAACCAATCCAAAAAAAGGTTGCTTTTTCTCCAAGAAATAGCTGTCCCCTTTAAACCAACCCCAAAAAAAGGGTCCACCCCCCGAAAGAAACGCGCGTCCCATGGGGACCCCATGGCGGCCTTTCAACCGACGCAGGCATCGGCACCGCGGAGAGCGCCAAGGAGTTCGCGCAGCAGGTGGGTCTTGCGCCTGAGATGGTCTTCGGGGATGAGGAGGCGGCAGCCTACCAGAGCCGCTGGGCGAAAAACGAGGTTCTGCAGTAGTGCCCTTTCTCACCCCTTTTTTGGGGGGAGGTTCCCCTACTGAAATAGACTGCAGAGAAAAGGGTACCTTTATTCTAACCCCTCTACTGGAGGACCTAGAAAATATGTCAGTCGAATGGATTCCGGATTCTGTTTTGGTATTCAAAGGGAGACCCTTAAGGGAAACCAGCTGTTTTGGGGTACAAAGTTTCTCCATTGGTTTTGGTGTGGGTCAATAGTTGATACATCTTTTCGCAACTGGCAGGCTATAAGTTTGCAGAATGGTCCTAGTCGCAGATCTTTCAGATCTTGATTGATGCAGTTGGTGTGCTAGGTTGATTGATGCGCCGGGAGTCTAAGCAAGGCAAAGTCGCTGTATTCCTCTTCAACCAGTCTCGGACGTGGACCAGATGAAGGTTGCCCTGTTTTGGTTTTGAGATGGTAGCTTTGCAAAAGCCCTTTGTCCACTTCCAGAACTGTTGAAAAGCAGGTGCTGCCTTTGACTTGAGTGTAGAATCGTCCTTCCTCACATATCCTGAGCTGTCCTCAGGCGAGCGCTACTGAGGGAAGAAACACTTCCATGTACATCAACTTCAGAGTCACCGCAGAATTGCCTACGAACCAAATTAATATTGATTTGAGATTTCGCCACTATTCGAATCACCATCCTCCACGGCTTTGATGTTCAACGTTAACCTCGCACGGGACGCGGGTAGCTGGGTGCACTTTTCAATACCTTTGGTTTATTGCAACGAATCTCCACAACAGCCGGGAAGCTGTGGCATGGTTTGGAGTAGCCGTCAATCAATCACATTGTGTGCTCCACTGTTGGCAAACGGAAGTGGTTGGATCAGGATCGAACATGTTCCCAAAGGAACAAGATGTCCCTTGCAAGAGCGACGTTTCTTTGGGCCGCAACTTGGCGCAAACTCTGACTTCCGGCGAGGCATTCGCTTTGTGAACTCCGACTTCGAGGAGGACGAAGCTGACATGAGTCGACTGAGCGCAATGAACTACCTGGAGTCTCCATGAGCCTTAAAAAATGGGGTCATTACCCAAAATTAAGGGGTCATGGACCCATGTTTTAAGGGTCATGGAGACTCTAGGTATGTGATTTGGTGCTGATTCCATCCCCGATCTCAAAAAGTGCTTTGTAGCTCAACGATTGATTCTTTTTCACAAGTCGTGATGCTGGTTTTGCTGTTCATCCCTCCTTTTGGCTCGGCTTTTTTCAGATCCGTTGCCAGGACGGCCGGCAGCGGGGCATGCGCATGATGACGCAGAAGACGGCGGATGCCGTGCGGAGCCGTGCCAACGGCCGGCCCGTGAGCTTCTTTGGGCTCTTCGACGTGCCCTTCTTGCGACCTGGAAAGAGGAGGTTCTGAGGGCGGTCTCGTCGATTCATTCCATTTCCCTGAGGGTTTATGGGAGAGGGAGCTATGTGGGGCTTATTCGGTGCTTGTCCTTGGCTTATCCTTGGCCCATCTCTAGCTAAACCTGGGGTCTCCACCATGCTTTTTAGTATCTTGAAGGTGACTGGAGCGACTAGATATATGGAAACAGAACCTGAACATGTCGGTCCTGGAGATTCCAATGCTGAGGAATTCCTAGGCGTTCTGGTTCTCAAGGCGTTTTAGGCGTTTTAGGTGTTTTGCATTTTTGTTGCGCTGTTTTGCGGGCGTTTGCCCTTTTTTGCGGGCGTTGGGCGGCAATTTGCGGGCGTTTGTTTCTAGGCGTTTGCGGGTGTTTGCGTCCAAAACAGGGTCAATGCCGAGAATGACTAGGAATTCCTTGACGTTTGAATCTGCAGGGTTTTGGTATCCTCCCGAGTTCGGCCCAGCTCGTAGACCTCCCAGGGGGGCAAGGGGGCGGCCATCCACGGTTCAACCCTGTCTCACACGGAATTGTAGCAACAGCAAACCCGCCTCCACTTTGAACTTGACGAATCCCCGAAGATCAGACGCGTGCAAGTCCATGACTGGTCCGGATCTAGATTTGATTCCCCCCCGGGTTCTTGGCTTTCTTTGATCCCATTGATCTAGCGATCTCCGTTTCAGCTCAAGTGTTTAACCAAACTTGCCATGATTTCATCTCCAGATCCCTCATCCCTCACCAGGAATGGTTGCTTCCATGTTTGGTTTTCGATGGTGCAACGTAGTGATGCTTACTGCCAGTACTCTAGGGGTTGATTCCTCATTTTTTTTCAACCATCGTTCTTTTCAAAAACCGCCCGTTTCCAACCTGGGATTTTGATTTCCTGAAAATCTCTGGAAAGAATGGAAATGGAAGTTACCGCCAGAAGAAGGCCCTTATTTTTAGGGCTTCTTTGGGGCTCCCTCCCCCTCCCCTCCCCTCCCCTCCCTCTCCCTCCCCTCCCTCCCCTCCCTCCCCTCCCTCCCCTCCCTCCCCTCCCTCCCCTCCCTCCCCATCCCTCCCCATCCCTCGCCCCCAGCGCCCAGCCATGACAAACGGATCGATGGCCTGGCTGCTGGCGACCCAGTACCCAAGTACCCAGTACCCAAGGATGACCAACGACGACTTGGAGACGGCCAAGGAGATCTACAAGCCTTTGATGCCAGAGGGCGACAATGCCATGGACAAGACCCTGGTGCAGGGCGGCGCTTCGGCTCAAGCGTCAGGCATTGTTTTTTTGTTGGTGTTTCGTTCTATTTTCGGAGGGGCTCTTGGGTTGCTACTTTCTGTGTCACCAACCGAATTCCCTTTGAGGTAACCAAGTAGTGGTAGAAATGCCTCACTTTGGTATCACGTATTTCGGGTTACTTCCCACGATGGAGGTGTTGAGGTCTCGGGGTGGTCACGGAGTTGGTTGAGAAAAAGAGTCACAGTGTTACGGCACTTTGACTTTGGTTGCCTGTGGTGGATACACGCTTTCGACTTTCGTTAAAGTTGGTTTATGATGCGATGCTTGAAGGCTACATGCTACTAGGTCTTTTTTGGGGGAGGGTTCCCCTACTAAAATAGACTGCAGAACAAGGGTACCCCTATTCTAGCCTCTCTACTGGAGGACCTAGCATTTATGACGAAATGCTAACTATCGTTCACGTTGCGTCACCAGTCAATGACCCGGGATCGAAAGGGTTTCGGAGCCACCTACGATGAATGCCAGCTGGACATCTTGTAGCCAACCCTAAAAGTGTCAGTGTATTGGCTACGCACTTGTTCAATCATGTTTGGGATGTATCTTAGAACATTTGCCACACGGAGGATTTGGAAGACCTGTTACTTAATGTTTATGTTCAACAGTGGCCACCAGCACCGCAGCCAATTCCTGATAGGTGTTCTGGTTTTCAACGGCCAGCAGCAGGTGTACAAGCACCGTGATACGAGTGTAGGCGTGCACGCCGAGCTGTCAAAGGTCATGGCTGCGCTGGCATAGAGCTGCGAGCTGTTCGAGAATATTTTCCAAATATAGGGGGCCCAAATTGTGGTGTTCCTGTTGGTTTCCCTTAAACAGCACAAGGAGGGGTACCCTCAAGTCACACCCGTATGATACAAACCCGATGGAATCTTGGTGCAAAGTTAGTACTTGTCGTGATCATCCTTATGCACGAGCCAGTGAACATAATTTTGCAACAACATGTTTGACACTGCTACTCTGTCAAGTATAGACTTCCATGTTGAGATGTTCGAGACACCGCCGCGATTTTCAGCAACGCGCTGTTGCTTCGTTAAACTGCATGCCCACCTGTGCAAATGTACATTCCTGGGCATTGCAACGCCCGCAGACTGGTAACACGCTGACGTGACGGGGCAAAGATGGCCGTACGCAAGCAGAGCTAGGCGCAGGACAGACATTATCCAATATGTTTGTGTTGTTGGGCGACTTGAGGATCATCAATCCAAGACTATCTAAGGTGGTGTTTCTTCCTTCGACTCAATCGATTCTCTACGCGTCGAGCACTGTGTGCCCCCTTCGGGGCATTGTGCCATGGTCAATGGACAAAAGGCTGAAGTGGTGCCACCAGTATAGAGACTTGCAAGCTTTCTTTGCTTTGCTGTTGTCCTATTGCCTACACAGTGTTCCACACAACCGTTTAATTCCACGTGGTTGCAAGAAGAGTCGAATCATGTCCATGCGTTCCCTCTTCTAATGTTGAGTTTGCACTCCTTTGAAATGGTTGAATAGTAGACCTAACCCATATTGATAATTCGGCATGTTTGACCATGGCTTATTGGAGGAGCCAGCACGGGACGTTGTGACTAGTCCCAACTTAGGGACTATGATTCGCCCGTGCCTCTCCTCTGGAGATTGCCCCCCAACGGGCCACACACAGATGCCCCG
Source organism: Effrenium voratum (assembly GCA_963377175.1). NCBI lineage: Eukaryota > Dinophyceae > Suessiales > Symbiodiniaceae > Effrenium > Effrenium voratum. Next base: position 292,896 of record CAUJNA010003846.1, on the reverse strand, counting down.
CGTGACGTCCAGTTGCGGAAGCAAAAGAGCGGCCTGCCGGGCCGGGTTTCAGGATGAACGCGTGTCGCTCTTGGCGTTTCTTCCCATGAAGCTCATGAAGACATGGATCACCATGGAAGGTTGTCGGCTGTCAATCGATGCATCACCATGGGTGTGGTGAGTGGCGACTCTTTCAATCGTACAACTTATACTTGTATCTAGGTGTTTCTCACTCGGCCTGTCTCTCATAGCACGCGCACGGCAGAAAGCAGTGCGGCGCGCTAGGTCTGTTCCCTCACAGAGGGCGCACAACGTCGTTGGCTGTGCGCACAGGTCGCTTGGCGGTAAAGGCCAGCAGAAACCGATCGAGGTTGCTGAGGGCCGGTTCGTCTATACAAACAGCCAAGCCCTGCAAAGGCATGTGGATCCGGAGACCAGAAACATCAATGCCGTGCAAGAAAGCGCCCGGAAGCGAAAAAACTTGGCACATAGCTTTCACCACACCTCTAATGAAACGAATTCTTTGAGCCAACGTCAGTTGGCCGGCCAAGGCTGGGGAGACCTCATCACTCCAGCACTCGCCGCTGTACCTTGCAGAAGGAAAAGGGTGCGGTAGCCGCGCCTGAAATGTAAGCACTGCCAGTTCAAGCCAAGAAATCTGCACAGATCGTACCGTGGGTTCACGCAGGAATTGCTGGAGCCAGAGCACGAAAGAGGCAATAAAGGCAGTACCAAATTGCCGCGCATAACTCGACTGTTGCCAGATGTGCGCCCAGTTGGGGGGCAGGCCGGAAATCCAGTCACCACCATCAAGCATGGTACGCATGACAAATGGAGGATCATCAGGATGTAGAGCACCTGGAGCTTCGCATGCCACAAGGTGCCCAGCACCTGCGATATCAAGCTGAAAGCTCCGAAAACGGTCAACGGCATCCCAAGTGGCCTGTTGGTGTTGTCGAAAAAGGTCGCGGACATGCCAAAAAGCGAGAGGGCGTTGCCGGTGAGCACCACGCGCCGCCGCATCTGCCTGATCATTCCAATATGCTGCCCAGTCTGCTGTGTCTGCAAAAATGTCAGATATCTGTGCATGACCAGGTACATGTTGAACAAGCAGCTCGCCTGAGGCAAAAAAAGAGATGGAGCGTCGAAGTTCGGCCCATAAATCTGCATGTGTGTCTGGTAGCGGAGACCGCATGCGGCGTATGAACTGTCTGACCAGATCGTGCCCCGGCTGGAAAAGCGAATCAGCCAGCGGGTGGCCATGAGGATCGCCATGAGCTCCGCGCGGTCAATAGATTGAAATAAACCTCCCAGTGGAGCTGCTGCCAACAACGTCCCATGCGTAGCCGACACAACGGCCCATGAGGCACAAGCTATGTCGGGACGATTGGGCGCAAGGCAACTGCCGTCGGTAAAGAGGTCGAAATGCTGAAGACCGCCGGGAGCGAGGTTGCTGGATAAAGTATCAGCTTGTCGATAGAGCTGATGTTGCAGATCACGAAGGTGTGGGTTTGCTGAGGGTAGCAAGCGCTCAGTGAGCGAACGTGGATGGGCATCCCAATGCTGAACCGCCCAAGAGTGTCGTGTGCGGACCGCCTCAAAGGTCGGGCAAACCAAACAGCGATGTGCCAGTGTGTCATCGGCACCACAATGAGGGCAGGCCGTGCCCTTAACAAGATCGAACTTACCCTGCACATGCCCTGTGAGGAAGGTGCCCTCACGCAGAGCATTGACCTGAGCGTGCTGAAGTGCCGTGAGATGTGCCTCATTTCTACTGGGTGGCCACTGAAGACCCACCAGCCCGTTGTAATCCTGGCGATGGGCGACCTCACGCGCAAGTCTCTGCCGCCATGCATCTTCAAGACGTACCTGGGTAGAAGGCCAAGGGTCAGTCAGAAGATCGACCGGCAGGCCGTGGTGGTCAAGCAAAACTGGTGGGGATTCCACCCGCCACCAGATGAGGTCGCATTGGTCGACAAGCTTGCTGAAAGGCCCGGAGAGCATGGAGCCGATAAAGTGCTCGTGGAAGGATTGCCACAGGTCAAGGATCCTGTGGTCCTTGTTCAGGAAACGGTGAGCGTCATGAAAGACCCTGATGAGCTGGAAGGCTCCTGGGTCTGTGGCGACATTGCCGCTGAGTAGACCAAGTCGAATGCCCGGATGGGCACCTGCCTTGGCGTGGCCAAGTGCCCGAACTGCCTTGGTGCGTAGTTGGGCGATCTCTGCCCAGGGTAGCAGCGAGATGGAGACAGCGTGCAACGCTTTGGGCCAGAAGGCCTGTCGTAGTATGAGCTGCTTGATCGCCGTGGGCGATGAAGAACGCCGCAGCTTGGGCCAAAGCGGCTCCAAAGAGTCCAGTCGTGCCCGGAGAGAGCCAAGAGCACGTGAACGGCAAAAGGTGAGCGCACCTCCAAGGTCGGCATGTGCAAGCTCGACACGGTGACCGAGCTGTCGTAAGAAGGAGCGGTCCTTTCCATTGGTGGCCCAGTAGTAAGTCTTCTCGGGATCCAGGCAAAGGGCCCAAAGATTGTAGAACTCCTCCATGACCAGTTGACCGCGCAGCAGGGAGCCTACGTCCCGGGCAAGCAACTCGAGGTTATCCACATAGGACGACGGTATGGTGCTTGGAGCAAATGCCGACTGATAGGCATCCCAGATCCAGTCGATGATGCACATGCACACAACCGAGAGGGAGCATCCCTCAGGAAACCCGCTGTTCGAGGTGATCTCCGTGCTGAGATGATCCTGCACAAGGAAGTGCCGCTGAACTTGCTGCAAAAAGGCCTGCCAGGCGCCCAGAACCCGAGGTGGAAAGCCAAGAGCAGTGGCAGTCTGGAAGAAGACTTCACGACGTATATGCTCGAAGGCTTTGCGGATGTCGGTGGTGCAGCCGCAAATGGAAAGTTGCTGTTGCAGAGCACATTCAAGGAGAGCCTGGGTGTAATACCAGAAATCACCAGTCTCCCGGCCAGGGATGAAGCCGAGGATGCCACGTGGGAGCACCTGACTGAGCTGCTGGAGCAGACATCCTGAGCGAAGGGAGCCCCAGCAACGATAGATCATTGAGAAGACCACTATGGGTCGGTAGTGTGAAATGACGGTAGCCGCATCGTGCTTGGGGAGGGGATGGATGAACCCCTTGAGTAGTTGCTGGGGCCAAGAGGCCCCGGATTCAATGTGCGTCAGGAGCTGTAGTAGTTGGCGCTTGAAAGAGGCAGGCATCAGCCCGAGATCAAGATGGTCGAAGCCGTCTGGGCCGCGTGCTGATCTGGCTGCAAACTTCTTGGTGCCGAGTTCCCATGCTTCAACTGCCAGGTCGGGGCATGAAAAGGTGTGCCGGGGCAGGTAAGCACGAGCAAATGCCAGGACCCGCTGCCAGGTGCCAGGATCCGGTGGATGATCCAAATTCCATCGGGCGGACCAATACTGTTGCAGGTGGATTGCCAGTTCGGAAGGGTCAGAGACGACCCGCTCATAACGAAGTTGTTGACCTGGACAGAGCAGGAGGTCAGAGTCAACCTGGTAGGTGAAAGGAGACAGCCGTGTGACTCGTGCTGGAGAGTCCTCAAGGAGCCATTGGCCTGAGTTGTCCTCCTGCAGATCGTGGTCAAGAGCAACATGATGGGTGCGAGGATCAACGTCGGTGATAGTGGCCTCGTCTGCGAGCAGAAGTGGTCAGCGGCTGTCGCTCTGCTTTAGTCACATCCTGAAAAGCCTCGCGGATGTGCTCCTGACGCCTGGCCTTGAGAAGCGAGCAGCGCTGACGTATGCTCCAAGACTCGAAGGAGCGGTAATTGGCCTCGAAATCCCACCGTAGGGTTTGCAGCTGTCCAATGTGAGGCAGAAGCCTAGGGAAGTCTGTACCGGCACCCATGGTCTGAACCGGCCGGGTTCGCCACCAGAACGTGAATTCTGCGTCGAAGCCCTTAGCCTCCTTGATGGCCTGCCAGGTGAGAAGCCTGTATTCGATGGCTGTTGGAGTTGTACTGTTGCGCTGTAAATTGTGGTACAGTGACTGAAAGCGCCTGAGCTGGGTGAACCAACGGTGATGAGTCCGACCCAAGAAGTCGGAAGCAGGAAGGGCTTCACCCGATCGGCTAGGCCGTAGCCGGGGTGGTTGGGCCGGTCGTAATTGTGGGGCAGAGGCCTGCCCGCGGCCTCGGTAGGAGGGTGGAAGTCGTCCCGCAAAGTTGTGCTGTAAATGTGGTCCCAGACTAGCTTCGTAGTCCCGTCCGAATTGAGCATAGAAAGAGGTGGTTGTGCCGCGCCAAGAGGCAAGGTCGTGAGGTTGGTAGTCCGTATGCTGCCATGAAGCAGTATCCAGGCTGGACCATGGAATTTTGGCCGGTAAAGGCCAGTGCAGTTGGGCAGGCAGCTGGGTTGGTATATCAAACCATCCAGAGACTGTGGAGTGGTCGGCGAAGCTGTCGTGTACTTCGGCACGTTGGAAGTACTGGCGGAGTTCGGGCGAAATGTAGATTCGGTCTGGTCGTGTAGCGCCCTTGCAGGTCGGCAGAATGTCCTCCTGCGTCAAGGAGTGATGAAGGTTTTGGACTTCTGTCCATCCCAGGTTGGCCCACTCTTCGAATTCCGGAAAGTCTTCGCCGTTGAAATCTCCAGAAACATATCGAAGGCCACTGCGCCCATAAACCAGCTCCACAGAGATCTGCTGAAGGAGGTTGCGCGTGGCTTCTCGTGCACGAGGCCAAGTGGGACCAGTTGGCCAGCCATAAACGACTGTGCCGGTGATGTGAGTGTGTCCCAAGTTGAAAGAGGCAACCTGAACCCGGCCAAGCGAGTATTCCGAGTCAGGAAAAGGCACTTGCAGCCTGTACATCGGCATGTCTCCCATCTGATAGACACCAGCCCAGGTGCCAGTCGTGAGACTCCGGGCCCGGAGTGGAACAGGGGCGCCCGGAAGGAGCCAAAGCCGTCGCTGCTGTTGTGAGGCAATGTGCCGAAAGGTTTGGCAGCAAGCCTTGATCCCCGGCTGTGCCAAATGCGTCTCAGCGAAATTGAGGATCCCACGCGGAAGGCTCAAACAAATGGATTCTTTGGCCCGAAGGCCGGTAGGATTGGCGAAGGAAATCGCAAGCGGGGGCCCCGGGTTGATGGCCTCACCGAGAGGGTAGAATTTGGAGGGCAGACCCAGCTGCCAGTGACTGGCAGGGGGAAGCGCAGAGCACATGCGCCGTTTGGAGAAGCCAAGCTGATGGTCCGACCCAAAACCGCAGCCACAGAGTGCTGCGCTGCGCAAGAAGAGCCGGGCAAGACCAGCAGCAAGGAAGGCTAAAGTAGTATGCGGTGCAAAAATGCCTGCACTGAAACGAGTGAAGGCTGCCCAAAAGGAAAAAGCTGATCCAAGATAGCAAAGCACATAGCGTCCCTCCCCCCTTGGAGTAGAGGAGGTCTTGGCGTGCTAGTCAGCCCATACGAGGACGCTTCTCCAGAAGGGCCTCCATGTTGGCAAAGCCCCTCCCAATGTGGTCCTGAAGCGCGTTTTGGCCGTCCTTGAGGGTGGCCACCTCGTGTCGCAGGTCGTTCCGGAGAAATTCGACCTCTTTGTGTTGCTTCTCAAGCTGGGCTTGCAAGTTCTCGATCCTGTTGCCTTGGTGGCAAGTTGTGGCTTGGATTTCGCCAAAGAAGGCGTCAAAGCGCTGGTTTTGCCGTTGCAGCTCCTGGATACTGACCTCCATTCGCTGCATGCGCATGTCATCCTGCTGACGTTGGTCAGAGTCGTCGATTTCCATAGAGGGATGCTGGTTGACGTGTGCTTGCACATGTGCTGCAAAATCGGCTTTGAGCCTGGTCTCAAGTTGCTGTAGCCGATCCGGGTTGTGGGATGACTGCGATCCTCCCCATGGATCCTTCACCAGCCATGGGTCGGCCGGGGCCGCCTGTGTGTTGGATGCGCTGGCCTGTTGGCCACCGTTGCTGATGTTGCCGGTGCTTGTGTTGCCCCCCCGGATGTGCTGACGGGTGGAAGGGGTGGCAAGGACCAAAGCCTGCGGGGTAACTCGGCTGACATGCTTGACGAGGGTGATCGCCGCATCGCCAAAGGAGCCTTGCATCACGTGAGAGGGAGGAGGTAGGTGTGAGCCCACTTCCCATGCGGCCCCCTCCGATCCTCCGCCTGCTGCATGGAGGACCTTGGCGTCCCAGCTCCACTTGGACAACAGATGCTGGAGATTACTCCTTTGTGTGCCGAAAGGCAAAGGGTAGATGCGGTAGATGGAGTGAATCTTCGAGCTGACAAATGTGTCGGTGGGCCGAAGGTGGCTGAAAGCATCGGCATGGTGCTCGGCACTGAACCGCAGGCCATACTTGGAGTGGATCCTGCAAACGCAGATGGCATGATCGACAATGCAGAGCTTGTGCAGGGCGTCCATGAGGTTGAAACCAGGAAGCCAAATGGCTCCGTATGCTTCGTCGGCAAGTTTGCCACAGTGAGAGCGAGGTTCAGCGTAAAAGCCTGAGGCTCCTGATGCTTTCTGAATGCTGCGTTCCGCACATTTCGGAACCCGAACTAGCACTGAGAACGAGGTCGCCTCTGATGGAGCACAGAATTTGCCGTTGTTGGCAAGCCAGCTGCGGCTCCAGATGTCAAGCAAGAGCACCTCCAGAAGTTCATCGGCTGGGGCGTGGAACTTCATGCAGTCCGTGCCGCATCCCGAGGCCTTGCAGAGTTGCAGGACTGGCACAGCTTCCAGGAGAGCCCGAATAGGTCTTTCCTGAAAGACTGACCAGTTGTGGGGCCAATCATCACGATAGATTGTGAGCCGTAGTGTCTGTGTTGACACTACCTCCATGGTGTGCTGGTGGTCGATGTTGCGAGAGATGGCTCCCTTGCCGAGGGAGATTAGACTCCCTTGTATCAAGAGAGGCTCTGCAGTGGCAATGTAGGTAGCTGGAAACCGGAGCTTGCACTTGGAGTGCGCCTCGCAACTCAGCAGGAAGTGGCGTCGGTGTGAGAACTCCGAGTGCCTCCTCAGAGATGATCTTACCTTCCCGGAGGAAGGGGGCCAGTTGTTGAAGACCGCCGAAGGCAATGCCCTTCTTGCCCTGACCTAGGGATTCGAAGGGTATCTGCTCCAAGGCGGTGCCCTTGTCGTCTGTGAAGGACTGCTTGATGAGTGACAGCTGGCTTGGGTTGACCGCCAAAGGCGTTTCTTCCAACGGCCGAGGCCGTGACTTGCGTGTTTTGTCGGCCGGTTGTACCCGGAACTTGCTGTGTGCTCGTTGTTTGATCTTGCTCTGCAGTTCATCTGCCTTTATGAGGCGAAATGAAGTTTTGGGTCGTGAGGCATATGCTTTTAGGGCCTGCCAGGGTTGTGCTCCTCGAAGAGCGGTAGTGACCTCATTGTGCCCAATCATCTTGAGGGCAAGATGCGCACGCTCATCTGCCCTGTCATCCAGGACGCCTTTTTCGGCGAGAAGACGCCTCAATTGGTCCAGCAGTTGTTGGTCGTCGCCGCCAGGGCCAAGACCGATTGGGGCCTGGTGGTAGGCATGCTGGTCGCGCCAACAAAGGTCCAGAAGGACAAGGTGGTGGTGCATATCGCTGATCGTCGGGTGCTGGTCGGTAGAGATACCAGTGGATGGTGAAAGGGCTTGCATCGTAGCAGGGAGAGGCAGCATGGAATAGGACGAGCGTGCCAGCTGTGGCTGTGGACAAATGTGGTGAAGCCCCAGGCAGAGGGCGAGATGCAACAAGGCCACGGTGCCGCAGGTGTGCGGAGACAGCTGGGTGATCAGCCTGCTGGAGGTAAAGCGCAAGAGCTGTCCTGAAAGCGTAGCTTGATCAAGGCAGTAGGCAAAGGCTGCCTGTGCGGATGCTGTGCCTGCAAGGCCGTCGTAGTGTTGGCAATGTAGCGTGTCATGGTCGGACTGCATACTGACGATGGTCCAGTGATGGTTGTGAAGGAGGAAGACAAAGACTTCTGACTGGTCAGGGTCACCATTGAAGGACCAAAGAGGGCCTAGCTGGAGATCGATGGCTCTGCAATGCAGAGGTGGTCGGTTGTGAAGTAGTGCAAAAAGATCGAAGGCACCACCAAATAGAGCGAGGCTGGACAGGCCAAGAGTGGTCGTGTCAGGTCCGGAGCCGTAGGTGGTGACCCACAGGTCCCAGCTATGCCACAGCCGTGCGTCCTGGTGGAGCTGCACATGGCCCACTGAGAGGGTGGGAGCTGTGGGATCCAGACCTGCTTCAGCAAGGAATTGGAGCAGCAGAGATCCTGCGGGAAGCAGGATGGATTGAGACGACTCACCAAAGTGCAAGGTGACGAAGATGCCGCCGTCGGGTCGAGGTAGTGCCTGCTTCTTCAGGACTCGTCTCAAGTTGTAAGGACCGCATCGCCCAGAGGGTCGGAGATGAGCCTCCGGTGCAAGGCGTCGCGTGCCATCAAAGAGCTGAGTGGAGTATCCCCAGTAGCCTTGTACATCCTCAGCACGGAGAAGTTGACCGACTGTTGTAGGTGCGCAAACCCGCAGTGGGATAGGTGGTTCGTCCTCTGAGGAGATGACTTCGACGGAAATTGGGGTACCTGCGCGATCCCAGGGCAGGAGATCATGGACATGGTTGAGTAGTAGGTCCTGGTAGGACTGGATGATGTCTGTTGGTGGCATCGTAGTGTGAGTGTCGTAGTAACCATCCACGGTGTTGGCGAGGTGCGCAAAGACCCAAAGCGCCTGGATGGGCGCTGCCGACTGCCCCAGCATAGGCAGTGAGGCACGGCCTGGTAGCAGCTTGACTCCCGGAGGAAAAGTCAAAAGGGTGGCCGCCTCAGAAGGGTGCAAATGTCGCATTGCACCGTCCGTAGAGTCCTGCACGCCGAAACCACGAAGGCCTTTGGTCAGAAGACGCCAGGGCAGGAATCCCTTTGACCGACACATGCAAGGACAACCCGAAAACACATGTCCATATGAATGCAGCATGGTAGGGCAGCAACTGTCTGGGCGAAGGATCCGTTGTTCCTGTCCAGCATGGGGACCAAAATACCACTCCATTTCTTCGGCGGTGAAGAACAGGGGCGAAAGTTCCTCTGCTGTCCAGCAAGGCCATGAGGGGAGAACATCCGCAATGCACTTGCAACCTGTGTTGGTTGGCCAAGAACGGAGGGCAGGGGTAGGCAACCACTTGGGCACCAGCAGTGCCCACCAGCGTGCCCGGCGCATAGGCCACTGTTCCTTGAGGTCCAATACCACCTGTACGAAGTGCATATCCATGATGTTGGCAAAGTCCCTGAGCGCTTGTTGCAGCCGAAGATTGTAACCTGCTTCAACCACGCACTCGAGGATCAAACCGGTAGCCTGATGCAAATAAGCGGACCGCAATACTCCCCAAAAAGCGGCTGCTCGCTGATCATCAAAAGCACGTCCATCACCCTGTTGACTGAAGGGTTGACAGGGGAAACCGGCGGCTTCCAAAGTGGGACCAACATGTCCGGCTAGATGCAGTGTACAAAGGTCCTGGTCGCTGGTGATGTTGCCGCAAAAGGCTGGAAACGAAAAATTCATCTGCAAGTGCCGGATGGCCAGGGCATTGATGTCCATTGCGGCAATCACTTTTGCGCCTCCAGCTGCAAGGCCAAGGCCAATACCACCAATACCTGCACATAACTCTTTGACCTCACCAAAGCTGTGTTGGGTGGCCTCAGCCAAATGTACAAGCACGGATTCCGGTGTGTGGCTCAGCGAGCCATCTGCGTCCACTTTGTAAAAGTACAGAGCATACCGGTGGCCAGTCTGCAACATCAGGTGGACCATGACCGTGAGTTCGGTCCCCAAGATCTCGCATTCGGTGATGCCCTCCTCATGGACGTGCTTTGCAAGCACCACACCTGTGAATGCCTCCCCCGCCGTCGGGGTAGAAATCCAGCGAAAGCGATCCATGGTGTCACTCCCCGAGTATTCGCAGTCCCAGCTCTACCGCTGGGAGGGCTCGGGCCAAGAGCTTCTAGGTGTTTCTCAAAATAGTGGTTCCTTTTAGGTTCGGCTGGAATATCACTCAAAAGGGAGTCCGAGTGCCATTTTTGGGTTCTCCCATGTAGATTCCTCGCGCAAACCATCCCACTCTCGGATTGTTAGCCGGTGACTCCAGGTCTGTCACTTGAAGTGGGTGGCAGAGTTGGCTCGTCGGAAGGATTCGGTCCAAGTAATTGACTCCAGAATGGAGCCTGACATGAGCCCAGGTCCTGTCAAACCATTGTCTCCAAAAAGGGGGTCCCCCCAAAAGGATATCTTTCTAGAAATGATGCCTTTTTAGGTTCCATGTCAATCTGTAGGGGAGTAGTTGGTGGGAGGGTAGCGGATCAACATGTACATTTCAGAGTTCACAAACATTATCAGAGAATGTGATTATTAACCAACACTAGGGGGATGCTCATACCTCAAATAGGGATTTGCGTGTCCACGACACCCACTCGCAATATGGTGATCTGCTTTGAATTGACAAACTAAGTGTGTTAGCAGCTGTGCCCTGTCCCCCGTGGAGAGTTGCAGGGAGAGTTTGTCGTGTCCATCGTTTGGAGAAAAAGAGGGAGGCCACAGGAGGCCAGTGTGCCTGGGATGTTCAAAGGGATTTTTGGTGGGCGAGTTTTCCTGGTTCGGCACTGTCCAAAGCCGGCTCGGGCTACTCCTCAATACGCTCATGTGTTGATGTTCACAGCGTTTATCCCTAAAAGGGGGTAGCCATAAACATCCCGACATGACCAAATAGGCTCAGTTTCGGGGATGCGGAAACCAAAGGTACAACTTGCAGTGAGCCAACTGATTTGACGTGTTTCCTGGGCAACGACTGTGTAGATGCTCGAAGATGGGGTGTCCCTTGGGCAATTTGTGCAAAATGACAACGACGCAAGGATGTGGGTTTTCCTTCGAGTGTCCCTAACCAACCCAGAAAAGGTAACTCCAAAAAACACACACGTTTGGTAATATCTTAGAAAACATACCCATTAATCCCCACCTCGCAAATGCTTTCACCGGGAAACCAAGGTCATTTCCCTGACGGGTGGTCACACACCGGCTTTCGGAGGGGTCGCCTTTGGGCACCGCCTACAGGGTTCCTTGTATTTTGTCCCAGCATCCCCCAAAGGCGTTGTTTAATTGGCCAAGGTGATGCTAAACCACCAGGGGAGATCGGAACCTTGTAAAACCCTGGTAAACGCCGTGATACCAAAATTATCTGTGGGGTCGGCCACTATATACAAATGGAACCCACCAAGCAAAATGCAACTAGGTGATTTAGTGGAACTCATTGAACGGATTCATCTTCTGAGCCAAGACATCAGTTAGATTGGCAGTCCCAGCCAGAAATAGTTGCGGATATCCGCCTTCTTGATTCTTGAAGCACGGTTCTGGGATGACGACCATTTTAATACCGGGTTTTGATTATGACTCATTTGGGAGCACCTAAGAAAACCTGGTTTCTGACTCGATTCCCCTGAAATGCCAACAATCGTTATGGTTCCCCATGGTTTGAAAGTGGTGCAGGATTTTGTCCATCCACAGTATCACTAGGGGACTTATGACTAGGCTTCATTTTTGTTTTCCTTCCGCCAGGTCTCCCTCGAGGAATTTGTGAAGCTCATGTACAAGTGCGCCGCCTTTGTCCATCCTCGAAAAAGCTTCGTGGGTCGAGTGCTCTCAAACGGACTGCAAGAGTTTGGTCCCGGGTTTGGTAGCCTACCACAGAAAGGAGGGGTTTGCGCACCACCCGGTTGGCCATGTTCAGCTTATTTTCCTCGGTGATGTTTGCATATAAGCCACCCTTCTCTATCCCCGAGAGAGTTCTCAGAACCCTTCTAAGAAAAATGTTTCTCAGACCTTTCCTTGGTGTGGGGGTGCCGTTGGTTTCATCCCTAAAGGCTTTTTGAGGGCGATATTCTTAAGCCCTGGGCGTTTCTCAAAATAGGTTTTGGGCCCCTAACTTAGCGCGGCGGGAACGCGGCGATTTGTGCGATTGCGATTTGCGATTTCTGCGAGCCCAAGGTGAATCGCAGCGATTTGGGGAATAGTAGTTAGTTTCAGGGGCATATGTGCTAAGCTTGGTTGGATATGGTTGGGTGTCGAAGCAGAAAACGATTTTCATCAGCTCAGGGTAAGGCAAAATGGGTTTGGGAGCGATGTTTGCTTTTGTGGTTGTGGTTTGGCTGGGTAGACAGAGAGGCAGCAGGTGCGGCAAGGCTCTAGAAACGATTTTCGTCTGGGGAAAATAGGTTTGGGAGTGTTCCGATGTCTGCAATAGTTGCAGGCCGAAGCAGCGATTCAGAGGGCGACTGAGAATCGAGGAAGATCCTTCAGACGCAAAAGCTTGTGGCTTCAGATATCACTTTTGGCCCTTTCCCGTGCAGAGAAAGCAAGGCAATGTCAAAACCAATGCTTTCTGCGTTTCGCAATGAGAGCCCCTAAGCAGCGATTCAAAGCTAGCGATTTCACATCGCTGCATTTGCGATTCCCTGCTTTTAACCCACAGCGATTTGAAAACGCAGTGATTTGCGATTGCGAGTTTGCCTCGCTAAGGCCCAAAAACTCACTTGTCCAAAGCCAAACTTTTGATCTTTTGGTGTTCCTATTTCGGTCCACCTGTTTTGATCCCAAAAGGTGATTACCTTCTATTTGAGACAAAATGGTCGATGTCCTTTCCTTTCGGCTTGCCAATAAGACCAAAAGGGCCTTCATTGGAGATCCTGGTGAAACCTTAGCTGTGGTTCCATGTCCAAAAATTGAGGAACCTGAATGCATGGTCATGGTCTGTCTTGTTTGGAGTTGGTACAGTACCCCTTTTGGAGGTTGCTAAAAAACGCAAGCCAAAGGGACAACCAAAAGCAATTTGGGGGTCCAACTATCTTGAGGCACACTCACCAACATGAGCGCAGATCTTCCGAAAAGCCGACATCCGTGAGTCCAAGGTTTCACCAGAGCTTACAGGGATCAAGGGACCAGCAAAAGAGAGGTAAATACAGTCTTAGCTGGTAGTTGCTTGGATCTTCCGTTGAATTTTGGGGTAATGATTTGCCCCAACAGCTACAAGTGAAAGAGCACGGCGCGCCTTCTTGTTGAGCTGATGTCACAGCACTTCCCCCCAGAAATCGCCTTCCCCCTTACCAGAAGGGCTTCTCGGTCATGGGAGGGTTGAACTCCAGGTCGCCTCTTGGGCTTGTCCCATTTCAAGAGGCTCAGTCCCTGAGTTCCCGGACTACTTTTCGGGAAGACCAGACTTTTCGTTTTCGCCGATCCACTGAACGGCTTTGGCCAATTCGCATCCAAGAGCCACCGAACTTCCCAGGACAAAAACCAAACGCGGGCGAGCCTCCGGGGCCTCCGACCTCGTCCGGGCCGCGGTTTTTGGGAGGTACGAGCTGGCCATGTGGCCCGAGAGCAGCGATGAAGACCTGGCGAGGGTCGTGAAGGTGGTGGGCGAGGGCATCTCCAGGCGAGCGGATTGGAGGTGCCGAGGCAAAGCTCACTTCCTGAGGTCCTCGACTTTAGTCACTTTTTTTGTTTTCACCAATTCAGTGGCAAGCAGAAAAGGACCTGATTTGCCCAAGCCCAGGAAGTGGGAAAGTTGCAGTGCTCGCTTGGAGTTGGTGCCCCTGAGCTGGGCCTATGATTGCACTTTCGGGTTGTGACAGTCAACCGTGGCGAAAACAGGTAGGTCAAGTCCCTACAAGCGGTTTGGATGGACATTGGATGGTGCTTGGAGGGACATCCAAATGAGACCAGGTGAGGGTTCAAGTTAGACACTGGTTACCAACCTAGCTTATAAGCCAACAGTCCTTCGTCAGGAGTCCTGCAAATGGGTAATCCCCAGTCTCGTAGATCAAACTCGATTGTTATTGAGCCTGCCTCTTTGAGCCTGCCTCTTGTGAGGTGTTGTTCGAATGCGCGAAGGTTGGTAAATTATGATATATATAGGACACCCAGATTTGTCACCGCTATTTGTGGAGATGCAACTTGTTCCACGTACTTGCTTTTGCCAAGCGAACCCACTTTTTACCTTTTGGTTTTCCTACTTTATCACTGCCACAACAGGTTCGCCTTTCATTTGGGTGCTTTGCAACTGAGTTAAATCATTTGCCAATAACATCCCTCTTTTCCAAAACCCTTTTTGCGCCAGGTGGCACCACGTGGAAGGCAACTGGTACAAGGCCGAACCGTGGTTCAGTCCGTCCACAGATGAGCCTGAACAAGGGGTAGGTTATGGTAGGTTTTGTTTTGGCGCCTTCGGTTGTCCTTTGGTCAGGAGTTGTTCTTTGGTTTTCTGGTTTGGGGGCTTTAGGTGACTGGCGGGTATTTTGGGGTATGGGAAAACAGCGGTTTTTGGACAGCATATGGTTAAACTTCCCCCAAATCTAGCTCAGTGCAGTTGCCGGCTTCGGCCACAGGGCTAACAAAAAGATGGAGATAACAAAAAGCTTGAAGGGTTGAACAAAACGGTTTGGAGGGCTCAAAAATGGCTCCCTGGAAAGGGGTAGCCGGTCTTTCGAACATGGGTTTGCCTGGTGACCTCTTCCGAAGGGTCCATTTATCCAAAGACAAGGAGGGTGTCAGAAGGTACACACGGGAGGTGTGTGTGGCTGCTTCCTTCAGGTGGCATAAGAATCATCCAGCTTCCACTTGCGTACAATGGATGTTCTTAATTATCCGCTGGTTTTGCAAGAAATCTATCAATGCGATTGTGTGTGTGTGTGTGGGTGGGTGGGTGCGTGCGTGCGTGCGTGCGTGCGCTCGTGCGTGCGTGCGTGCGTGCGCTCGTGCGTGCGTGCGTGGGTGGGTGCGTGCGTGGGTGGGTGGGTGGGTGGGTGTGTGTGTGTGTGTGTGTGTGTGTGTGGGTGGGTGCGTGCGTGCGTGCGTGCGTGCGTGCGTGCGTGCGCGCGCGCGTGCGTGCGCGTGCGCGTGCGCGTGCGCGTGCGCGTGCGCGTGCGCGTGCGCGTGCGCGTGCGCGTGCGTGTGGGTGTGTGTGTGTGTGTAAGAGTAAGAGTAAGTGTAAGTGTAAGTGTAAGTGTGTGAGTGTGTGTGTGAGTGTGTGTGTGTGTGTCTGTTTGTCTGTGTCTCTGTCTCTGTCTGTGTCTCTGTCTGTGTCTGTGTCTGTGTCTGTGTGTGTGTCTGTGTGTGTGTGTGTCTGTGTGTGTCTGTGTGTGTTTGTGTGTGGCTGTGTGTGTGTCTCCGTGTGTGTGTGTTTCTGTGTGTGTGTGTGTCTCTGTGTGTTTCTGTATCAGTGTGTGTCTGTGTGTGTCTGTGTGTGTGTCTGTGTGTGTGTCTGTGTGTGTCTGTGTGTGTGTGTGTGTCTGTGTGTGTGTGTGTGTGTCTGTGTGTGTCTGTGTGTGTCTGTGTGTGTCTGTGTGTGTCTGTGTGTGTGTGTCTCTGCGTGTCTCTGTGTGTGTCTGGGTGTGTCTGTGTGTGTGTGTGTTTGTGTGTGTGTGTCTGTGTGTGTGTCTGTGTGTGTCTGTGTGTGTCTGTGTGTGTCTGTGTGTGTCTCTGTGTGTCTCTGTGTGTCTCTGTGTGTCTGTGTCTGTGTCTGTGTGTCTCTGTGTCTCTGTGTCTGTGTCTGTGTGTCTGTGTGTCTGTGTGTCTGTGTCTGTGTTTGTTTGTTTGCTTTGTTTGTTTGCTTTGTTTGTTTGTTTGTTTTTTGTTTTTTCTCTGTGAAGACAAACCAACTAGACCACGGTTGGCCCGAAAGCATCACAGCCCCGTGACCATTCTGCGCAAGTTGCTCTGGGCAAGCGGCGAGGTGCTTTGCGTAAGCTGGTTTGTGCAAGTTGCTCTGCGCAAGTTGCTCTGCGCAAGTTGCTCTGCGCAAGTTGCTCTGCGCAAGTTGCTCTGTGCAAGTTGCTCTGTGCAAGTTGCTCCCCGTGCAAGTTGCTCCCTGCAAGTTGCTCTGTGCACGCTGCTCTGTGCAAGTTGCTCTGTGCAAGTTGCTCTGCGCAAGTTGCTCTGCGCAAGTTGCTCTGCGCAAGTTGCTTTGTGCAAGTTGCTCTGGGCAAGGTGCTCTGCGCAAACTGGTCTGTGCAAGTTAGTCTGCGCAAGTTGCTCTGCGCAAGTTGCTCTGTGCAAGTTGCTCTGTGCAAGTTGCTCTGCGTAAGTTGCTCTGCGCAAGTTGCTCTGCGCAAACTGGTCTGTGCAAGTTGCTCTGTGCAAGTTGCTCTGCGCAAGTTGCTCTGCGCAAGTTGCTCTGCGCAAGTTGCTCTATGCAAGTTGCTCCGTGCAGCTTGCAAAGCTGCGGACCAGGGGTGAATCGAACCCGCGACCCGCCGGTCCCGGGAGCGGGCGCGCGAACCACGAGACAACTCCCGAGGACCGCTTCGAACAACAAAAGTCGCAAAAACCTCGAGGTTTTGCACCGCGACCACGCCGATCCCCGCAGAGGGTCGCGCGAGCCAAAACAAAAGTCGCAAAAACCTGGAGATTTTGCACCGCGACCACGCCGATCCCCGCGTCGCGCGAGCCAAAACAAATGCGCAAAACCCCGTGAGTTTTTGCACCTCGACCACGCCGATCCCCGCGTCGCGCGGGCCAAAACAAATTCGCAAAAAACCGTGAGTTTTTGCACCTCGACCACGCCAATCCCCGCAGAGGGTCGATTTTCGTAGAGTGTCGTCGGCACTACCCCCGCCGCCCTAAGAAAAGAAGTCAATTGCACTTGACACTTGACTCCTTGACTCCATGCACTTGCAAGTTGCACTTGACTCCATGCACTTGCAACTTGCAACTTGTACTTAACTCCGTGCACTTGCAACTTGCACTTGACTCCATGCACTTGGCTCCTTGCAACTTGCAATGACTCTCTCCTTGCAATGACTCCTTGCAATGACTCCTTGCAATGACTCCTTGCAATGACTCCTTGCAATGACTGCTTGCAATGACTCCTTGCAATGACTCCTTGCAAAGACTCCTTGCAATGACTCCCTGCAATGACTTTCATGCTGATGATTCCTTGCAATGACACCTTGCAATGACACCTTGCAATGACACCTTGCAATGACTTTCATGATGCTGATTCCTTGCAATGACTCCTTGCAATGACTTTCATGATGATGATTCCTTGCAATGACTCCTTGCAATGACTCTCATGAGAACAACTCAAGTGAACCCAGCGGAAGAACCCTTCGCCATGCTTTCGGGAAAAACAACGCAAATGGAGGCTAAACAAGCAATCTGGGATGCATCTTGTGGGCCATTTTGTCGGCTGCGCGCGGATGCTAAAACTCACAGCTTCTGATAAGCGGATTTCCATAGAAGAGCTAAAGCGGCATTTAGGCCCTAATTGAACCCCCTTTTTACGAGCTCCCTCGCTCGCTCCTCCTTGGCCTGCAGGGTCAAAGGGAAAGGGGCCGGTGAACGACCAACCTGAGGTCCCTTGGTACCCATTTCGAGGTTTTAGGTCATACCGCAATGTACCTGACATTTTGCTTTGACCCAACACGAAGCCATGGCCGAGTCGATCGACTTCCCCAAATGGCGTCGGCCACAGAGCCAGGGCGTCAGCGAGCACTGAGTTTCTTGATGGCGGTGCAGCTCTTTGTCCAAAGAAACTCAGATACTGAGTCTAGGTCCCCAGTAGTGCCCTTTTTACCCGTTTTTGGGGGTTCCCCTACTAAAATAGACTACAGTGACTACAGCAAAAGGGTACCCTTATTCTATCCTCTCTGCTGGAGGACCTAGGAAGGAGTTCATTTTGCCATACTTGCTGAACGAGTCAGACTGAACTGCAGTGGGCTTTTGAGATAAGAAAGTCTGGCGTGACGGTCCCACTGACATTTCTAACTACTCGTTGCTGGCAACTTGTATTTTACAGTGGCCATACTGGATTTGAATGTGTCTTAAAACAGGGTGGTCGCCTTCTGTTTTCCTCCTTTGGCGTTGGCCCAAAGGGGTATCCCCAACGCCAGAGGGGCGTCCAGTCACTCCATGGCCGCAGAGTGGACGCTTTTACCTCCGCGGAGTGCAAAGGCTACATGGAGAGCGAAAGCTCTGGCTTGGTAAGAGCAGTTCTTTGCGATTCTACCATGCTTCAAGACTTGCAGCTCAAAGAGCAGGGCGCCTTACAGGATGCCTGGCAAGGATTGCCAGAAGTTGTGGGCGGACAAGGTGAAGCTTATCTCATGACCCCCCTCGTGGGGCACGTGCTGATGTCCCCCATTGAATCTTTGGTTCAGGTTTGAACACCCAAGAATTCCCCTCATTTTATCTGGTAATTCGGGTCAAACAGCTGGCAACGGAGGGCTTGCTGGGCGGTCTGGCTCAAAAGCCCGGGAGTGGAACTCACAGAAGCTCCAAGATTTCAAAGCATATAAACCTCACACAGTTTTGGCTTGTGGGTTCCTGAACCTTTTTTCACCCCTGTTCCGGAGCAATCCGGTAGGTGGTTAATATCCTAGGCGGAGCAAAGCTATAACCCATTTGCAGCAGAGTTAACCCTACGTACTAGCTGATGTAGTTTATGCAATCTCGATTGGTTTATTTTTGATACACATGAGTCAAATTTTACCATCCGACAATCCGAGTCTGCGCAGAACGCCTTTTGAGTTTGAGTGGGATCTTCTGAGCAGTGCAGTCCCCCCAAACTGATGGGTGCCTTTTGTGCATGGTTCTTTTGGCTTGGCATTTAATTATAACTCACTTCCTGTGTTCCTGGACTTGAGACTGTTTAGGAAATCCATTTCAGTACACAAAAAGTCTGGACTTGTTTGGCCAATCCTTCACCAAGATGCCCAGAACCGATCCGATGTCCAGGTGTTCCTCTTGATCGACACCCAGGGCACAGGACACGGCCAGCGCCATGAAACCCCGGCCGCCCAATGAGCAGAGCCCAAACGCCCCCTGGCTCCATATGGGTTGTAGTATGGTCTACAAAACCCCTCTACAACCAACCAAAAGTCAGTGGTTTTTGGCGCTCCCATGAATGCAGGCCGCGCAGCGCATATTGCCTGAAGGGGCAAACTTTAAACTCGTTGCTTCTATGGTTGTCCACTGTTGCAAAGGTTCAGCATCCAGGGATCTCTTGAAAGTGAATTCTATCATTGTATACACCGATTCTACCCTTGCAGGTGCTTTCGGATTCGATCTAAACCCTTTTTTCAAGCTGCGTCAAGGCCACTGGGCCAGAACAGCTTCAAACAAGCATGACAAGTTGAGAGGCATCGAGCAAACTGAGAATACCGAGGCAGGTTGAGAGCAATTGAGAGCTTTTATTCCCTTGAATGGCCTCAAAATCGACACGTGTGGCAAAGAGCATTTGAGATTCAAATGGGCTTGCCCAAATAAGAGCCAATGAGCCCAATTGAGGATTATCCAGTGCATTTGAGAAAACGGTATTTTGAAGATTGACATTTGAGCTGGTTTCACCTGAGGGGTGGCACCTGAGGGGGGGCGAGTAGTATCCTTGGTGAAGTGGCCATATGGGTTCAGGGGTTTCTTGGGTTGATGGAGGCGTCCCAGCGCAGGAACGATAACCTTCGAAGACCTGAAGAAGTTCTTGCGAGGTGAGAGCCTCTGCTCGTTTGGCCCAGGTGTTGTGACTCAGGTCGCACGTCAAGCGATCCCCACTGCACAGTGCTGGAGGCCTTGCTTCCCAGCTGCTCATGGCTTCCAAAAAAACAGAGCTCAAATATCCAAGTACGGAGAGCTGGTGTCTTTTCCTGGTTTCCGACCAGGAGGAGGCTCTGACAAGCTTGCGTGCCTGAGAGCAAGGCATTTGCGAGTTCTTTGGTTCAGCTTCTCAAAGTTTGTTCCAACAACAAACTCACAGTCACCGTGCCCAGGGCTGACCGCATTTGCCCAGCCCTATATAAGCGGTCCATTTGAGCTTCCGGACATTGGCGACTCACTTCGTCAGCCTGCAAGTTATCCAGCCGTTTTGCGGCAGCCTTCTGATGTTTACACCAATTTGAATAAGCCTGATGATTGGCGTTCAGGCGCGGAAGGGGTAGCATGAGGATGTTTTTGTTGTGTACTCGTTCGATTCCCTCATTTTCCGTTCGGGAATGATTCCATCAAAAGCGGAAGTTTTCCCACCCGGCTGCAGTTGGCAAAATGTGGGGGTTGTCCGAAAGAGTATCCAATGTTGAATGGAGTTGTTTGGGGGAACGGGAAGCACACCCCCTGGTTTTGGGTTTTCTTTTGGCTCCCAACTTCCTTAGCAGGCCCCAATACTTGGGTTGGTCTCAAATTAGGGGAACCCCCAAATGGGTGGTTTCCCTTTGGTTTCCCTTCAAACCAACCCAAAAAGTGGCACCACCAACAAAAGGAGACTCCCACTTGCCTTTGAAGGTTTCTCTTGAGACCGACGTGACCTTATGGCATGGCCCGCTGTCCAACAGTGATCAGCATTTCGGTGGGGTCCCTTGATTGCAAGCCATGCCAGATGCATGTGGTGTCCTAGAACAGGAACCTTTGTGGATGCTTCTTGTTTGGGGGCCCTGCCAAGAAATGTGTGTCTTTTTTTGGCCGGGCACTGGCACAGCTTGCCTGGCAGGCAGGCAGGCAGGCAGGCAGGCAGGCAGGCATGCAGGCAGGTTTGGTTGGTTGGTTGGTTGGTTGGTTGGTTGGTTGGTTGGTTGGTTGGTTGGTTGGGCAAAGCCAGACGCCAGCCGCCCTTCCAATTTTGGATGTGCATTTTAGAAGCGAAGGGGCGGGGTTGATCGCGCAAACAGAAAATGAGCCCACCAAATCCAATGAATTCTGGCCCTGCTTGTAATAGTTAGAGCAAGCACCATGTCAGCCTTGGCTTTGCTTTTCCTGCTCACTTCAGGTTTGTAAAAGTCCTCCCCAAATAGCAATATAAGGCAATGCCCCCCCCCCTGCAAAGCATCAGGCATGAAGGACATAACTTTGGTGCATTTTGCTTGGATGTTAGGACTTTAACTTTTTGCCAACAAATGGGTTTTTCATTAAACCACTAAACGTTTTTTACTTTTAGCAGGGGAGCAGAAAGCAACCGAGAAAAGGTTTGGGTCGTGCTTGGGGGCCCGAACAAACGGGTACTGGGGTTGCAACAGACCTGACTTGCCGAGATTCTTGCGCTCAGGCACGTACCCGGGCTTGCATCTGAACCGTGAGGACTGCCTGTCGCTCTCTTGCAGGGTGAGAAGGGGACTGGTCTCCCTTGGCCAAGCACCCAAGCAATTCCTTTTGAGACATACCTGCCCACATGGGGGGTCACACTAAGTCACTATGGTACCAGCGAAACTTTCCTTCAAGGGAGTTAGTCTTTAGTCTTTAGAAAGGCCTAGAAGTTCTGGACGGTTTGAATGGCGCCCGTGGATTCAACCCATTCTCCCACTTGCTTCTGTTTGCTTACTTTGTTTTGCCTTGTTTCCCGAGTTCCGGGACTTCGGTCACTTTTTAGAAAGACCATCTTAGCGGCACTCAGAAAATTTGGATTTCTTTTGAGCTAATCCACTCAGGAAGTGAGTTGCATTTTGATCAGCTGGAGATGGTTTCCTCGCAGCCGCCCGGCCAATCGCTTCCCTCTAGGAGCTGCCCAGCGAAGACATGTTCGGGCTCTGGAAGGCCGGCGGAGTCGTGACGGTGACGGGAACGCCGATTTCTCCAACCACAAATCGGGGCCCCGTAAGAAAGCGACCCGAGCTGTTGGGTGCATTTGGGTGCCCACATGTTTTTGGCAAACACCATGAAACCTAGGTGTTCTGAAAACCATGTTCATTGTTGGAATGTCGGTTGGGTTTCTTCTTCAGTGATTGTTTGTTTGAAAGGGGGCAAGGCAGTATGCGTTTCTGTTGCTGCCAAACCAAGGTCTGGGCAGTACATGATTGCAGAAGTACATTGCCGCGGCATGGTTGGTTTCAATTGGTTTGTTTCCCTAAGCCATCCAACCGGTGGTTTTCACGGGGAGTTTCCTAAAACAAACGCACCCGGATTTACCATCGTATGAAGCATGGCGAGTTTGGAGTATCTTGTTTCGGGAGCCCCGGAATCCGGACTCAGCACCATGCCTCCATTCATAATATAGCATTAAAAAAATGGCAAAAACACCTCACACCATGTCCCGAGCTCTGAGAAGCGTCATTGTTTTTTTGCAGGAAACCGCAAGGAACCCCATTTTTGGGGGGGTCCAAATTCACCCAATTGATCCGTATGCAAAAGTGTTGAGTTCGAGTATGAGCACAAAAATCGCTCTTGCCTTGAAAGCTTGGGAGATTTGATTGGGAACTCGAACTTGTTTGTCCATTGTTTCCAGAATGAGGCAACATAAAAGGTACATCTTGTTTGACAGAGAGGATTCCTCAATTTGCCAGACCAGCAATGTGAACAAGAGTTCATGGACTTTTTGGAAAGACCATTTCAGGGCCAAAGCAAAAGTTTGTGTTTTTTGTTGGCCAGTCCCAGGAAGTGAGAATCGGTTGCTACCTTCACCCATGACTCCGGGAATGAAGTCAGGGGAATGAATATCGGCAGGCGATGGACAGCACTGTGCAGATGAAGGCCGGATACTGGACTGGGCTTGACGGCCCCTTCTTTTTCTTTTTTTTTTTTTAATCTTTGTGTTGTTTTCCTTTTTTTTTCTTTCGTTTTTTCTATTTGCTTAAGACTATTTATTGCAGTGTAAAAGGGCATCTATCACTACTGGACATTTGTTGTGTTGTTTGTTTTGTTCCAGGGGGGCAGTTTTGCAGAAGTTCCACTTGCATTTTAGTTTTGTTTAATCCCGTATGACTCTAGAATTGTCTTTTGTGTTTGGTATGTCTTTTTCCCGGAGTTCCTGTATGGGAAAGAGAGATAGAGAGAGGAAAGCAACGAACATGAGTGTGCAGCATGCACTGATGGCCAGCCCGGCAACAGAAATGGCGAGAGATGAGCAAGACTTGACTGTTGCGGTGGCATAGACCAAGACGTCACTTCAAAGTGCAACCCAAGGAAGCCACATTTTGGGTGTCATCTACTAGCAGAATGAGGGCACTAGGCGGGGCGTTCCCGACATGTTGACCCACGGCTCCTCACGGAATCGACACTTGTCTAGGCTAGGGGTAGTTGCATTTTCCCTTAAACTTAAGTTTGCTTTTCAGGAGAATATTCAGTATGTTCTTTCTCCACTTTAAAGGGAATCGACATTGTTTTGCCAGGGGACTGAAGCAAATGGAAGGATATGTTTTCACAACCAGCCCCTGGTATACAAGCACAGAGGGGGCCCACCCTGGAGTTTTGGCCCACGAGGGGCGAACAAGGTGATGTATGTCCTACTCAGACACGTACGAGGGTTTGGCCAACGTATCCAGTAGTCCATGGTCTGTTTGGGAGGCACATGAAAGTTCCCACACAAAAACACGGGGGACTCTCAACCGCACCCTTGTCCAGTTGGGCAACAGAAATCCGGAGCTATATAAATTGGGGAACTCTTTATGTTCACAGTCTAGAGTAGAGTCATTGGTGCAATTAGTTCGTATCTCAGATATCACTCTATCGCGGCTGAGTGACAGCGAGTGCCACTCCGTACTATTGGTAGAAGGAGGTGTTGCTATCACCCGCCTGTCCAGATATGTAGTTTCTTCTGGCCTTTCCGCTCTCACAACCAACAAACGTGGCTGCACGGACCCTTTTCGAAGACTACTTTCCTTTTGGGAAGGTTTCGAAGTGCACAACTCAAGTCTTGTGGTCAAACAAAAGAAATCACAAGCTAAACTCTCTCCTGTTGGGGCGCAAGAATACACACGAATCCCAACAGATGCAGGGGACAGTGAGGGTTCCATGCAGCCGGATCGAAATATGGCACCAATCTTGGCCGGGGATGCGCAAGCTGACGATCGGACTACTTTCCTTGAACTTCCATGACTGAAAGAGGGTAAGTCTTGCAAATGGGTCCTGGAATCGTTCTCCGAGCTCCAGGTGTTGGGTTGCTCCGATTGGAGCAATGACCCGTGACCCGTGACCTGTGACAAGAGTGGCTTCCACTGGCCATTGAAGAAGTGCGTGTTCCGACCGTCCCTTGCAACGTGTTCAACGTGTCGCCACCTTGTGGCTGGAGAAACATCACCAAGTATACTACTCAATAACTGAGTTCCCGGACTTTAGTCACTTGCTAAGAAACCATTGGTGATTAACAGTTTGGACTTGTTTAGGGCAATCACCCTTTTTCGCGGCCCATCTAAAATTGGAAATCCTGCTAGATGTTTACTGGGTGTTTGGTTTCTGTCAGCCCCGTACCCAGCCACACCGTGCTCGCTGGATTGGATCGGAAGCCCTTCCGAGGTGCCGAAGAGTGAGTTCATGACCTTTATGCGGAGGCGAGTCTTGGTGTTTTGTGAGGGATTGGGAGGTACACGACTTCACGTTGGCCATTGGGTTGTTGGATGGTTGGTTCCAACATGCGTGTAAACAAGCTGTTGTTGGCATGTTTTAGTTTTTTTTGCTGGTTCAGTTCTGTTCATTTTTTGTGGAGGGCTGCCAAAAATAAAGTTGTGAGGTACCAAGAAGTTGTAAAGGTGAGGTACATGCTCATGCGCGAATGGGTGTGCCTGTGTTTTGGGAACCCCTTTTGGCTACAAACAGGAAGCCAAAAGGACACCAACCTCTTTGGAGGGGCCGATTGGGCCCCCAAGACATGGTGCTTGCAGGGCTGAATCTCCTGAAGGAGGGAGCACGTGGATAGGAAGAGGAGGGAGCCCTCTTCATCATATGGGTACGGGTCAAAATTTAAACTGGACCGCAGGTTTTAGTCCATGTTTCCATTTACCAGGACTCCATATTGGGTACATATTTTTGACCCGCAGTCATATCTTTTTTGGATTGAGCACTTGAGTTCTGGTGTGAATTTCGCGTCTGATTGCCAAAGAAAGAGGTCGAGGCTTCGGGCAGTTGCTCAGCCTTTGGCATGCAGGACGACCATAAGATCCATCCAATGAAGCACGTTGGCCTTCTTGAACTGCTTGCGGATTGACTCGCGCTATGAAAAAGCTTCCTTCTTACACATTTGTTTCTTGCAGTTGGTGACGTATTACACGGCTGTGGGTCAAAACCAATGGTACCATTTTGGGGTAGGTGCACCACTCAATTTAGAACCTATTTTGGTGGGATTGGGATGTTCACTGGGGGTACGGAATTTTGACCCATGGCCATATATCAGTGCAGAGCAGATACTCCCTTAGCATGGACGTGCGCAATGCCCCTTTCCAAAAGGAAAGTAGTGTTCCAGAGGTCTGTACATCAAACCATTTTGGTGGGTGGTACAAGGGAGATACTGTAGGGAAGGGGTGTGTTGAGGTGGTTTCGCGGAAGAGTGTTTCACAAGCCTTTGAGTTCATCCTCTCAGACCTTCAGTGCCCTTTGCTCGGGCGTGCCTTTCAAGTCGGGAACTCAGTTGTTTAAAGGCCATGTTTCAACCCGTTGGTTTCCCCTTGGCCCACTTTTAGTCAAGGTCTCCAACGTTAGTCGCCTTTTGTTTCTAGGTCCAAACTGCACCGAGCAGGTCTGGTCGCGTGGTGAATCTGCATTCAACAGTGGATTTAGAGGGCTCCAATTGTCTTCACAACTTTGGGCGTGTGTTTTAGTTGTTTTTGTTGAGAGGAACAGAGCAACACAGCACGACAAGTAGGTGTTGCATTTGATCCTTTTGGGGGGGATGCCAAGGATGTTCGAGTGTTGCTGACGTGTCCGTGTTGGCATCCTTGCATGCGCTCGTAGAAACGTTAACCAACACCAAAGGTTCCCCATTTGAACTGTATGCCCCATGCGGGCAGTTGCGTGTTTTTGGGAATGCTTTGTTGTTTGGTTGCAGTCACCAACCTCTGAAGCACCAATCCAAGCCTCCAATTGGAGGAAATCTGATTTGCGTGCGAGTGCCTTGCTTGCTCGCTTTCAACGGTGCTTCCTACGAAAGGGCACCACATTTCCGGCTGATTTAGGAAGGCCAAGACACCACGCAAGAGGGGTCCCCCTTCCGGAGACACCCCACCTTTTCGTCCCGCCGAAACTGCACAGAGTTGCCCCATCCCGCCGGTGCTTCATTCCTTAAAACAAACCTTGGTTGTCAGGGCAAAGAGACACACGCGTTCGGAAACGTGAAGTCTGTGGTGTAGTTTTGGGTTTCGGGTCATAGGGAACAGCTCACTGAATTTCAACTTCCAAATGGGAAGAAACCCCAGCTGTCCCATGGGATGAGGCAAATTTGCCGCGAAGGTGTCTACCCCAAAAAAAACAGCCCACAGGGTTTCAGCCACTGTGGTATACTCACTTTCCTGGCCAATCCACTCAGGTGAGTATATGAAGTACAGTCAACAATTCTTCTGTTGAGTTTAGTATTCGGTGTTTCATTGATGTTGGGTCCGCCTTTTTTAAGGGCACCCCTTCAAAACGACGGTGTTCCTTTTGGTTTCCCTTCCGAAGCCCGCATACAAAGACAGACACATATACTAAGGGGTATACGCCCAGTGTTTTAAACGAGTAGTGGTGTGGAAATTTTCGGCCAGGTACTCGGGTCAGGCCCCAGAGAAGCCCCCCCAGGCGGGTGGGTTGAGGGGAAGACATAGTGGATGGTTGCGAAATCCGAAGACGGCACCGCGAAATAGCTGTGGGTCACAAATATGTACCCAAAATGGAACCCTGGTGAGTGGAAACATGGACCAAAACCTGCTGTCCTCTGGTGGTTTCATTTTGACCCATACCCAAATGAAACCATGGTGGATACCGCGACATTTGTTGGTATTTACCTTGTGGAATCGAATCATTCCAGCGTTTCTGAATGGTGCGAAATGGATCTCGTTCTTAGGCTGGAAGTACCACATTTTGGGCGGTCCCTTGAGACAACCCCAAGGAAGCACTGACTGGAAAAGGGAGGGATGGTTTTGGTAGGGAAGGTTTGGGGATGACTTGCTGGTTCCCTTTGGGCTTCCAGACATGTCGTCTTTTGTGTGGGTTCCAGGCGAACAGGCAGCCAGGCAATGTCAACATAGAATCAGTGACCAACTAAGGGTTACCTGAAAATATTTGGGCCAATATTAGGTCAACGAAAAAGCGTGGAGGACGTTCAGGGGTAAGGAGAAGCCGAGCCGAGGATTTTTCTCCTCGGACCGGCTCCAACTCCGCCGCTCCGCGAGTCCTTGAGGTGCGGGACCTGGCGCAGGAGATCGCAGGCGCCCCGGAGCTGGGCCGTGATCAGCTCAGGGCCCGAGGCCTCGGTCCGTCGGGCGGAGCCGTTGGGCTGAGCCGAGGACTGGCCTCACTTCATTTTACCATTAGGGGGTGGGTTAAAGGGAAGCCCCATCTTCTAACTTTGACCCCCATAAACCGTCAAATTCGTGATTCAAGAAGGAAGGCCTCAGGAAAAGTCTCCTTTTTGAACCGAAACCAAAAGGAAACCACTTGTGTGTGTGTGTGGGGTTGTCACCTATGTTGAGCCAAACCCAATTCTAACAAACTCCGAAGGCAATGGGGGGGGGGGGTAAATGTGGAAAAAAAGAAGCCATGACTTACTGAATTTTGGGGAACGTCTTTGAAAAAAGTCGTTGGGTCGATTTTGAGGAACACCTACACGAAAACCAACACTTTTGGGGGTATCCCAATTGTGAGGCGAAGTCAAATGAAATTCACTGGATGGACGAACTCCTTGTGGAGTAGCTCCAATGAAAAGGACAAACCTACCACTGACTGCATGGTCTTATTCATCAGTCGCTCAGTGGACCCCCTAAGGTGAAATAGCCGAAAGGTCCAGCAAAAGGCCTAATTTGTGTCCCTGGAGCTACGCAAAGGCAGTGCTATGACCAGTGAGGGGATTTCCAGCTGCTTCCTTCAGCAACTTGACCGATGGCAAGTCTTTTGTGGGTCCTCAACTATGGAAGATACGCCGAAATTCTGGAATCACCAATTAGGAAGGTACAGTATTAGTAGCATGTGGGTTTATGAGCTGTTTTTTGTTGTGTACCCTCTGTGTGTTGGTGAAGGGAAACAAAAGAAAACAAGAATACAGGGAACGCTAAGGTCCGGGTCACTGAGACGTTTGTCGGGACTCAGGCTGTGGCCATCAAGATCCAGGGCATCGTGCAGAGTTGGCCCAGCCCTCGGACCTGGGACCTTTTGACCTTCGGAGGGCGCAAAGGGATGGGCTTCCCACGCGGCCATGTGGTTTCCCTCTAAGCCAGACCAACACGTGGTTGCTCAAAGAAGATTCCAATACTCATTTGGCTAGTCGAGGTCTGGTTGGTGGCTTTGGAGCAGGGCGCACACTTTGCAGTGAACCTTTTCCCACTGCTCTCGCGGGTTTTCCCTGCCAGCTCAGAACCGGTTTGCTCAAAGACCGTGTGGGATGGGAACTCGGTGCCACAAGGACATCGAAGAATAACTCGAATTGCAACAAGTAGCGGCCCGCAGTTTCCTGAATCCCTGAATCCCACTTCCCCAATTTCCGGGCTTAGTGCTTAAGGACAATTTGGCCATGGGTCAAAAGCCCGTACCCCAGTCAACATCCCAATCCCCACTAAAATGGACTAAAATGAGTGGTGCACCTACCCCAAAATGGTAGCCCATGCAACATGGGCTGAGGCTGGCGCGCAAGGGCTACACTTGTAACAGCTCGACGTCCCCGGAGGCGCCAGTGGTGGAGCCAAAGCGCGAAACACTACCCGAATGTTCCCTATAGATTCCTTTTTTGTGGTTTGAAACATGGGTGTGGGTCAAAATTAAACCATCAGGGGACCACAGGTGTTGGTCCATGTTGCCACTTACCAGGGTTCCATTTTGGGTACCTATTCTTGCGTTTTGTCTCAAAATTGGCAGTAGGGGTACCCCCAAAATGGGTAGTTTCCTGTTGGTTTCGCTTTAAACCTACCCCGAAAGAAATAGCCTCAAAAACGACGCCCGCATCACCTTCTGTTTGCCAATATCTTGGGGTGACTGTTCAAGGAAAAACATGTTGGGACCCCAAGCAAAACCAGCCCTTTGGCTTTCCTACGAAGGTGTTCCACACTTTTGATTAAGACTGGTCACCCATATTGCTTCTCTGCTGATTCAGCATAAACAGGAGGCCAAAGCCGCGTTTCTGTTTGTCGGGTTTCACATGTTAATCTGCAGGAGTGCAATTCGAACCCTCCGGCACCAAGCTAGTATTTTTTGGGGGCCAATCTCAGGGAGTGAGAATTAAACCGTTGTAAATATACTTGAGATTTCTCAAACCAAAAGCGCAGAGACCGAGTGACTGATTTCTCTAACCCCCCGCATAGTTACTTGATATTTCTCCCAAACCCCATCAGATTCCTCTAAATCCCCGCATGTTTTGGGGTCTATATCCAAATTTCCGCTGGTGTTGTGTTTGTCCTTTGGGCAGTCAGAATCAAGCAGTTACTTGATATTTCTCCCAAGCCCCATCAGATTTCTCTAAACCCCCGCATAGTTACTTGATATTTCTCCCAAACATCATCAGATTTCCAAAAAACATGACATGTTTTGGTTGTCTGTCGTGGTATATTCGAATTTCCGCCTGTGCGGCCGGAGGCCTGGGCCCAGATCTTCAAGCACCTGGTGGACGGGGTGCGGCTCAGCTTCCTCGGCCTCGAGGCTCGGTTTTGGACGGAAAAGAAAAGCCGTTGGCTCGCCGTTTTGGGTCAATCAACGCGGATTGTTTTAACAGTTTTGTTTGTTGGATCTGGAAACGAACGTCAAGGCCATTTGTCTTCTTTTATTTTTAGTTTGTTGGATCAGGATTTTTCGCCGGAAAATGTGCGTGTGTGTGTGCTTCCGGCACCCGAAACCGAACCAGCCGGAAGTGAACGGCGTTTTGCCCCAGACAGAAATGTGGCACCCATTGGGTTGGTTGGATCTGGAATTCCTTCGGGCACATGTGTGCGGTAGGGCACCCCTTTTGGGTTTAAGGGACACGAAGTCCTGCGCTAGCAAGGGAGTGAAATCAGCACCGATCAAGCTGAATGCGCCGTGCCGCGCGAGACTGCCCCTTCAAATGCGAGGGATCAGATTGAAGTTAGTCTGGTTTGGTATGACTTTGTGTGCTTCGGAATCTCCACAATATTGGAAATGCAAATTACCAAAATCATGGATTGTTAAAAGTACTTTAGGTTTTTCCCTGATATCGAATTGATGTTTGAGTTGTTTTGTAAATATTGGTTAAAACAATGGGACCGCCGCTTGCAAAATAGGCGTTTCCAAACGGAAGACCCCCCCCAACAGCTTGAGCCAGCCGCTGCGGGGACCCTGCCTTTTCGAGCCAGCTCTTGACTTCAGGTCCCAGGATGGTCTTCTTTGGCTTTGCCATGTGGGTGTGAACCTCTAACTACGTTGGAGTTAGCACCTTTTTGGCTTGTTTTGATATTCGATAGCGACGCCCAAGGGCGAGCGATGCACATGTTGAGGTCTCTATTTGCAGACACCCCATGTTTGGGCAACCTACAGGCAGTTTGCAACCTGAAGCTCGTCCCAGATTTCAGCTCGGTAATGTTTCATCATCGTGCACCGGGTCTGCTTCGCAACCCAAATATTCAAAGCCTCCCACCACCACCCTGCTGCGCCTGCTGGCTCCTATTCCCCCGCTCCAGGCGGCGATCTTTGGGGCCATGAAGGGCAGAGGACAGGTGCCCGTAGCCCAGCTCTCCGATGCGGGTTGCGTGTAACGGTACTTAAAAGATCCCCGAAATCAGGTGTTGGCATGGCAAAGTTTGCGGACAAAATAGGGGGGTTCTTTGGGTTTCTCTTAAGGCAACAATAAGAGGGATCTGCGTTATCAAAGGCTGTATACACGCTGGACAAATTCTGGCGATCTTAACAAGCTCGCCCAGGAACGTTGCTGGGGTGCCCTGAGGTCCAGTCCGGGAAGAGAAGT
The DNA here is from genome assembly GCA_963377175.1 of Effrenium voratum. Taxonomy (NCBI): domain Eukaryota; class Dinophyceae; order Suessiales; family Symbiodiniaceae; genus Effrenium; species Effrenium voratum. The sequence continues at coordinate 262,139 of CAUJNA010003846.1, read as the reverse complement.
CGATTCCCTTGTCCAGCAATCTGAAGCTTCAGGCTTTGGGAAAGCCTCCAATTGAAGGCTATGGGTTTATGGACGAATGTGGGTGGGAATCTGGTGGCCGGAGGAACAAATGTTCAAAAAGGTCTCATGTACGAGCAACCGTGGTGTCTAAAGTGAAGCAACCATATTTGGCTAGTTTTCGGTGGACGGATGGCAAATGAGCACGAACCGATTAAGGGTTTACGTGTTTGCGAGATTCTATCATGATCTAACTCGTTTTGCTTTAAGTGGTGCTTCCATGAAGTGGGCGAGAGAGAGGAGTGGAAATCCATCCCTGACCATTATGTTTCCCTTCGTGCGGAGGGCGAGGCTTTGTCTTCCATCCCCCCACATATATACTTCCCTTCGGTCAAGTGTTTGATCACGCGAACAGCAGACACGGAATGGCGGTCGAAGGCCGGCGGGGCTGGGTGTTCCAACCTTGGAGCCCAAGCGCGCAGTCGTTTGGAATCGGATTCATCTCCAGCTGACACTTTTGAGGGACTCCCTGCTTAAATTCATAGCAACTTCAGTTTGGTCCTAAGCATTTGCCATATACGTTGGTTTGTAGCATACAGGGTCTAAGGAGAAAGGGCAAACCCGGAAGCATAGCTTCTGTATTGTAAGCCAAAAGTTGTTTCACTTGGTTACTTACTGCAACCTTTTGAGCCGTTTCCTTTAACCCCCAACAAGGATTCTCTCAAAACGACACACCCACATGCTACGGGCTCACCGGGTAAGAGATGAGGTCGGAAGCCGAGCTCATGGCGCTGTGGCGGATCCTGGACGCTCGGGGGCTCAGTGCGGTTTGTTTGGTGACCCGAAACTTGCGGTCGGTGCGAGAAGTAACTTTTTGGCATCTTGCCTGCATGGTAGAACTTTAACTTTTCCCCTCTTGCAGCGGCAAGAAACGCAGCTTACCCTTTACACAGCTTACGATTGAACCGCCTTGACCTCAATTGGGCGCGCCTAAGAACAATGCAGCGCTAGCTAGCTTGCCAGGCCTGACCTCCATGCAGAAAACACAATTGAATGGGTGACCTCAAAAGCAGTCCTGCCTACTGCGAGATCCATCAACGCCTCTAAGAGATGTTAGGGTAGGAAGCGCTTTCCAAACCCAGTGTCTTCAAGGTGTAAAAAAAGGTGAAAAGTAAACGCAAAAAATCGTAAATGTTTCAGAAGTCGTATTGAAATCGTAAATACGAATCGTAAAAAAACACGTAACAAAACCATTTAACCAAAAAAGAAAAAACAAAAAAAAACACCAGTTAGGCTAACAGCGTAGGTCACAATAATAGGTTTTCCATTAAACCACTAAAAGTTGAACTTTTTGCCAAGCAACCGAGAGTAGGGAATGAGAAGTCCGGGTGTTGGGAATGAACCATCTTGGGATTCCCGAATGATGGAATCCGCGAGCTTGATTTTATAGGGTGCATTCCCTCATTCCCTGCTAAGGTCCAGCAAGCTTTGTTCCTTCTTTTTGGAGGGGTTTCCCTTTTGAAGCCACTTACCAAACTTAAAAAGAGAGCCCCTTTTCCCATGGCCACTGGGGCTCTGGGGCCAAGTCAAGGTGAGTAGTTGGGATTCTGCTAAAGCGCCGAGCCAAAGGTGTGTCTTCTTATGAGTTGGACGCCTTACCAGACTGTTTCATTTTTTTCCGACAAAAGTTTGGTGGGTGTTTTTCCCCAACTGGAGATCTGGGCCTTTCAGTTTGAAGGGCAAATGTGTTTGAGGGGAAACCGATGCTGGGCTCTTGGGTCAGGGACCCAAGGATGTGAGCAACATTTTGGATTCCGTTTTCAACGATGACGCATACTTAGGTGTCCCTTAGCTGCGTAGTTGGTGGTTTGGATTGCTCCGGTTTGAAGATTACCTCTGGTTCTTGCAGTCACTCATAGTCAGTTCTTTTTGGGATCCAAAGGCTGGCTTTGGCTCTGAATCGGTTGACTGGGAACCCTGTTGGCGAGTCTCGCCGCTCGAGCTGCGAGGTGGACAGAAGCGGCGAGGTACGGGAAGCTGAGCCCGCGCCCGAGTTCAAGCTGAGGTACCCTTTGAACGGGGTGCTTGAGTCTTAACTTGGTGGCTCCCAGTCATCCCCTTAGCCTTTTAGCCTTTTAGTGTTTAGTGGTAGTTTCCATTTCACCCACTAAAAGTTAAACTTTTAGCGGGGGATCTGAGGGCAGCCCAGGGTTTGCTTGTTAGTTTGGTACTTTGCATTATGTGGTTTGCTTGTTTGTTAGCCTTAGTGGCTTGCTGGCTGTTTTATGTTTGCATTTGTTGTATGGGCGCCAATGTACTTCCTGCAAAGGTACCAAGGACCCTTGGGGAGGTGCAAGCCACGAATGAGGTTTGCTACCAGCCTGTACCGTCTGCAGACGGAAACCTGGCCAAGGCGTGCAAGTGTTGGCGGGTGAGCCAATTCGCGCTGAGATGTGGGTTTGGGTGGGTTTAGGGTGCGTTTGGGATGTGGGGTTGAGGTGAGCTGGCGGGAATTTTCCCGGTTCCAACCCTTCTGACGGCTGTTAAGGGGGTAAAGTGGTTTCCGAGAGGGCACTTGGATGTACTTCGACTCTTAGGTTTAGTTGTTTTATTGGGTCAACGTGACACTTGGTAACATGTCACGATTGCCAAACAACATCATGGTAGAAGCTATGTGAAGCCTTTGTTTAGCTTTCGGAAAAAGTCCAATCTAAAGCGAGTTCGCTTTAGGTTGTGCCGCTCGGGGGAGATATAGGACTCTGGAAACTACTTCCGACTCCAACTGGGGAATGTCACTTCCCCCTAGCAATTCTAGGCAACCCTCAGTTGAGCAATGACCAACATTGCAGACCCAGCTGTTTTGCTTCGGGAAGGTTGCCACACACCTCGTCTCCCAACAGGCGTGACTCCCAACGGCTGCGAGTCCCTTCCAGTCAAAACAACCCCCAGCAGGGTGCTCCCCAAAACGACACTCAAGTCCCTGTGCCGGAATGTTTGCAGCATGGATTTTGAGGGGTTGAGCGCAGAAATAATATATATATATATATCTATGGCCGTGAACATTCCTGCGTTGTAGTGGTGCGGTATATGCCTCCACACTTCCACAACTCATGCTTGAAAGCGTGTTGACCGTGTTTTGGAAGGTCGAGAGGAAAAGTTTGTGCTCCCTTACTCAGCTGCAGCTTGGTAGCTTGGTCGGAGCTTTAGCCTTCAGCAAAATTGGTTTCAAGGCAAAACCACATATGAACCCACCATTCGCCATTTTTGGGCCGGCGTAGAATTTTAAGCATGGGAAGACAACATGCACCCATGGAGGGTGCTGGTATGTTTGGAAACGTCCAACTAGAGGGTTGACAGTTTGTTTGGTTGTTTCAGCCGAGTTTTTGTGCAGCCAGGCTCTCGAATAACAACATCGAGCGGCTGATTGAGATCCTCAATGCCCATAGCTTAGATCAGACAACCTCCAACCCAGTGTGCTTCCTTGTTGTCCTCTGGGCTGGTATCCTTTCAAGCGCAACCAGCAACATTTTTTCTCGGATGGCGACTGGGATTCTGAGCCAATGTGGCTATGAAGTTTAATTGGGAAAGCCCGCACAACAGAGCCTGTTCGATCCTTTTCGGTTTGTGGATCCACTGCCCTGGGCCTCCATGCTCTGAACCAGCCTCATTTTGTTCAGTGGTTGGTGGACACAAATGCCAATGTAAATGAGGTCCTCCACAACCCAAGTAATACTTGAACAAATCGTTGTGGGATTTCTCATTTTCAGAGATCTTAAGCAGGACTCTGCTTGCTTGCTTTGCTTGCTTTGCAAGCTTTGCTTGCTTTGCTTGCTTTGCTTGCTTTGCTTGCTTTGCTTGCCTTGCTTGCCTTGCTTGCCTTGCTTGGCTTCATCCAGGCCAAACGGGTCGCGTCTCATGATTTCCTCCAATGTCCCTGAACTGATTTTTGCCTATGGGCTGTTTTTGTTGAATGTCCAAGTTTCTTCCAAGGCGGGGTCCGTTGGCTTCTGTTGGCAATCATGCAGGGGTTCCGTTCCCGTTGATCAATGTTGCGCCCCTATCTGGAGTTCGAGCTAACGGGTTTATCATGAGCTCACGGGTTTACCGTTCCCTCCATGGAACTATCTTCAAGAGGACGTTTATTGATCTTCCAGGCGCCCTTAGTCGTTCGTGCGCGCAACACGTGCAAATAGGTGCGGCTTACCAGTGGTTTGATTCTTTGTCATTGGCTAGAATGCCAAACCCAGTCAGACAGCCGACCACCAGGGCTCAGGTTCATGTTGGACCAACGGGAAGCCAGGAGGCAAACCCCTCCAGAGTCGCCCCATTTTTGGGAATCGGGGTGGGTGCTGCAAAGCAAAGTTCCACCATGATGTTCAGAGGAGAATGTGCGTATTGGTTTAGCCCCTTGAATTATCCCAGTTGATATTGAGGGGTAAGCCTAGATTGACAAAAGTTGGTTTCAAAGTACGCCAGGCCAGTAGAGTATATCCATATGACTGAGGCTGCAGCGCAGAAGTGGCACCGAGCCAGCGGGAACTGGTACAAGATCCTCACCATTTGCGATGAGGTCAGCCCACAGGTGCTTTCTGTCTTTCTGCATTTCTGCATTGATGTATGTGTGTCTTTATTCATATTATTTGTTGTTTGGTTCTTTCTTTAGGATTTGATTTGTGAGGACACACATTTTTGTTTGCCGAAGTATGTATCAGCCTCTTGCCATCGCTTCGCAGACCGGGGGGAGGTTCTGCGAGAAGCAGCGGTCACTATTCACCCACATCAATCAAGTCTTTCAAGGGACAAATTTAACGCCACAACGACAGGGGTCCTTGGTCCCTTTTTGGGCGCTTAGACAAATGTCACCTAAACTGAGTTTCCCGAATTGGCGATGTTCAGCGGCGAAATGCATGAGGATCTCACCCAAAGTGTATCCAGCTCCTGCCTTGGAACCCTCCCGAAGAAAAGTCAGAGGGTTGGCTGCTGTTGGGGGAAAAGCGTGGGTGCCCCTTAAAACCAGGTAGCAGAAGTAAGTTGCCTTACACGGGTGAAAGTAGATGGCACAATTTCCGGCAGATGTGAGCATATAAAGGGGTGCAAAAACAGAATGGGTTGGAATTGTTGCAACTCACCCAATTGCATCTCTCAACGGCAGGATCAATGCCAAGATCGCTGAGTATCATACAATCCCAGACCTCAGGAGGTGCCGTTCCTTTTCCCCCCTCCTTTTTTGAGATCTGTTATCCTATGGAGGGACCTGGTCCAGGTTGTTGTGATGTGGGTCCAGGTTAAAATTAAACCACCAGGGGACCAAAGGTTTTAGTCCTTGGTTCCATTTACCAGGGCAATTTAGGGTACCTATGTTTGACCCAAACCAAATAATGGTTTCCTGGAATGATTATTTTCCTGTAGATACCCACAAATAATGGTTTCCCATGGTTCCCAAGTGGTGCGAACGGATTTCGTCCAGCCGCAGCAAAAAAGGCTTCGGACGCAGATTTTGTTGGATGTCGCAGGAGGACTCCGGGCGCCTGAACTTCGACGAGTTCTGCAAGGCATCGCGGCCGCGAGAGCAAGCGGCGACACGTTGGAAGCCACGGAGCCTCCCGAAGGTCCCTGGCCTCGGTGCAATTTTTGGTAATCTTGACCCAGGATTAATAAATCCGTCCCATTTATGGGGGGGTGTTCCCTCCAAAAGTGATGAATCCCCACTAAAAGCGGACCCCCCTATTGATGAACCCAGGGGTTTACTAATCCGGGGTTAACATTACCGTAAACAAGTGGCGAAAGAAGCACTTTAGACTGGTTGGCCAAATCGCCACGGTTGGTCTAACCCAAGGTTTCGACCAGTTTGAACACTCAGGCAGCCCCCTGTAAAGGGGGGCCACTAAACAATTTATGTCCAACCATCAGAGGGGACCAGTGAAACGTGCCATTTCCCGGCTTTAGAGGATCCGCTTGCAAGGCAGGTGATTTTATGAGATGATTTCAGGAACCCTGATTGGTCCAAAGGTCCATGTCTTGACTGCTATTGGGTTGGATCTTTAGAATTTAACTTGTTGGGAAATCAAGGGGTTTTCCACTAAACCCACGAAAAGTTAAACTTTTTGCAGGGGGGTCAACAGAAGCCAAGATGTTGGACCAGAAAGGTGGCCTTGATTCGCTCTCTTTGGACCAGGGTCAAACAATGATATTCCTTGAACAACACTGCGAAGCTGTGGGGTGAGCTAGAAAAACCGGCATGTTGCAGGCGACGAGTGAAGCAAGCCAAAACCAAGCCATAGACTATGAAATGTTATAGGTATAGCACAACCTTGCTCTCCCCATACTCGATTGGTCATGGGTTTCTTGCAACATTCCCTTTCGACGGCCAGCCTGAGACAACAATCGGGTGTTTGGCTACAAGAATTCATCTCTGAAGGATCAGTTGGTCAACATCGAGGTAATGCGGTTTAGAAGGGCTGAACCAAATGGATGCACTAAACCCGGGAACCAACTTGATGGTTAAGCCCGCGAAGGGAACTTATCGGTTCGGTGTCAGCCAGGTGGTGCGAAAAGGCTTCCCTGGTCTTTCCATAGGCGCCGCGCCCAGCTGAAGAGACCGGTTTGGTCAAAAACAATCCGGAGATTACTGTGGATGGACAAAATCCACTTTGCACCAGTCGGGGTGCTCTGCCAGTATTCATAGTGCTTCATCCATCCCACTGCTGCGAAGTGGGCTTGGCCCAGCAGAGAATGTCAGACGGTGGTTGCTTTACGGCAATAGGATGCCTGAGGGCCCATAGATATCCAAGTCGTGCAAATGTGATCGTTTATGCTGTCGAGTGTGTCTTTCCTAAACCGAGTTCGACTTGCTTGCCTTCGCAAAACTGTCTCGAATTCGGGGTTGTTCAAGGTATCCAAAGAGAGGTTCGAAAGAGCTTCTGCCATGATTCCCTGTTTGAAACTGCCAAATTGCGGGGGGGGGGGGGGGAGGTTCAGTGGCACTCTTTTCCAAGCCTGTTTGGTTTAGTGGCATCGCCACAAATGGTCACCCCAAAAGGGAATTCCTTTTTTCGGGTTGGACTGAGCTTATCTGGGCTCACGAGGTGTCGCTGAGATCTCCGAGGATGAGCTTCGCCAGCGGCCGAGATAGAGAGCTGGCACACGGCTTTGGCCGGACCTCCTCCTTCTGGGCCCTTTTTCCTTGGATTTGCAACCAGGGTGTGTCGATCTATATGTGTCTATGTTTTTTTTCTTGGGAAAATGATCGAGTGTGGTTTGGGGCTGATAGAACAAAGCACCTGGCGATGATGGGATGTATCTCACCAACCCTGTGATGGGATCTCACTTCCCCTGTGCTTGGGCAGACCGTTTGTCCAATGTCGGACGTGCTCTCGAGGTGGGATGTGGCGCTCTATGGACAGCGACCAGTCAGGCGCTTGCTTGCGATGGCTTGAATGCTTCGCTGCAAATTCTAAAAAAGAGACCCTAAGAACAAAGGGTTCATCTCAAATGGATGTTTACCCTCCCTCCCACTAACATGGCAGCTGACACAGGGTACCCCCAAGAGTAAAGTCATTTTCCGGGTACCCTCCCACAGGTGCGTTTGTTGGAGTGAGGGTAAGTTTGGGTTCCGGTGCGTCTTGTTGTTTACCATTTGGTGTTTTCTTGAACTAAAGGAGCAACAATTCGGAAGACGCAGCCATGTTAGCGTCCCACGGGAGAGCAGGCATAGGCATCCAGCAGTCGAGTTTTTTTTGGGACCCCAAGAGCGGTGGTGTTTTTCCTCGTGGGAATATTTGTGTAGCTCTCGACCACGAACCGATCGAAGTGCTATAAGTGCTCAATTTACGTGCAAATTAGCGATATTGTATGCGGATAAATAAATAGTCAATCTGTAGAACGCAAGACAACACCTACAAACATATAATGTGATTAGCCATGGTTTATATCATCATCAGGGACGTCGCGTTAGTGACCGACCTGTGGTGTTTTGGCTCAAGTTTTGGGTTCCGTCGCGCCTCGAATGGGCGTCGCCGAACCCCTGCGTCGACCGACGGCATCTCGGGGGAGAAAGAGACCTCGGGCCGCCGCCAGGTTGGTAGGGACCAGTCGTGCGGCCTGTTGTCGACCAAGGTTGCGGGTTAACCCTTTTCTTGTTTGGTTTGTTTTCCTTTGGTTGTTGTTCTCTGGTGTGTGGGAAACCCTGATCTTTGGGACCGGGGATTGGTTTGCTTTTGGGGAACCTTTCTTTTGTGGCTTGTTTACCCCAACTTACCCATTGCCTGGGCACAGGCTCGTGCCCGAATCACAGGTTATCAGCCGTAGGACTTTCCTACGCGCTTGAGACCATCAACTACAAGCTCTATGTCGACCCCACGATCTCGTAGGAGTGTCGTGGATGAGGAGGCCATCCTTGATGGCCTCCGCTCAGGTGAGGACCTACCGGACTATGACTACGAGGATTTCGAAGCAGGTTCGACAGGTCAGGACCGCAGGGGTGAAGATCCCGGTAGGGATACACCCAGGAGCCGTGGCAGGTACGCCGACGATGGAGACGATCGTATTTTCCGCCAGGCCACTGATGACGAGCAGCAGCAGCGAAGGGTTTACTCCGATAGGAGTGGCTCTGAATCAGGTCACAGGCGTGGACATTTTGACTTCATCAGCATGGCGATGGACATGGCCCGCCCTCATTCGGATGACCCGGAGGCCATGCCGATTCGACCTCCGAGATCTCTTGTTCCAGGTGAGTCGCAGGTCTCAGACGAGTTTGAGAGTAGGCCGCAGGGACCAGGGACTATGGTTCTGGTTCCGGGAGGTATCCCGGGCCGGCCCACTGGTTCTCAGAATCCAGGTCAGTTTGATGAACACGAGGAGCGGAAGTTCTCAGGTTTCGGATACGATGATCTGTTGAAATCTACCGCAGGTTGGGGCAGTAGCTCAAAGCAGGGATCTGATGCCGGTAGGCCCAACCCTAATACTGCCAAATCTGAGTCTTATGATGGCGAAGGTTACAATTTTGCGGATGAGGAGGAGAGCCGTTCACGCCGAGATGCAGGCAGCCGTGCGACTGAAAGGATTAGTCCCGCCACTGCCAGTTTTGAGGCCGATGACGATGACGAGTATGCCGCGTTTGCGGATCGCCGTGATGAGGAGGAGGACCAATCACGACGAAATGCTTGGATCCGTGATGCTGCGAGGCCCAGGAGCCTCTCTCGTGGAGCCGCCAGGGACCTTCGCGTTGACAGGGATGCCCGAAGCGAGAGAGAGAAAGCCAGGGACAGTCGGGAAGTTCTTCGCGGATTGGAGGCTATCCATGACCGTGAGGGACCGGTAGGTCCCCCGGAAATTGGTGATACCCCGAATGTTCCCCCTTTTCCTAACATCACCTTTGGAGGTCCGTTGAATCAAAGAGACGTGAACTCGAACCGGGTTACTGGTTCGCCGAGGATCACTGAGCGGGCTGCCGATGTCGTTAGGACAGGTGCCAGAGATGGTCGGCTTGCCGATGCGCTCGGAACGAGGATCGTCCGTCGATCGCGAGCCCGTTAGGGCGAGATATCAGTGACCTTGAAACACTAAGATCCAGCAACGAGTTCACACCTCAATGGGGCTCGACCGCCAGGGAACGTAGTGCTTCTGCGAAGAGACCGTCACCCCTGGCCATTGAGACCGATAGGTCGAAGGCGAGGAGGGCTAGCCCCTCACCAATGGACTCAACTCCGCAGGATGAGGAGATGCCTGATCCTGCTGATGTTCACATCCACTCTACTCCCGAGTCTCGTGCATCCCATGTTGATCCCCGTTCCGGCGATAGCCGTAGAAGAGGGTCTAACCCTAGCAGGCCATCTGGGATTGGTGATAGTCCTGTGGATGACCCCAGGAGTTATGCTAGGGCTAGTGGGGCTCCTGAGAGGATCGAGATATCGACTCCTCCAGCACTCAGGTCTCTTTCTTCCGGTGAATCAGGTGACGCTAGGGCGAAGGAGGTATTCGATATGCACATCCAAGAGATGCTCGAGAGGGGTGAGGTTTCTGGCTCAGTCGCGAAGGCGTTCCACATCTTTGCTGACCAAATCAGGGTACTGAACGGTCAGGTGAGTTCCATGCGAAGGGAATGGAGCGACGAGAGTCAGCGGACGAAGGACAAGGTCGATCGCCTGGCTGCCGAGGTTGCGACTCAGTCTGATGCCGGGAGGATGAAAATGATAGTTCAGCGATTTGCAAGGGAAGTTATTCCTGACAGCAAGGCCATTGTGAGGCAAGCCATCGATGAGCAAGCCGAGGTCGTGGAACAGAGGATTAACCTATTGTCCCACGAGGTCCATGAATCTGTCAAGGACAATGAGGCATCAACTGATCGGCTTCGTCAGATGATTCATGAAAGTCGTCAGGCAGTCCACAGGAGCCATGCTGCTTCCGAGGACGAGATCCTTAAGGACTTGGACAAGCTTGGGAAACGGGTGTTCTCGATAGAGAAAACCGTCGGAATGCGGACACAAGCAGGTGTCTGGGACCCAAATCCTGTCGCGCATCTGCCCGATAGGGCCAGCGGCAGCATGGTGGACGCGAATTTCAGAGAGTTAAACCTGAAAATCGAGAAAGCTCTCCTTGAGCACGAGACATTTGCCAAGTGGGCCTCTGAATCTATTAAAGAGATCAATGAAGAACACACTCGTCTTGCTACTCGGGTGTCGAGGCTGCAGGGTGGAAGGGGATCTCAGGAGGTCGATAGACCATCAGAACGTGATTCCCCACAGGACTGGCATGAGGCTATTGACGAGGTCAATCGGAAAATGCAGGATCTGGCTCGAGGAATTCAACGTCAACGTCGGGATCATGACAACGTCATTTCTAGGTTCGAGACCGTGAGGTCACACGTTGAACAGTATGAAGCGAGGTCGGCGATTGTGAATCGGGTCGTTGATAACATTCAAGGACAGATCCGCAATCTTCCTGCCAGCAGTGACCAAGTGCAGCCTGCCGTTAGGCGTGAGCTCGGCACATTTCGGAGCTCACTTGAAGGTGTTATGCGGAGGGTCAGTGCTATCGATAGTAGCGTGCGTAATCTTGGCGCAGCACACAACAGAATCATGGCTCAGCTCTTTGAAATGGAGGGTCAATTTGATGAGGCTGCTGGCATGATTCAGGGTGTACAGCAGATCAATGAGGCTCCACAACAACCCAGGGATAGACGAAATGTTGGTTACAATGCGTTTGCCTCTGACACCCACACCTGGGGAAGGTGACGGCCGGGGTACTGGCCGTCCGGTGAGACCAGACGGAGGCGCTGTTTTACCTGATCATGTGTCGCCGAATGTGCCCGGTAGGGTCGATCCTTCTCGCGCAGACAGGCATCCCATCTATCCCGGTAGGGAAAGGTCCGACAGCAGGAGCAGGAGGGTTCGGGGGTTGCCTGATAGGTCACATTCGCCACCGGGGCGTGCGAGGGGTGATCCCCGCGCGCGCGCAAGGGGGAACGTTTCTATTTCCCCCAATAGGGATGCGGGTAGGAATAGGAGCCCGAGGCCTGCTGCCGTCCCCGATAGGGGATCTGAGGTCCGGAGTCGACAACCGAGGGGGGAGAGGCCGATCCGCGATAGCGGGAGCGTCTCTCCGAATTTTGATAGGCCAATCCGCGATAGCGGGGATGTCTCTCCGAACCCAGGTCGTCATTCAGGAGCTGGTGGTGATAATAGGGTCCATGCCGACATCCAGAGTCCTGGTGATGAGTGGAGGACACCTGGGAGTAGAGCCAGCGACACTCGGAGTCCCGGCGATAGGCGAGGGGCTGCTGGAGCTCCTTCGGATCGTGGACAGGCCTCAGCACCGGCTGCAAGAGGGGCTCCCGGCGGTGATGGCCCAGACGTGCCAAAGATTTGTGCCCTCGATGATCCCAATGACCGTAAGCACCCAAATGCTGAATTCTCGTGTGTGACATGCAGTCGTGAGTTCTGCGGGCTTTGCCGTGGTGACGACGGGGACTGTTGCAATTGCCAGTTCTTGAAAATGAAATGCTGGGCATGTCGCAAGAATGCTCTGGAGGTCTCCATGTATTTCTGCACGGATTGTGGGACTCATGTCTGTGAGAATCACAGTTACTTTGGAAGTGACGGCCATGAGCGGTGTGCGCGCTGCAATATTCGGCATGAGCGCGCGCAAGCTGGACCGCCCCCTCCTCCTCCTCCCGGGGGAGGTGGTGGGCAAGGCGGACCACCTGGTCAGGGTGGGAGCGGAAGTGGTGGTCATGGACATGCCCCAGCTCCACCACCAGGTCCTGGGCATTATGGTGAGGCCAAGGTCCCGCTGGGCCTTCTGGAGGCCCGAGTGGAGGGGCTCCTACCGGGGGTTACCCTGGTGGAGCGCCCGGGTTCCATGGTAGTGCTGCGGATACTCATGGAACTGGGAACAATCAGTGTGGTTCCAGTTTCTATGGTCCTGCCTACGGAGGTGGCGTTAGCCACCATGGGGTTGGCGCTGGCGGTAGTCAGCCCAACGATACTGCAGGTTACCCCTCAAGTGTTGCGAGCGGTGGTCTTGGGCCAGGTCTTAGCCTCGGCTACAGCGTGAATGGTGCCGGTAGGCAGGGAGATGGCGGTCTTCTACCTGAAGCCTTGAGGGGAGATGATGGACGGGACAGGTGCACTAAGTGTAGCAGGATCCCTGAGCCCGGTTTTCCTCTTGTTCCTTGCGTTGGTTGTGGAATGAGGGCGTGTGAAGTTTGCTGCCCTATGCCTGCTAGGCTGTGCGAAAGTTGCAGGATTACCTCGTGTACCCCGATAGGGGCTCTTATTTCCACCGTTGTCGATAAGGATCGGTTCCATCACAAGTGCAACACGATCGTGCTGCCTGCTGAGCCGACAGCTGATAAGCTGCGGGAGTGGCTTTCAGAGATCAAAGAGAGGGTCAGGAACGCTTTCAGTTTTGACTCTGACTACGCGTTAGCGTGGATTTCAGAGACTGAGAGGCTCGACTATGATGCTCTTGGCGGACCCTGCAAGTACCCGATTTTGGACTCAAACTTCACGAGTGCTATCAGGGAGTGCATCAAAACCAGGGCTGTTAGGGACAAGATGAATCGCCTGACCGAAGCCGCTCAGAATATGAGTCCCCCTCAGGGTATCAAGGGGAGACAGATCTTGAAGCTTCTGCTGAACCATCTGCAGACTGGAGTCGAGGACGACCAGACCTTCAAGATCGCTGAGTTGACCAGTCTCAAGTGCCGGCAGACAGGTCACTCCGATGATGAGGCAAGGCTCCGGAGTTATCTGAGCACCTGGGACAATCTCATTTCTGGGATTAGGAAGAAGATCGATGATGGGGTACTGTTAGCGGTGTTCATCGAGAACGTTCGTCATCTACGCTGTATGCGGCCCGACATCGAGAGGTGGGATCGCGATGTGACCGTTAGGTCGTTCGCGTGGCTTTATAAGGCTTGTCAGGACTGTGTCGAACGATGGCAGAAGCGTCAGAACACGCTGCAGATGTACCAGACCTTTCATCACAGAGGTCACGATCGGGCTCCCAATCTCGGGAGAGGGATCGGCATCCTGGCGCCCCTGGTGTGGTGCGAAGATACGACCCACTTGCCAGGAAGAGCGATCCCAGCCCTTCAAGATCCGTTAGGTCCGGAAGGGATGGGAAACCTGACGGGAGGCCGAGATCATCTTCGCCCGGAAGGAGCAGTCAGAGAGACAGAGCTTCTCCCGGAAGAGGCAGTCAGAGGGATAAGCGCACACCATCTCCCAAGTCGCCGAGAAGACAGTCCCCTGCTGGGCCTGCTGATCGGGCATGCTGGGAGTATACGAAGACTGGGAAGTGCCAGTATGGCCGGGACTGCAAGTTTGAGCACGACAAGAGCCCGAGGAACCCAGCTGCGCCCTCTACCCCAAGGACTGGCGATAGGCCCGTTAGGGATAAGCCAATGTATTTTGGATACTGCTACGACTGGATGTATGGTAAGTGCACAGCTCAGCCGTGCAAGTACCTCCATCAGAAGCCACCACCAGGTACGAAGCCCATCACGCCTCGTTCTACTGCTGGTCCGGCTGTTGAGGGTGAAGAGGGGGATACCCCTAGGTCGCCCACGCCCAGTCCTCCCGATAGGGAGGCGAGGCGTCTCGACAGCCCCGCTCAAGGATTGACGGATTTTTAGGCGGGGCGGGCCGTTACCCTGAGGCCAACCGTACTGTTGTGGCGTGTCCCGCTGTGTGGGCTGCTGCCCCAGCTACCGGTGGGTCTGCACCGGGTTGCCTCCCTCCTTGCGTTAGCAGTTGGGAGAAATGTGAGCGAGGTGCGGTGTTCTTCTCCGGTACTACCGGCGGAGGTCCCAGGTGGGACCAGGTTGTTTGGAGAAGGACCACTGATGCATATGGGACTGTCATCGAAGATGTTGGCGTGGATTCCGGTAGTCGTCGATCAGTTCTATTCAGGAGGCTTCCCAAGAGGACTGACATACAGACAGTGTTTTGGTACTGTGACGAGCCGGAGGCGGCGTTATCTTGGAGGAGCAAGTATTTTCAGCATGGTCCCGATAGGGAGCCTCTGAAGGTCAAGATTCCTGATCTCCCTGACGTGTTTGTTGTGTCCATTGAGAACGAGAACACAGGCAGAATCGTTAGTCGCAGTAGAGAGGCTGGGTACAGCCATCCTAACGCGATTAAGTTTCCGTCTCGCAAGAGAATTGCTAGGGAGGTTCAGAGTGCTCTGATAAGAGCTGCGGCTGTTCACGCACAAGTGCTCCTGGACAACGATGAGGACATCGACACGAACCCTGCAGATATACGGGGTCATCGCGTTGTCCGGAAGTCGAAGTACACCCGGAAGGTCGCTGCACCTGTTGGATACGGCGGGGTGAGATGGCTAGTCGATACTGGGTGCCCAATGGATTTGGTCGGCCTTGGCGATCTGAAAGGGCCCGATAGGGCCCTGATTGCCAAGGGCGGGAATACGCATGCGTTGCATACTGCGAACGGGGCAACCCGTACTGCTGGTCGTGTTGATGCCGATGTTGGTAATCTGGACGAGGTGATTGAGGCACACGTCCTTGAGTCTACACCATCCATCATTTCAGTTGGAAAGCGCTGTATGGATATGGGCTACTCCTTTGCGTGGGCTGCAGGGTGTAAGCCTACCCTTACGTGCCCTTCGGGCCGTACAGTGACGCTGGATGTCATCAACAATGTGCCGTACCTTCCTCATGGGGACACCCAATTTGTGTCCCCTACCCCTGATGACGGTGAGCCCCTTCCCGCTATGCCAGCTCCTGGCGTTGCGTATCGTGGAGTCGAAGCCCGTGAGGCGCCGAGCTGTAGGCCTGAAATGACAATAGAGAATCGCTCGCAGGACACCTGGAGAACTGAGCGATCAGGTCATGTCGTGAAGGAGCACCGAATTCCGCGCAAAGCAAAGTTTGTGCCGATAGGCGATGATTGCCCCGTTGGAGTTGATCGATTGGACAGCTACAGGAAAACTGTCGTTCATCGAAATGGGGTTACCCATGAGGTGCTGGTTGATAGTCTTTGGGAGTTATCCGAAAGAGATCAGCATGCGATAGCATCTGATGTCCCTTGGACGGGTGAAACGTGGTTTCGGGTCAAGTGCGAGACCGTTGCTCTTCCCGGAAAGGCGGAACAGGGGGGTGAGGGCGGTAGCCGCTCACCACCTTTTCCTGGCCCGGGGGAAGGGGATGATGGTGACATTGTCGAGATAAACTTTCTCTCCGGACTCCGTACAGAGGCTGAATGGCGAGCAGATGCTAAGACGCTTCGCCATATGCTTACCCATCTCCCGAAGAACCCCTATTGCCCGCACTGCCAGCGTGCGAAAATGGAGAATGTCAAGCTTCGCCGCAAAGGTGGTGCTGCTGCGCATGACGTGGTAAGTTTCGGGGACCTAACCACTGCTGACACGATGGTGTTGCGAGGATTGAAGGATCGAGGCTTTCATGGCGAAGCGGACGCGATAGTGTTCTATGACCTCGCTACTGACTACCTCGAAGTCCTCCCTGTGCAATCCAGATCCCGTAGCAATACGCTGGAGGCATTTCGCAGGTTTGCAGGGGGGCAAACTCTGAAGTTAGTGTACAGCGACCAGGCCCCAGAGCTGAAGAATGCTGTCACTACGCTTGGAGCATTGCACCGGCTTTCTACACCGGGCATGCCCAAGACCAATGGCCTGATCGAGAACAAGGTTAAGCTCGTTCTTCACGGGGCACGTGTGCTCCTGCGTCAAGCTGGATTTGAACCTCGATGGTGGCCATTTGCCGTTAGGCATTTTTCCATGGCAAGGAACATCGAAAATCGCGGTGAGGGATCACCGTGGATGCGACGCCACGGTAACGGGAACTTCAGCGGAGTCATTCTGCCGTTTGGTTGTCTGGTCGACTTCTACCCCATTGCTCCCAAGATTCGCAGGGATAGAAAGGGGGGGGTTCAAAACGCCCAAAACGACTCCAAACATGCTGGGAAGATCGACTCAGAGGACGTTGATGAAGGAGGAGACCACTGGATCGCAAATGAAGACGAGAAGGTTCTCACTCGCGTCCACGTTGAAGCGCGAACCGAGCTCTTTATCCCGATAGGGACGAGCTGTCCAGTCAAGATCAAAGACCTTGGCAGGAGGCGGAGCACAGTCCTCAACTATCTGGACGGATCGACCGAATTTGTTGTTGACGAAAACTGGCTCCAGGCCGAGAACGACCGTGGAGGTAACCATGAATGGACTGGAGAAACTCATTTCGACTGTGATTTTGATCAGATCGATGAGGACGAGGCCGAGATCTATGAGAACGAGGAGTATGAACCCGAATGCAACGACGAGCCGGACTTTGTTCCCATTGATGAGGGAGAGGTTGAAGAGACAAGCGTCACTACTGCCCTGCCCGCCGAGAAGAAAGAGCGGGACTTCATCAAGATAGAGGAGGATCCGAAGTTCGCCCCATCCTCCAAGCCAGGCCTATTTCTGGGCTATCGGTTAGAACCAGGGGGGCTGTGGAAGGGCGACTATCTCGTTGCTGATCTCGAGCACATCCAGAGGGGTCTCAGGAAACCAAGTATACACCAGGTCAAACGTATCTGGAAGAACCCTGAGGAGCCCTACGTGTTCCCGATGTTGGCATCATATGATGCTAGGACTCGGACCATTCGGGAGGCGTTAGCTGACCGAAGGGCCGACATGAAGCCGAGTAAGAGGATCAGGGATGAATTCGACTTTGATGAAGGTCGATTTGATGATCCTGACGATGATGATGATGACCAACCGGACGAGGGGGGCGGTAGCTCTTCCAAGTCTGATGGGGCCATTCAGAGCAAGGCTGTCCAAGGGAGTGGCGACGCGTGCGTCTCGGATTACTGGGAGCGGCACGACGAGGACAGCGCCTGGTATCGCATCCACGTTGAGGTGCGGAAGAAGTTCTTCGGGACGACGAACGAGGACCTTCCTCCAGGTGGTCCTTCGCATGAGGAGCTTGACACCGTTAGGGTCACGCACATGCGGGGGCTTGATGCCGTTGGAAATTGGGTGAGAGACGATCGTCATCACGATGCTCCCAATCATCGGCATTTCACGCGTGGTTTTTGGACTGGTGTGACCATCCTCTTTGATAAGGGATGTGCTCCCCACGGTAGGTTTAAGCCAAAGGAAGAAGGAGCCAAACCTGCCGGAGGTCCGAAGAAGGGTCATAAGCTGCACGGAGACAGGATCGACTATGGCCAATCCGCCGATAGGCGTGAGCGGCCATACGCAGGCACCGGAAAACCCAATTCAATTGATGCGGATAGTTGGAGACAGATGTCCACCCGGTCTCGGGAGATATATGTTCAAACCGAACGGGAGTTATCCCTAAGGGAAGAAAGACGCCGCGAACACCCTGAGAGGGACCCGGCTGCTCCAGCGCCTGGCCGCAAGCTCCTCATCGAGTTTGCGTGTGAACCTGACTCGCGCTTGTCTGCAGTGATGATGGAGTGTGGAGGCGATGCAATTCGCGTTCACGTTGGCTCATTTGACATCACCAAAGCCAAAGACGTTAGTCGGCTTATTGGGATTATCGAGGATAATCCTGGGTGTGACCTGTGGGCGTCAATTCCGTGCGGACCGTGGAGTACATGGCAGTATGTCAACCTTTCGATTCACGGTGCTGAGTTTGCATCACACCTGAATGATCTTAGAAGGAATTCTCAGGTTATGTTTGCGGCGTTCCTGCGGGCCTCCCGAGCCGTTAGGCGAGGAGGGGGCAGGGTTGCATTTGAGTGGCCTAGACACTGTCTTGGATGGAAGCAACCGTTCATGCAGAGGTTTCTTGCTGATCCTGATGTCGAGACCGTTGATTTCGACGGCTGTGATTTCGGGATGCAGGACAAGGACGGTGTGCCAATCAGGAAGCAGTGGAAGGTTGCGACGACCTCCAAGGAGCTCATTGATGAGCTGTCAGGTCGGAAATGCAAGCACGAGAAGGGATACCTTCATGCACGCATTGAGGGGTCAGTCACCCCAACGACTGCTCTCTATCCGAGTGAAATGTGCGAGGCAATCGTTGGAGCGTGGTACCCGAACGGCACTTTCAAGAAGGTCGCGAATGCAATGCCGGTCGAGGTTGACCCGGTTGAACAGCGATGGAAGAAGAAGCCGAATACCTTGTACGTCAGTCTTAACAGTGAGGCTGCCAAGATCCCGACGCGGGCTACTTCGGGAAGTGCGGGTTTGGATACCTATGCCTCTGAGGGAGCATGTATTCCCGCAGGGGGGTCAGGCTTGGTCAACACCGGAATCTCGATAGAGATGCCCGCTGGGGTATATGCTAGGATAGCTCCCAGGTCAGGACTAGCCGTGAAGAATAGGATCGCTGTAGGCGGTGGGGTCATTGATCCCGACTACGACGGAGAGATCAAGGTAATCCTTTTCAATCATGGGGATGAGGACTTCGTCGTGAATCCTGGGGACCGCATTGCGCAGATCGTGCTGGAGCGTGTTATGCTCATTGACGCGTCGATCGTCCCTAGGAAAGCCAAGCGGGGAACCGATAGGGGATCCGCGGGTTTCGGAAGCACTGGTGTAGCTGCTGCTGCCCCTACGATTGGATCTGATGGAAGGACCTTTGAGTTCTCTATGCCCAGGGGGGAGGTATCCCTATCTCATCGGCCAAAGAGCTCGGGTGTTTTTCCTCCCTTGTACGCCTTGTGTCGCTAGGCCAGTGAACAAGAAGGAACAAGCTGGGAATGCCAAGGCTAAGGCCGCTCTTCAGAAGGAGTGGGACAAGTTAACTTCGCAAGGATGCTGGGACTTGTCAACTGTCCAAGAGTGGCATGATGTTGCGGCCAAGGCACGTAAGGAAGGGGAGAAGATCCATGTTGGTAGGATTTTCGACATTTGTGTCGAAAAGAATCACGAGCTGCCGGAAGACGATCCGAATCGCAAATATAAAGGGCGAGTCGTGTTCGAGGGATGTTTCGTCCGTGATGAGATCGGGCATTGGGCCCTGTTCTCCGAGAACACCTCCTGCCCCGCCACTATGGCGGCGGGTAAGATGGGTGATGCTCACGGGTTACTCCCAGGGAATCTTCTGGAAGTGAGTGATGGGGAGTCTGCGTACACTCAGGCCCGCTTGAAGGGAAAGAAGACTTGGGTGAGGATTCCTCGCGATCAATGGCCACCTGAGTGGTTCGACGGCAGCGGAAATCCCAGATACAAGGATCCGGTCGTTGTCCTCGTGCTTGCACTATATGGACATCCGGATGCTGGTACCTTTTGGGAACAGCACTGCGAGGCAATGCTGAAGAAAGTCGGATACGTCAAGGTGAAGGATTGGGCCAGCGTGTTTAGGCATGAGGAGCTCGACCTCTTCCTTGTCGTGTACGTGGATGACTTCAAGATGAGTGGGCCGGCGAAGAACATCGCAGAAGGATGGGCGCTGATCTCGAAGGTCATCAAGATGGAGGAACCAAGGCAGCTCAAGAGATATCTTGGCTGCGAGCACGAATTCACGCAACAGGTGGTCAAGGGTCACTTTGACCCGAGACTGGCGTGGACGGTCAGCAATCCTCCTGATAAGGAGCAACCCGACTTGAGGTTTGGTCCTGAGGGGTTACTCTCTAAGGACATCCCCAAGCCGGAAACCACGATAAGGTTCATCAAGTACAGCGAGAGCAGCTTTATGCAGGCGTGTGTCGATAGATACGTTGAGCTATGTCAGGGAAAGTACCCGAAGAAGCTGCAAAAGGTTGAAACTCCGTTCCTGGACGAGAGCAAGCCGGAGTTTGACGAGAATTCCGTCAATCCTGAATTTGATAAACTCTTCAACCAGGCGATGGACATGGAGACCATCAATGCACAGCCAGGATGCCTCGGGAACGACGCGGCGGCGGTGCTGATGAAGGTTCTCTACGGAGCTCGAATGGGCAGATATGATCTGATTCGTCCCGTGCAGGCGTTAGCCAGCCGGGTCACGAAGTGGAATCATCTTTGTGACCGAAAGCTCCACAGGTTAATTTCATATGTGAACTCTACGCTCGATCTTCATTTGTACGGTTGGGTGGGCGATAGCCCAGAGTTCATCGAGCTGGTTGCTTACTGTGATGCGGATCTGGCTGGGGATCGTACTGATTCCAAGAGCACATCGGGAGTGCTCATTTGCCTTGTGGGTCCTAGGACCTACATGCCTATCACTGGGGTAAGCAAGAAACAGACTTCTGTTTCGAAGTCGACTCCTGAAGCAGAGATTGTTGCTCTCGACCATGGAGTGTCCAAGGAGGGAATGGCATTAGCTACCCTCTGGCAGCACGCCATTGGGAAGGGAAAGGAGACCCAGCCGTTTATCATCAACGTGCTGGAGGACAACGAATCGGCATGCCGGATCGTTATAACTGGGAATAATCCCAACATGCGCTACATGTCGAGGACACAGCGCATTGACATCTCATGGCTCAACGAACGTTTTAACGATGGAATTTTTCGGTTCGTTGCGTGCCCGTCTCACTACCAAGGTGCAGACATTTTCACTAAGGCCTGCATCGACAAGGTCGTGTGGAATAGAAATCTACACACCCTTGGTATGTTTCTGCCGGGATACCTGCAGGAATATTTGGCCCAACCCACCCAACCCTGTCTTAAGCCCCCTGCCGCTCCTGGGCTGCCCCCGCTTAGGGGGGTACGCATGGAATCAGGTGCAAAATCCGGTTTCAATCGGCTCATTGAGAGGTTACTCTCTGAGTACGAGGGAATCGTGATTGACGAGGAAAAAGGAGGGAAAAGATGCGAGAAAACTATTATTGCGGACCAGGCGATAGCCGGAGTTCTTGCGTATAGTGATCTTTGCAGGGTTGTCACGCTTCAAGTTGCTCCTGGTTACAGGAATCACATCATACGGTCTGGTAGGATTGAAGGCGATAGCCTTTGTTATGTTGTGCTTGTTCTTAATGATCTTGCACCCGATAGGGTTGATTCCAGGACTGGGAAGTGGGGACAGACCAGAAAGCTCAGGGATAGGACCGAGGCTGCCGTTAGGCAAAGGTTCAACTTGGCTTGTGATGCTCGGACCAGTGGATGTGTTCCGATCATTCTCTATCGACCCAAATGCAATATCTTGAAGGAAGGTGAGGTTGAAGGAATTGCCACCACGCATGGGTTTGATTGCAGGTCTGTTTGCGCTTGCCAATGTGGTCTCAAGAGGCATGGGATTGTGTTTAGGTGTTTTTCTTCTAAGTCTTTCAATTCGATTTGGAGTACTTGCAAGATGCGAGGAGGGGATACTCTCTCTCAGCATGACCGATTGCTTGCTGTTGGGAAGTGGTTGAACAACTTCGTTGCCGCGTAGCTATTGCTTGATCAAGTTGGCTCACACCGCGGGCAACCGCACCACATTCACAGGCGACTCAGTGCGCTTACAGACCAGAACTGAAGCATGAGGCAGTTATGCCTGTCACTAAGGTTTTCTTCTGCTTGGTGAAGGACGGATTCAGTCAATTATCCATCTTCTAGGTTCTTGTTCTAGGGAGAGGGTCTCTGGCCGTTAGGCTGAGCCTTCCAAGAGACAGGGGAATTCTGGCCGGTAGGCTGGGTTCCCGGTTCCTCCGTGGTTCCGTGGCCGGTGGCCCGAACCTGCTGACGCATGGCGGCAGCTGGCGGAATGGGCCTGGGGCGCTGCATAGCGACGCCTCCGCGGCCGCTCTGGGACCTGGAGATGGGGCTGGGAATGGAGAAGCCTAAGGCCGTGGCCAGTTGTTTGCTTGCGGGATACCGCGAGTGGACAGTTAGGGGGTTTCGGGGACAGGATCCGAAGTTCACTACGATTGATCCAGATATGGAAAGGGCTGATCAGCTGATTGAGGATGATGGTGCCGCAAGGTTCGACGAACTGGTTGGCAGAGTATCCCACATCAGCAAGGACAAGCTTGACAAGTCCCACATGGCGTGGCCGGACCATGGAAAGCTGCTCCGGTACCGGGCGATCAGGACTGCTGCGATAGTGGCGGAGATGAAGCGCCGGGGAGTGGAGGTTACGGAGACAAACGCCGTACACTTGGCGGCCATCCTCTGTGCTGCGGTTCCAACGGACCCTGCTTTCTTGCTTCCTTACAGTTTCGCATTCGTGCTTGAGGAGAGCATTGAGAGCGGCGCGAGAGCGCTGCCCATGGATAGCAGTACGGAGCCGGCGGCCGAACCATGTGGGGGAATGTGGGTTGGAGACCCGAAAGCCTGGCCGGAGTGGAAGACGGTCCACCCGCAGACTGCCTTGGTAAAGGCGGTCGCTGATCAGGCAGAGGCGGCATTCGGAGATCACCCTTTGTATAGTGGGGATGATTTCGGCGATGCAGAGCACCATTTTAATGCAATCCGCGCCTGGATGAGCGAGAGGCCGAACGCACTGTTCACGCCCCCGGAGTTGGTCGTGGACGCGATGATGCTGACGGAGGGGAGAAACAGGGAGGAGATCGTTAGATGTTCCTCGGGACGGAGGCTTTCGTCGGTCCTGTCGGTCAAGAAGTTCGCGTCGGCTGATAAGCCAGGAATGCGGGGTTACCTGCACGCAATGGGAAAGATGTCAGGTGTGGTCACGTCCTTGCACGATGCCTTTGACTGGGACCGTAGACAGGTGTTGAGGATCTCGCCCAAGAACCCGGCGAGTACCACGGATGTGGAAATTGGTCCCGACGATGGATGGGCATTCTTCGACTTGGCCATCAATTTCAAAGGCCAGACGGACACGGAAAAGGTCCTCATCCATGGAACTTCGCAATCCTCATTGTGGAGCATCCTGGGTGGTATGCAGGTTACTGCGTCCACCGCGAGTGATGAATGGGTAGGGGTGTGGACATCTCTGAAGGCGGTCGAGGCCCTGGGATACAGCACTCTGTCGCACTACGGTCAGAACACATGGGCGAGGGTTGCGATTTGCATCGCGCAACCGGACGAGTCCGAGAATCTGTTCAGCGACAATCCCCACCTGAAGGGTGTCAAGCGAGGAGCCCAGCGAGTGTTCCCGAACGCGAGATTGGGGATCTGCGGAATCTGCATCAAGCTCGAGAAGCCTGCAGCGGATTCGCAGTATGTGGAGCTGTGCAACTCAGGGGGCGATAGCACCCTGCAGTACTACAACCCATTCGTTGAGTGGAATCCGCATGCTCCATCGGTCGTGTGGGCTATGCACAAGTTCTTCCCAGAAAACTACATGGGACCGATAGGTCTATCCGTTGAAGAGGAGAACTTGCGTGCTGCTCCAGGGACCCCCCAGGCTGCCGAGGCGGAAGGTGGGGCACTATTCGCCAGGATCGTGCCGAAGTCG
The DNA here is from genome assembly GCA_963377175.1 of Effrenium voratum. Classification (NCBI taxonomy): domain Eukaryota; class Dinophyceae; order Suessiales; family Symbiodiniaceae; genus Effrenium; species Effrenium voratum. The sequence goes on along the minus strand of CAUJNA010003846.1, from coordinate 238,384 downwards.
AACATGCTTGAGGCCATCCGGGGTGAAACGTTCGAGCTCACTCTCGTGAAGGGATACCTTACCGAGATCAAGGACGAGGCAAAGGCCGTTGGTCGGGGTGCTCTCTTCCCGAGGGAGCTTGAGTGTTTTGAGCAGGCTAGGAAGGTGATGCGCCTAATCAGGAGTGGGAAGGTTGTCCCGTCGAATCTGGAGCTGCCGAAGGGAGGATACTCCCGTGTGGCAGTTGATCCCGTACAAATGGAAAGGCTGTGGGACACATGGGCAACCGCCGTGTTAGCGGATGTGATGCTGTCCATCTACCCATCCATTGTTCTGCACGAGATGAGTCGCTACCAAGACAAGATGGTAATCTTGCTTCGGTGTTTGGCGGCTAGTGGGACAGGTGCTGCGGTGAGGATCGCTGCGGCCATGGCGGCCGGGTACGGTCCTCCGGGGTTCAAAGAGGAGTCCGCGGCCCCGGATGCGACTGTGTTCTATCTGCTGGATCAGACGTTCAACACTGCATCCACGAAGAACAAGAAAGGGATGGACCCAGCAACGTTGGCGGAGGACATCCTCAAGTGCAGGACAAAGAATGACCGGTTGAGGGGTTCCCCAGATAACCGGCCGTTCAAGAACTGTGAGGTGCACTACGTGACCAGCACTCGTGATAACGAGGAGACATCCCTTCGGATGATGATTGACAAGGCGTACGAGCTGATGGACAAGCGGACGGACGACTGCGTCCAGAAGTACGGCAACGCGGATGCCGCCAAGCATGACCTGTATGTTTTTGGTCTCCGTGGCTCCTACCTGTATAGGTGGGAGAGGAACGCATGGAAGGCCAGAAGTGACGCGGCGACTGTGTGGAGTAAGGACGTGGCGTCACTGGTCGCACTCAACAACAAGGTCAAGGTGATGGTTTGTGGTCCGGGGCGATCGTTAGATCGAGAGGGTGACCAAGGGGTTCACATGACTAAGGAGATCCAGCATAAGATGGGCGATCTCCGTGCGAACCTGATCCCAGTGGTTTCAGCAGACGCGGTGTCATGGGGGAGCGAAGTTGACAGCTACGGCAGGAACCGGCCGGTCCAGAGAGCATGGGCCGTGGTGCCGCCCTACCTTGCGGCAGTTCCGGACTTTTTCTCCCTGACTAGGACTACGTGGCCTGGTGCCGTCACGTTGCACATCAGGGACAACATCCTCAAGCTTCTGAAGGAGGGTACTTCTTCGAAGATGGGTGATGGCGGATCGATGTCTGAGTCTGAGGATGTCGACATGACAGGTGCTGCTCTGGGAGGACCGCCGGTAGGCGTTGCCTCTGGAGGGCAATCATCTGACGCAGGTCAGCAAACGGGAGGTCAGACTGCTGCACCGAAAGCACCTCCTCAGGCATTAGTCACGAAGGAGATGCTGGCATCGGTGAGACCAAAGTCTCCGCCGAACCCACCTCGGAGTCCGAGGGTTTCTTGACCTCAGGTCACGGCAACCGAAGTTGGGAATCGATGGTCATCGAATCTTCGAACGCCTAGGGCGACAATCGAGGAGGAGAACGCGGGTGGCTCCGCAGAGGTCGATGATCTCCTACCCGATAGGGAAGGGGTCGATCTCCCTACGGATACCTTCAACGATGGTGGGGACCCGACCGAGGCCGAGGTGCTAGAGTCTGCCAGAGATGTTGAGATGAAAGTGGAGAAGGAGGCTGAGGCTCCCGCTGTAGGTGAGGAGGAGACTCCCGGTAGGGAAGCTGAGGTGCCTCTGACCACTACGACTACGACAGAGCCGCCGAGGGAATCTCCTGCGGCAAAGCGAGCGGCGTCGCCCGTTAGGGAGGGACGCAGGGCTCGAGAACCTGTTGGTGGTCAGAAGAAGGAGGAGGCGTCGGGCGCAGGTGGCCCGGATGTGCCTATCTCCTATGCTCCGAAGTACACGGACGACGACGGGGACCTGCGGGATACTGCAGCGACCCCGAAGGCGGCTTCAACCCAGGAGTCTCGAGGGGGCATACACAATTATGCGAACACGCCGTACCCGGAGCACCCGGGAGAGGCGCCCGAGCTGAAGTCAGCGGAAGTCCGGCACTTCCATGAGCATAGTTCCTATCAATCCACGAGGGGCTCGCGGACATCGGCAAGACCGGCGGAGAGCAGGTCAAATAGGAGGTTCATCGTTCAGCACACCCTGGCCAGGGAAGCCGGTGAGCCCTTCATCTATGCCGTGATCAGGAACAAGGCAATCACTCGAGAGCGGGTTACCGCTGAGGAGTGGAGGAAGGCGAACGAGACTAGCCACATTGTGTTCCCGAATCGCGATAGCGAGTGGAGTGCGGTGTTGGAGAGAGCCGTACATAACGATTTCATGTACGGGGCGTTGGATGCTTCCCGAGCTGCTGGGAGGATCGATCAGGAGTACATCAATCCTAGAGATCGGAAGTCTACACCGTGGGGTGATCAGCAATGGAACATGAAGAAGGTGGCGTCCGAGGCTGCCCATATCCCGTTAGGGATGAGGCAGGACATTCAGGCGAAGTACCATCATGGGCGGGCACCTCTGGGGGACTGGGCAGATATGCCCGATCGGGATGATTACATGGTTCGTGGTGTCGTTAGTGACCCGAACCGCAGGGCGTATGATTGCCTTCGAGCGCCGGGGGTGAGGGCTACCTTGCTGAACGCGCAGACGGGTCAATGTATTCCTTTGGACGACCCGACCTGGGTACCGGAGATTGCATCGTCGCACCTGCTGTCAGGGACGATCGCTGTGATCGCATCGCACGTGGATACCGCCCTTGGGCGTGCGTGGCGGATGCCCATGTTTCATCCTCAGCTGATGGCGGCGACGGCAATGCTGGAGAAGCTGCAGAAGTATTTCAACGCGCTGAATGAGGCGGTGTTGGGCAAGCGGCTGGGAACTGCGCCTTTCAGCATGATTGCCGGTCACCTCGCTCCGGAGCTGCGGACCATTCCGACGAGGGAGCAGATGTCCGACACGCTGGCGCAATCAGCGGCTGAGATCATGCTGTCTCATGTGTCGGCATTGTCCCATTCGGGATCTACTTCCGATAGGAAGGAGATCATCGGAAGGGATGGGCTCCCGTTCGGGAAATCATGGTTCGAGGATGACCCTGAAGGAGCCACGTGGCCTGGACACCATATGGCTGGAGGCGTCGCCGTCCCACTGAAGCCGAAGACGAAGATCGTGTGGGGGAAGCGACCGCATGTGGATGACGAGGGCGATGTGGACCCTGAGGCGAGCTCTTCGGGGCAACCAAGGACCGAACCGGCCCCCGATAGGGGCGCCGGGTCAGGAAAGGATGATGATGTGACCCTTCCTGACATTGGAAAACTGTCCGTGACGGAGAAGAAGAAGGACGACATGGACGTGGATCAGGAAGGCTCCAAGAAGGATTCCACCGGGACGAAGGAGCCCACGCCTCGGGGTACTGAGGCTGGGAAGGCGGACCCGAGTGAGATCTCCAACTACGGAGGGGCTACCGTTGAGGAGTTCCGAAAGGCTGCTCGGGAATACGTGTACAGCGGGGAGGGAGATGACCGAAGGATCCTTCCCACGAACACTCCGATAAACATGGAGAAGTCGCTGCCGGCCGAGGTAGCGCTCTTGATTCCGAGAGCAGTGGCTACGCAGGAGGAGGCTGAGGAAGCCGAGAGGGCCGCGATGGAGGCCGTACGCGGAGACTACAGGCTTCCGGACGTTGGCCAGGAAGACAGGGAGAATGTCGACCCTCACACCGTGACGGATGAAGACTTGGCTGCGTCGATAGATGCGTTGACTAGGAGGTTGAGCAATATGCCTGAGTGGTCGGGCAATCTGATCGACCCTGTGAAGTCTGCTGAGCTAGTCGCGGCGAGATGGGGCGGTAAGGCGAGTTATGACAAGCCTGAGGCTCCCCTGACTGAGGCTGGAATGAAGAGTGCGTCCTTGGAGGATCGCGCCTATGCCCTGTCACAGCTGAATCAGATGGTGAATTTCCACAAGAAGCATCTTTGCTCTGGGCGAGGGGCGCCTATGGTGAGTGCAGCTGCCCCTAGCGGCCCCCTTGCTCCTGACCAGCTGGATGATAGCAGGAAGTTCAGGCCTAGTGCGGCGGCGAGCAAGATGACCTACAATCTTGTGATAATGGATGGGAAGGAGGATTTTCTTGCCGATAGGCGAGAGATCAATCCCGAGCTAAGGGAAACGGGAGTTATCCCTGATGAGGCTGTCACATGTCAGATGGTGGTCCCCTCGAAGACAAGGTTAGGCAAATACCTCCCGGACTTCGAAGAGACCGCGGGCACCGTTGCAGGACGGGAGGCGGCGAAGGAGTTGATGAAACTGCTCTCGTGCGACTTTGACGGTTTGGTCATCAATTCAAAGAGAGTCTCGGAGTTATTCGAGGAACGTGTGCTGAAGGAGATCGGACGTGAGGCTGGAAACTGGGTGAAGAGTGACCAGGCCATCTGGTTCCTGAAGGAAATCTCGGGTATGGAGAACGCTGAGATGTCCTGGAGGTTTTTCATTCCGACGCTCAAAGCTTTCCCGATGGGGCAAGTTGAAGCGATGCTCATGGTCATGTACGACGGGGATGGCGTTCTTCTCAAGGAGAGCACCAGATTGATTGCCGTTAGGCACACACGGATCGGGCGGGATTTGAATTACAGCGCCGTTAGGCATAGGTACACTCAGGAAGATGCCCCTGGCGGGTCTCTGATGTACGAGATGCATTGGAATGAACTCCCCATGGTGGGGTACGTCATCATGAAGTTCTCGGACTTCCGGAAGGCTGTTCAACTCCAAAGGTTGAGGCGAAACGGAAAGGCCATGATCGAGGTATTGATCACAAGGCCCGATGTGTACGAAACCATTGGTGATGGAAGACAGGATGAGGGCCTGATCCCACTTGTGGGAGCAATGGCGCCGGATGCCGAGGTATCGCCTTCGTGGTACGTCAGGGACAGGCTGCGGAACTACTCCGGTAGGCACGTGGTGGTAATGGTGGACCTTCGGGTGCACTGGTCTTTGGTTGGACCCGTGTATCTGACAAGGAGGAAGACTCTTGCCGTTAGGAACGAGATTCACATGGGAGCTTGGAAGGCGGCATACATGTACGATGATTACACGATAGTGTACCATCGGACATGGGACTATGGCGACTTCACCCCCGTTAGGGGAGAGCACAGGCGATCGCGGGAAGAGATCAGGCTGGATGTGACTGCCACGTTCTGCCTGAGGTGCGCAGAGTTGATGCCGAATGGGATGCATTTGTGTCCCGGGTGTGCGCTCCCGGTCTTTTACCCGAACTTTATCCCCAACGCGGAGGAAAAGGACTTCGAAAGGTGTCGCATCGTGCCGGAATGGGTAAGGACCATGGGGCAGTTCAAGCCCAGGAGGATTCCCTCCGATGTGGTCGGAGTCATCAAGAGGAACTTGATTTCCTATTCGATGGCATCCGATTTGAGGTTGACGGTGCAGAGCGGCATCAGACTTCCCCCTTATCTTGGTGAAGACAAGGGAGGTGTCGATGCGGCGTGGGATGAGCTGGCGAAGGTGCTCTTCCAATTTTCCTATGTGTCGGGGATATCGGCCTCGGATGTGTTTGTGGAGAAGTGGGTGGCGAAGCACCTGATTAAGACCAACCAAGTCGATAGATTTGAGTCGGTCACGGAGTACTTCCGGGCCAACCCAAGACATGCTGCTCAGTGGGGTAGGCGTATGACGACTTCCGTTAGGAAGTTCGCTCGCCATGACACGTACTTGTCCTTCTATATCCCGATGGCATACGTGATTGGCTCTGCGGCTGGTCATCTGACCCCATTGTATCCGACCCATCGGAAGGATGTGGACATCCTGGAGAGCCATGCATTGATTTCGAAGCTCAGGCAGTACATGGTGTCGGAGACGGGGTACGATGAGAAGAAGAGGTTGAAGGAGGCGGTAGCCAAGGTGCAGAAGGCGATCAATGCCGGCCAGTCGGAGCCTCCCGCACCATTCCGTGACCCGTTCGTCTACGTTAGTGACGAGAGGGTGAGGACGGTTCTTGATGGTCGTCAACCTGAACCGCTGAACGTGGACATCGAGGGACTTCAATCGGTGCATCATGCTGCACCAGGTCCTAGTTCCAAGCAGGAGCCGGTCATCAAGGGCGGAAAAGGGAAGAAAGGGGAGAAGGGCGGTAAGGGCGGTAGTCCTTCCGGCCCACCACCAAAGTCAGGTGGAGTGACAAGTGCAGGAGCTGGCAAGGGCGGTAGCCCATCTGTCCCGAAGGCAAAAGCAAAGGACGATGCTGGACCAGCTCCGATGGAGGTTGATGCAACTGCAGCTCAACCGAAGAAGACCTGGGTCGAAATCGCGGTTCAGGGAGCCCGGCCGAGTGCGAAGGCCAAAATGACCCCGGTTCCGAAGACCGAGACGAAAGGAAAGGCCGCTTCAGTAGCTGAGGCGAAGGATGCTCCGGCTCCGAAGGCTAAGACTGCGGAGACGAAGCAGGCCGAACCGAAGGTTGAGGTCAAGAAGGAGAAGATGAGCGGAATAGACGCTTCCGGCGGTAGCCGGGGGTCGGCTGAAGGGCAGAAGAGAGAAAGGAGGTCCCGTTGGGATCCCGACGAGACTGTGAAGGAGTCGACAAAGCGGGAGGCATCAACAAGGCCTGATGACGTCGACAGCAGACCAGGTGCGGCGGCGAGAGAGGCCAGTGGGGATGATCTTCACTCTGCGCTTGGTAGATCTTCGGCAAAGGATGCGGTAGCACCTTTGACGGCCTCCAAGGCGATGGCAAAGAAGCCTGAAGGCGGAGAGATCCGGTTGCAGTCTGCTGAGCGAACTGCGGCGAGCCCGGTGGAGGGTCACTTTCTGGTGTTGCCTGAGAGTTCGGTGGTGGATGCTCTCTTGTCGGTCTCTACCAACAGGGTGCTGAACAAGCAAGTCAGGGACTTCATCAGAAATGGTGAGGATGCGTCAGCACTGGAGGTCCTCAACCAGATTGTGACGAACTCTCGTTCTGGGAGGAGGCGTAGGGAATCGGATGTTTCCCGTACTCCCTCTCGGAGGTCCGTTAGGACCGTGGACACCAGGGATTCCAGAGAGTCGAGAAGGCGCAGATACCGTCCACGGCGCGAGGATGATCGTGACCGGAGGAGGGACGACGCTCGTGATCGTCGAGATGATGAATCACTCGATCGGGAGCGAGATCGAAGGCGAGATGATCGCAGGAGGTCCGAAAGGGATCGTGACAGGGACCGTGCGCGGGGCGGACGTGACCGGAGGAGACGTGACGATAGCCGGTAGGCTGAGTCACGAGGATTGCGGCCGATAGGCTTGCGTCCATTCTCCAATGGTCGGCGCGGTGCGGAGGTGGTGTTTTTCCTCCCGGACCGCTGAGGCGCGGAGGTCATGTCACTCCTGTACCGCTGCTGGGCTGCTGGACATGTTCATCAGGAAGCAGTGTGAGTGAGAGGGAAAGCAAACTGATGGGGGGTTACTCCCGGGTTTGCGGAATTCAAGCATTTTTCAGGTACGCATGGTCAGGAGCACCTCTTGCCGTTAGGCGAGGGTGCTAGATGGACATACGTTATCTTCTTTTTCATGGCTTCTGATAAGAATTAAACTTCTTGCATTGTTGATGCAAACAGTTGTGACCTAGTGTCGTCATGTGGACTTTTCCACAAGGTATGTTGGACAGCGTTACCCCGATTAATTCGGGGTGGTGGCGGGAATTTAATGCCCGGGATGTCGCGCAACTGCCTTTGTGGGTTTGCTCCACCGCTGACGGCGGTAGTGTCCAGCTGTTTGCGGACGCATGCGAGCAGTTAAATCCTATCAGTAAATGGCACGCTCCACCCGTCATATGACGGGCTCCTCGTGAGGGGGGTGTGATTAGCCATGGTTTATATCATCATCAGGGACGTCGCGTTAGTGACCGACCTGTGGTGTTTTGGCTCAAGTTTTGGGTTCCGTCGCGCCTCGAATGGGCGTCGCCGAACCCCTGCGTCGACCGACGGCATCTCGGGGGAGAAAGAGACCTCGGGCCGCCGCCAGGTTGGTAGGGACCAGTCGTGCGGCCTGTTGTCGACCAAGGTTGCGGGTTAACCCTTTTCTTGTTTGGTTTGTTTTCCTTTGGTTGTTGTTCTCTGGTGTGTGGGAAACCCTGATCTTTGGGACCGGGGATTGGTTTGCTTTTGGGGAACCTTTCTTTTGTGGCTTGTTTACCCCAACTTACCCATTGCCTGGGCACAGGCTCGTGCCCGTATCACATATAACTATTCTAATGTCAGATTATGCTCCAGAACTGGGAATCAACATTCAACACAACCAATGTTGCAGTTTTTTTTTTCACGCCAAACCGCCGGAGTGCAGCTTGGATGAAAGTTCTACCCTGGCGTAATCTCTAGAGTGCCACAGAAAGGGCCTACGACGAAGGCGTCTTTAAACATCCCCCCAAGAAATTCCACACACTTTTGTGAAGCCGCGTCATAGTCCCTTGGGTGTTGGGGGAACATGTTCTGTTCACATCTTTCAGAGGCTCGCAGTTGCAAGGCATTCTACTCCCCTTAGCGAGCTTGAAGAAGGCATCTTCAAAGGTCATGGGGTGTGTTCCAACTTACTCCGGGGATTGGCTGGGCTTGTGGAAACTCGGCCAAAGTGGACGCTGACCAATTGAGTTTGCCTGTAAATGGGAAAGCCAAGACAGAGGTTATCCCTTGGGTTTCCTTGAAGAGAACCCAAAGGATACCCGCCTTCTACCCGCCTTCCAAAGGGTTTTGGAAGACTGCCCTCTTTCGTCAAGGCCCCTGTCCACGTCCATGCCACCATGGCCTCTCTGTTTCTGTGGGCTGCCGGAAGGCTGGGTCACCGTGCAAGAGTTCATGGTCTGGATGCGCAGCAATGCCCGGAACCAGAGCCTGACCCGGCCGGGGGCCTAAAAAATGCCAAGAGGATCGTGCCTTGAGAGCTTCACATTGGGACCATTGCGGTGAAGCTTTCATGACCTTGCGGTACTTAGTACTTCTTGAGAACGTGGATGAATCATTCCAGCCCTTGGCTTCCTTGGATTTGGTCAAGGGCAATTTCAGGGATGCATTTGTGTAAGCTTTGTGGGCCAGGTGGTAGACAACAACCTCCATACCTCCAAGACCCATGCGACTCTTTGATCTTTTCGCTACCTCCGTCGCCATTTAGCTCTTCCGCATGTGGCTTGGATTGGACAACTTGAGCTTCCAACCGCTCCGTGTATGCCATTGGGAACCCGCCCCACTTCAAAACCGGCCCCAAACCAACTGGGTGTTTCTCCCATCTCACTTGGCGTTTGCAGATGATATCTTTTTTGCATCCATCCAAAACTGTCACCTTCACCATCTGCAAAAAAAGGTGGTGACCATCTACAATCTTTTTTGCATCTGGTGGTCAAAGGTGACGATGTTTTGCAGATGGTCACCATTTTCTTCAGAAGCCCTTTGAAAACAACAGCTCGACCCCCGCGGAATCACTCGGCGCCGCGCGTCACCGCGTCACCGCGCCATGGACGTCCTGGAGCTCTGGGAGAAGAACGGGGGTCTCCGCTTCCTGGACGCCGCGGCCTTGGCGGAGCTGGGCCAAAGCCGCGGCACTTGGCACCAGGCGGAGCGAGCCGGAGCCGAAGCCAATATATCCTTTGGGGGATTCACTCGTTTTTTCTTTTGGGGGGGGTGATCCAATGCATCCTCCGTTTTTGTTTGTGGGGTCACGAGCGCTCTGCCCACTGCAGAAATTGGAATCCCTCTTGTAAAAGGGAATTGGGAGGCCCTTGTTCTTGTATCAGCAAAGTGGTCATTTCCCGCAGCCCTGCTGTTTTCCTTTTAGCGAAAGAACGTAGTTGAACATGCCTAGCTGGTAGTCAGGGAGCCAAGTTGGTGTCCAGAATATGGTAGATGCAGCATCGAAATACTGTGGATGGACGAAGTCCGTTTGCACAACTTGAAAGCATGGGATACCGTTGTTGCTTGGTACTTGCAGGGGATTCATCATTCCAGGGTTTCTGTGGAGAAAGATCTTGTCCACAGTCACTGGCAACACTGTGTATTGGTTCCTGGTTAAAACCAGAGTTCACCTTTTTATATAGTTTCAAGCCCGTAATATACTTGTGTATATAATGTGTATATATAGATACACATATATTGGTTTGTTTAGCGAGATCAGCATGAGGGATACAACCCAAATGTCTCAGGTGGAATTGTAAAGTTTGCAGATTGTGCCGAAACTGGGACCCCCTCTATGGGCAACGACCAGCAACCATAGCAAGTCCCCCCATCATTCCATATCGGCGTGTGCTTTGGGAGGTGCCCTTGTGGTGGTTTTCAGAGCGAAGTCAAAAGGAACGCCACTAAAACGGGGGCCTAATTGACCAAACTGGGCGCTCATACCAGGGCTTTGGATCACATGGGCCCTGCCGCGTTTTGGTTTTAGGCAAACCCCCCGCAAGAAACGCGTAATGGGAAAAACGTACCCTGAACCAATGGGGCCCTTCCCCGCAAACAAATTCCTTTTCGAAGGGAACACATGGCAATGCCCGGCTTTTTTCCCCAAGGGTGGGTAGGAACGGGGTTGTTCGGTGCCGCTGCACCAAAATCGTCCGAAGATTGGTCAACCGTGTTTCGGTCGACCGAGAGCAAACCCTTGCCAAGGTCAATTGAGTTTCATGGTGAAACTAGTAAGTGGGTCGCCCGTTGTTTTTATTTTGACCCCCTAACAAGGTTAACCCCACTTTAGTAGGTGGATTATAACCTACGTTACCAAAAACTTACTTCCTTGACCGAGCTTTCAAGTGGACCCCGATTACACTCGTCCTGTTCTTTTGTTTGGGAGGATTTTCCCCTCACGTAATGAACCTCCACTAAACCCGGGGACAGCCCCAGGACGGGTATATTTATCCATGGTCGACATTGAGAATTGGAGACGCGACAGGAACCTTGGTGACTGTTTGTGTTGGGTGGGCCCCTTAAAAACGGGTTGTTGAGGGACAGCAAGGGATCCTCCCGTTTTTGGGGCCAAGTGATGGTAGCCAAAATGGTTTGCGTTTCTTCATGCAAGGGTTGCAAACCGACAACTTTGTGAGTTCACTCTAAAAAGGGAAAGGCCGGGATCCTCTGTACGGCACACCCCCCAATCAAAATCAAGGCGTGCATAAGTTCAGCAACCCATAAAAGGACACATGTCCCGAAAGCCCGGGATTTGGACTTGGTTTGTCTCCAAATGTAACCTGGAAAATGTTGGTGCTGCTCTTCAACCGAAAAAGGGGGGGCTTCCCAAATTAGGGATAACACTACACTCGTCAACAAGCCCCAAAAACGGGCAAAATGATGTCCAGGGCTCGCATTTTCCGGGGAGGGATGCTGCCCCACGGTCGCTTTTTTAAAACTTGTGGGTCACAGTTGCCAAGGGCGTTCGACCATGCAAGCCTGGAACCTTCCAAGGCTGTGTGGTTCCCTACGTCACTTTGAGGCCTAGTGCGTTTAACCAGACACCTCCTTTCAAATGGAACAGGCAGAGGGAAGTGGATACAAGTCGGGACCCTTGGGGGCCAGAAGGGATGTTCAAGTCCACCCGTCTCACCGAAGACAGGCGTCTTTGAAAGGATGCGGGGTACGAAGCAAGTGGTGCCGCCGATTGCAATGGATTTGCCTTGGTTTCCTTTTTGACCCCGTACGAACAGGTCGTCCCAATTCGCGAATGTCTCTGCTTGGAAGCTGCCTATTCTGTTTTGCGAATGCACCTTCCAACCAAGCAACCATCCCCATATTCCCTACTCGAAACAGGCCACGCAGTTGTTGGAAGCGTCACCCAGATTCTCTGCGAAATGTGGCCAAGCAAACTTCAACATGGTTAAGCTCTTCCTTTTGCAAGAAGTCAACCCGATATTCACAACCGTGTTGTTCAGCAGTTGGACCTTGTCATTGTCTTAGTTTTTAAGATTTACAATGCATTTAGGATGATTCAAGTGATGTCTGCATTAGTTTGCTGTGTCTTTTGCCTATAGTATCCTATCATTCCCAATCATGTTCCCATCTCTGGATTCGTTTTGGGCGAATCCATTCATGAATTTAACAGAAGCATTGGCTGTGCCCAGCTTTCAGCAGCTGTGAGTGGCTTGCTGGATGGCCATGCAGTACATTGTCGTACCCTCTGCAGGGTTTGTTTCCCCCAGCACGCACCACCGGATGGGTAGTCCCCAGACAGCTTGCGGGGATGCTAAAACCTATTCGAGCGAATGGAAAGGGTTGAACTGAAACGAACATGTGCAGTCCTTTTACCACATGTTGGGGTCAGGCCAAGAAAGTAAACCATGTTCTGGCAGCCAGACCCTGAGCACCTTGTTAAATGGAACTCGCGGGACACCCTCAGCCAATAGACAAGGGTCCTGAGAACCCACCATAGCCATGGTTGCAAGTCCCGGAAGTACTTGCCACATCTTTGCGAGTGTCCCCAATGAACAATAACAATATATCCTGCAGTGTGCCTCCAAGCAAAGGACACCGTCTAAAATCTTTGCGCACCGTCTAAAATCTTTGCGGATCGATTTTGAACATCGGGCGCATGAACCTGAATATCACTTGCATGAAGGACCTTGAGCCTGGATTTCAGGACTAGTTTTGAGGATGTTTAGCCCAGTCAGCTTCTTCCATGTGCTTATTGAGACATCCGTTATTTTCCTCTGTGAGTCTCAAAGGAACCGATCACTGCTGGAACCATGCTTTCCCATTGGCTTCAGGAGGCACAACGCAAATTCTAGGGGCTGATTCCCCATACGTTTCTTTTGGGGTTCTGATGGCTTTGTGAAAAGGTTCGGATCCCTGGATTCAGAATGGGGATTTGTCCCCCTAGACAAGTGGCTTTGGTTTGGAGCGCCAACGCCGAGGCGGCGCAGCGGTTCTGGGATGCCTGGCATGGCCAGCTGCTGGCACTGGCCACGGGCTCTTCCTCGGCCATCCGCCCAGAGCTTGCGAGGCGGATTCGCGGATAGGGAAGCTCTCAGGTCACGAGGCCTTGGGCTTCCCAACGTCGAGTTGGGGTGGGGAGTTGGACCAGGGATTGTCTGATGAATGTGTGGTCTTTTTGATTGGGGTATGGGTCGAAATTAAACCACCAGGAATTGGACCGCTGGTTTTAGTCGTTGGTTCCATTTATCAGGGTTACATTTTGGGTACGCATTTTTGACCCACAGCCATGTGTCTTTCGTTTTTTGAACCTGCGCAAGTACCAGTTTGCTGGGAACCTGCCGTTTTGCACCTGGGCAGGGGGAAAGCTATTGAGCCTTCGTTTGACTTTTGACAGAGCCGCCAATCCATAGAAGCGAGATATAAGATTGACACCTTTCTGATGCCAACTAGCAATTGAGTATTGATCACCACTGAAAGCGTTGCTGCTGAATGGAACTCCCAGAAACGTTTGCATCGAGTTTAGATACACGAGTTTACTGTCACTCACAAGATCTTTACAATATAGTACGAGAAAAATATGGATTCCGTTTGGAGTTTGAGTAGTTGCAACAGCATGTGCTGCCAGTACTCTGTGGATCGCACAAAGCTGCGAGCGTATCGCGCGTCCAAATCAAAGGTCTCAGCTTCGTGTTGTCGGGGAGGTGTTTCAAAGGGTAAGTGGTAGTTTGAAAAGGTGTTTGAAACACAGTGCTAGGGGCACATGTCTCAGGAACCTTGTGCACAAGCCACACTCGACCGAGTTGAGGGCAATTGCAACTGGAGGCATAGGCCTTTCCCGTGACTCGCTGTGACTCAGACGGGTGACACGGACACCGTGCTGCGTCAGAAGGATATCGTGCTTTTAGCGGATGAAGCAGTTGGTTTGGTCACCCGGGTTCACCCTACGCTTTTGCCCAAGATCAAGACTGCAGCTCCCAACGGGATCTTGGGTAGCAAAACATGGCAAGGGACCAATCAAGCAGAGGAGCTTGGCGTTGAAGAGCCAATATGCCAATATGTATGTTCCGGCCTTCCCCGTGGTTCGCTTTCTGGATACGAAGACGCCTTCCTCCCTTGAACCGCTTCAGACCGGCGAAGCCGCAGGCTATGGGCTGCGCACCAGAAGTTGATCAAAGAAAAGGGCGACCGCATGAGCAAGATCCAGAGCGCCCGGAGTTTCAACGGGGCTCAAAAGATGCAGTTTGCCCATTTGAAACATGGCTTTTTCCACCAAAATGAAGGGACGCCACCATTTACAAGGCAATGCTCAGGCGTATATTGTAAGGATCCCTGTTCGAGGTTCAGGGGGTGTTCCCCAGATAGCTGGAAGCTATAGGGGTTCTAACTTCTAATAAAGAAGGAAAGTGATTTGCGAGATTGTTGGCTGGGTGCTAGGGGGGGTTGTTGTTTTTCCCCCTTGGGCTGTTTTGCCCAGAACTTCCTCGGCCATTAAATAAATGTCCTTGGGACAACGGACATTTTTTGCTCGAGAAGGGACATTTTTTGCATCCACTATGCATAGCCATACCGTAGACATATCATAGACACAATTACCACAGGCAAACCATTCGGGAAAACCATAGGCAAGCAAAAAACCGCTACGATAAGTAAGGTGTAAGTCAGGGGTACTTCATTCCGCAGAAGGGGAAACACATTGCAATCAGGATATTCACATCAGGTCGAGTCGTAAAACCGAGATTTGTTGAGCTCGTTGCTCGTTGCTTGCGACCGAGAGGGACCGTGGAGAAACCGTAGACAACCCGTAGAAAGTACATTTTCTGCCGTAGGGAAGTAGGTTTGGAGCCCTGTTTGGCAGGGTTGCCAAAAGTTGATGTCCGCACACAGGCGCCAACTGGCGCCGATTGGGTGGGGTGTTCTTTGAGTATCTTGAACATGCTCAGGTCAAGTTGGCGGGAACGGGTAATTCGTCCAGAGGGCTTGCAGCGGGTACAAGGAACTTGGCCGACTGTACAACTTTGAGATTGATTTCCTAGCATATTGCTAGCTGCAAGCAAGGCAATCCGTGCAACTCACCTGCTTTGTACTTCTCCGCAGATGGTCGATTGCCATTTTCCAGAATCGAAAAAAGTTCCATCCCTGCCCCCTTATGAAGGAGGTTGCTTAAAGAGTTGTGGATTGAACATGTTCAAAGAAGAGGGTGCATCGCCCAACCCTGCCGGTCTCCCAAGGTGCTGGTGACATGTATCGTTGCTGGCCCTCGAGGGATTGGTTCAATGAGGGCCCCATGCCCTTCAAGGACCGAGTTTGCTTTGCCTCTAGGGAATCCCCGGTACCAGAAAGCATTTCAGGATCACTTTTGTCCTCGATGGGATCCGGCTTAACATCACAAGGTAGTCATGGAAGTTAAGAACCTTGGCATCACAGAACCTTTGAATAGGCGCGGTATCGTTTTGGTCTTGGTTTCGGAGTTGTTTCGGTCCTATCCAGAGTTGCCCCAGAGGCGTTCGGTCCCAGTTTGCGTCTCATAACGCCTCCTAGTTCTTCGGTTGCACCTGGCCCGTCAACATGTATGATTTCAGATTCAGCAGCTGGCTGAGGTGGACTCCAAAATGAGAAGGCCATTCCCGTTTCAATCCCTGCCCCCTTGAAGGAAGCCGGAAAGAGGTTGTTTAGACAGCTGCGGTTTGAGCATGTTTAAAGAAGAGAATGCATCGCCCAACCCTGAGTGTCTCCCAAGGTGCATATGACATGTATCTGTGCTGGCCCTCGAGGGATTGGTTCAATGCGGGCCCCCTGCCCTTCAAGGACCGAGTTCGCTTCACCTCAAAAGGGTTTTCCTGCAAACCCTTGTGCACCAGGATAGAACAAGGTACCCTAAAAACACGCCAAAAGCATTACACCAACATAGACCCCAGAGAGCGAAAAACTGCAGCGCCGCACTGCATGCCCCCGAAGGCGCCCTACCCTCAATTTCGCATAGGAGGCGTCTGTGCCATCACCATCACCCCAAAACAACACATGCACCACCCCAAACACCCCAAACTGCATGCCTAGCAGCCAGCCAACAATCTCGCAAATCACTTTCCCCTCTATAGAAGTTAGAACCCCTATAGCTTCCAGGTATCTCAGGAGAAGCTTTGCATTTCAGGGGTTACTTTTATCCTCGACGGGAGCCGCTTTAAAATGACAAGGTTGCCTTGAGAAAATTCAAGAACCTTGGTATCAGCACCTCGATCAAAACCGGCCCGGTCCAAAGAGTTCTGGCTGCGTGTTGGTGTCTTTGTTTGAGGCCCGGTACTTGGCTGTTTCTTGCCAAGCTAGTAAGTTGGTAGGGTCATAACCCACTTAGGTGAAGAAAAGAAACAGGTGGCCAACCACTTAACTTGGCAACGCACATGCAAGTACCTTCAGGACTGAAACCAAAGGCTTACCACCAAATTTGCGAGGGGTGGGTGACATCGGTAAGCTAACTCCTGACTCGCTTATTCAGGTGCTCCCCCAGAACGTCCCCTTCGAATGGTTAAAGGGTCGTTGGTTCGAAATCACTCACCAACAGGCTTCAAAGACGACGGGTCAAAATGAAACCGCCAGGGGACCGCATGTTTTAGTCCTTGGTTCCATCTACCAGGGTTCCATTTTGGGCACGGATTTTGGACTCACAGGCATCTGTTCTGTTGGTCCTGCTGCTTGCTTGTTTCTTTTTAGGGGTCCAACCCAAAGACGGGGGTCCCTGAGGCCATTCTGGAATTTCCCTTCGGACTTTGAAGCACCCTTCTGTACTTTCATAAAGCCAGCCAGGGAGGCTTCATTCTGGGCGGTGTGCAACACCGTGCTTGCGTGAATGGGTCCAGCAAAGTCCAGGTTTGCCTGGATGATCCTAAAGATCCCCCCCATTCGAATGGGAGAGAGTTCCCCAAAATTTGGCGCCCGCTTTGGCATTGAAAAGCCGCCTGGCCGCCTAAACCTTGGGGGCTTACAGGTGAACAGAAGTTGCAACCTCGCCAGACGGAGCTGTGCCCAATTTTCCTCAACACGTGTTTTGTTCATTTCCTTTTTTATCGATCGGTGAACTTGTGAGTCGAGAAGATCTTGAGAAACCTTTGGGTAGCTATTCCCAGAGGAGTTGATGCTCAGTTGGGTTCCCTATATGTTTAGCTCCAATCATCACGGCCAGTTCAATTTGAGCCGGCCATCGAATCCAATAGTCACAAGCGCTTCTGAGGTCGACCCCTGAATCGACAACTCACTTCTTGAGTTGCTGGACTTTATACTTTTAGGGAAGACCATTTAGATGACAGACAAACAATTTGGATACTTCATCGTTGGCAATCCACTCGATCGGAAGTGAGATGGAAACCCGGAGGTGCCCGACTCTATGAGTTATGGCTGTTCGAGGCAACCTCTGGCTCCAAGACATTCGGAGATCTCTAGGTTCACCTGCGCCCAAACGCCCTGACCACTTTACTAGGTGCTACCTGCTTCACGGGGTTTATAGTGAGTGTTGCTAGCAGGGGTTCATTGTATTAGCTTGTAGTAAGGGCTATTAAACCTTCTAGTCAGCTTGGCGGAGCCAAAAGTTAAGTTGGGTCTCTCACTTGTGCGGGCGCTAGAACTATGGCATTGGCACCCCACCCCCTTGGGTCTGGTGTCGAGACGCCAGGAGGAGTGGAGTTTCGAGTGCGGCGATAGCTCCTACAACATCTGGATCATGGATTTGGAGGCACTCGAAAGCGAAACCGCCATGATCGAATCTCAAGAATCTCAATGTCGGAGTTGGACCTTTGGAAACACATGACTTTTTTTCACCATGAAAACGACGGGTGATTGACTCGACCCTTGAGAGCAACCCAGTTGATAGGGAAAGTCCTCGGACGGATCTGGGTCGCATCTGCTCCAGTGGCCTTTGAAGTTCTTTCAGGTGTCCCTCAAAAGTCTCAAGAAGGGCGCTCCAACTTCTCCCGAAATCCGTTGAAGCCTTGGGGATCTGCTTCGAGTTGCTGCTTCTACTTGGTTGCAGGGGGGGGGTCATACTTGCCATCGTTGCCATGAATCAAGAGTCACAAGAGCTGCGCCGATTCAGGCAGCAGGCAATTAGGGGACGGTCTCCTTGTCTTAAAAAAAGGTGGCAAGCTCTTCACCCTTTTGATTCAAGGCAAGTTGGGCAGACTCCTGTACCCAGTTCTGATGACTCACATTCAAGTGATCGGAGGGTCCTTTCGAACGTTCTTCCTTGGCAAAAGATTCGGTGGCCCAAAGTGTAGGTTTCCTCGCGTGGGAGAAGGACCTCGAAGGCATCACTCCTTCAGCTTGTCTTTTATGCTAAGGGGAAAGGTCGAAAGGGGGGAGAACCTGGGCTTCGAGGTGTCCTGCATAGGCAAGGGCTAAGGTTCATCGGGCTGCATGGGCAGTTTGGTTTTAGGAGACGCTAGGACGGGTCAATATTGAGTCCATTTAGATTATATTAGAATGATGAATTTAGCCCTCGGTGGAGATGTGCATGAAGCACGCTACAAAACACCGTTGTTTTGCTTTGTGTTGTTTGACCATGGTAGTACTGGAGCTAGGCAAAAACACGATTCTTGGACCTCTGACTTGATTGCTTATTATGCTTCTTTACCAAGTTCTGCTAGCGTTCTCGCTGAGCTTAAATCAAATTTATTAAGGGAATAATTCAATCAGAGTTTCTTAGTTCGATTAGAATTCAAATGCCATTTAGTTTTACACAAAGATTTCCGTTCCAATAGAATTGGTACCGTTTAAACACAACTTATTAAATCAGAGCTCAACATAAGCAAAGCAAGAGCAATCAACAGATACGGTCTTGTATGCACAATCCGATCAACATATAGCAACAAGTGCACTGCCACAGTCCCCAGCCCTCGTTCTTAGCTGGCCCGGGTTTCATTTCTGCATGCATCTTGTAGCTCGTATCCGAAAAAGACAGGCCGAAGAAAACAACAAACAAACAAACAAACAAGAAAGGACGTGTTCACGAAAAGTGTCGTGTGTTTATCTCGCTGGAAAGCTGATCAGAGAAAAAATGAACTAGCCCACTTCGCCTTCATGGAGTTGTCCTACAAGAGCGAACAAGTGAACCGTGACATGCCCACACGTGAAACAGCGTCTTTTGTTCGAAGAAGCCGCTTTTGGCGAAAAGGCATGAAACATAGTTACGCATTTTGGAAGATCCAGGTTTGAAACCGGACAAGGGCCTCTTGGTTCCCATCCCTTTGGCCCAGGTGGCCGCGGCTTGCATCGGGCGCATCGCCACTGACCTCTATCTTCGGGAGCTGTGGCCCAAGCCGCGCCACACCCCGGAGCAGGCAAACCGCCTTGCGGGGCTGAAAAGTGCTGAGGAGCTGGCAGGAGACGCGTGGAAAACCGGACGGCAAATGATCGAGATGCAAAACATCGTGATTTTTGCCCTCCCCCCCTCCCCCCCGCCTCGTGGTATAGGGGCGACAAGTAGTTTTGATCGTGCTCACATGGTAGCGCATTGTGCCAACGAAGCATATTGAGGCAATGGGCTCTGCATGATTCGTAAAGATCAGCTGTGACTGAGAATTGGTCTTAGTGGGGTGGCGCCGACAACACAACACATGGCTTCGGTTTGAAATTGAGATTGGAAGCATTTGACGTTTTGGAAGATGCGGAAAACATCTCACGGACTAATTCACCAGTTGGCCGGTCCCTAATGCCCCAGACTCTAATGACCCAGACCCCAAGGACAAGAAGGCAGGCATGTCGCTCGACGGTGAGGATGCGCCTTCTTTTGCTTCGCAATTTACCTGGAGATTCCAATGCCGAGGAATTCCTAGGCGTTCTGGTTCTCAAGGGGTTTTAGGCGTTTTAAGCGTTTTGCGTTTTTTTGCGCTTGTTTGAGGGCGTTTGCCCCTTATTGGCGGGCGTTTTGGTTTCCTGTTTCTAGGCGTTTGCGGTAATTTGGGGGGGGGGGTTGCGCCCAAAACGGGGTCAATGCCGAGAATGACTAGGAATTCCTTGACGTTTGAATCTCCAGGTAGTTAATACAAGGATTCAGTAAGCACATTGTGCATCTAGAAAACCGGTTAGGATGTGGATTGTGTGGACGCACGCCTGTAGGATACTAAAAGAGTACTGAAAGATTACAACAACAGGAAAAGCAGGGGGAACAACAAGTGAATTGCGCAAAAAGCGCATCCAACCCGTTGTCTAGAGTACTCCCATTATCACCATCGCCCAATTTCCAAAATGCTGCGCACAGCCCGCGGCCCTTGAACCATAACGGCAATGCGAGCTGCAGCGAATGATGCGAATCGTGTTGCCGTTTGGGGCTGAAAGGTGGGGGCTCCAAAAACGTTCAGCTGCCCGGCGCGGGGTATGGCCTGGATTTGGGAGTCTGAGGGAAGGGCAGCACGCTGCGAGGAATTGTCGTCAAGGTTTGACAAGCTCATAAAAAATACACCCTTCAAGGCCAGTCCCCCCAAAAAATATAACCTCCGATTAATCCTCCATTTTTTTTCTGGACACATTGACCAGGGTCACTAACCATTCACAATCTACCCTGCCCCGCCAAGCAAGGATGTGGAACCTGTGCATGAAAGGAGCGCTCACCAAAGCTGGTAGGACCCAATCTATGTAAACTGCAAGCAAACATGCACTTGGATATGAATATATATATATATATATATCCCATTGAAGCGTCACATTGGCGCTACTGGTTATTTCTCAAACTCAAACGACACACTCCTTTCTCGTGTGAAAGTGGTTAGTGCCAAATTGAGAGGATTGCATTGATGGCCCTCACAGACCAATAGATGAAGCCTTTGATGCACATCTGGACAATTAGTACCCAATGTGAAATTGGGTTCTGGACTGAAGCCAGGCCTCAGAGCCAACGTTAACGCACCCCAGCTTCAGCCCGCAGGCAGCCAGCTTCACGAAGCGGGAAGCGCGCACACTCTCGTGGAAGCTGACCAGCGTCCCCACTAATTCAACAAGTCCTTAGCTTTGTTTACGGCTTTTCTTCCGGCTTGTGATGGTTGCCTAGCTTTGCTGAGCGGACTGGAGAAGGCCTGCGCCTCACCAAGTTCCCTTCACCGTCAAGACGGAGCTTCTTGTTTGAGGGGGGAGCCAAATCACGGCGACCTCGTATAGCACCTGAAAAAAGGCATTGCTGGTTGCACCCCGACTTTCTGACTAACTAGCTGTTGAACAGCTGCGCGCTTGGCAGCAAGCAGCGCAAACCAATTCGCGCATGTCAAACTCCGGACTCCAGGATTGCTGGCTCAAGTTGAAGCGCAAGTGCATCAAGACGCTTAGCTGGCAATTTGTCAAGTTTGTTTTTGACAGGTCTTGCAGAAGGGTTCGTTACTACATGGTGTACGGTTGTGGAGGTAGCCTGGACCCCTCCAATTTGATATGTTCGTTTGGCCGCGCCAAGGATAGTGACTGGGAGTTCTCCATGCGTCCTTGCAGGTGGCTCATGGACCAGCAGCTTGTTTGCTAATATGATGTTTCGCCGTGGCCACAGCAAAAAATAACTAAAAGCTCCACCAGAGAGACGACAGCGTGGTCCAGGGTCCTGCGCTAAAATATGCTAAAATGGCGCAGCCAGCTTTGAATTGTGGATGCGTCAATGCAGTGAGTCTAGTCTCAAGTTTGCACCATGCACGTGGCGTTTACCAGCTCGTGGACATCCGCCATTTTCTCACATGCCCAACATGGGTGCATGGGTACCATGTTTGGGGTGAAAACAAAAGGGCCAAACACCAGTTTGCAGCGGCCACACCCAGCTGAGGATTTGGTGGTCCGATCGCCATACCCGCAGAAGAATTGACCCGGAGCTGGTGAAAGCACGGCCATACCTATCGGAGGGCGCGCTGCTTCCACGGCGACCGCAGCCAAAACAAGGATATCGGTTTGCAAACGTGGGTTCGGACTTGGGGTTGCGAGTGTTTTGTCGCACTTCTGTCTTGGGCCTAGACTTCTATTCTCAGTCGTATGATCTGCACTTTGCTCACACAAAACGGAAATCCGGAATACCCGGAAAGGAGTCTGTGGCAAGGTAAGAGGTAGGGATATTTTCCGGGATGCGTTTCCACAACCACGGTCGTTTGCGCATTGCAGCGTTTAGGTTCGCGCGCTGGCGGGCGATGTCCAGATCCCGGCAAGGGGTCATATTCCTCCTTGTGGTACTTTTGCGTGGGCTCTTGGGGTTCTTGATGCTTGCAGATAATTTCTGGTGCCTAATGTTTGCGCGGGGTGTGGCCGACGTGCAGGTGCGCCAGGAATCATCAGTTAGCCAGGGTTTTGAAAAGTGCCCCCTTAAGAATAACTATGAATAAATAGAGGCCCTTTCCTTTGAAAAAAAGTCAAAGGGTTGTTATTTTTAGGGCCCCTCAGTTTTTGGCCAGAACTGTTCAATTGCGTTGTTTGATACCGGGTTCCAATTGAAAAGGGGGGGACGGGATTCCAATAAACGCGGACCTACACGGGAATGTGGATGGGTTGTTTGTCCCTGTTTTGGGCGATGACGGGGACTCGTTTGGCGCATTCCGAAAGCCAAAACAACCAGGTTTTTGCTTGAACTACTGTGCCAAGGAACTCCTTTTTCAAGTCAGTTTGTGGGGAAGGGAATGCCGCTTTAAGATTGCAAAGGTGTCATTTTCAGGGGTCCGTGTATGTCTCCATTTTGGGGTTTTGAGATCACCTGATCACTTGTTGAGTCATCCGGACCCCGAAACAACCGTTTCTCAGAAAAATATCTACTTGATGGAAAAGGGCAGTTTGGGAAACCACCAATTCGTGCACGGTTGTTGCAGGCGTACCATGACTTTCCGTCGCTAACGTGCTTTGGAGTTGAGAGGCCTGAGCCTCATGAAGGGCCAGGAGTCGGCCTTCCTCACCTGGGACAAGCACGAGGTCTGGGTCTACGCCTGCTACGTGGATTGACGCGACCGCGCCGGGCCTGCGGTCCGTCATGTGCCGACCGCCGGCCCAAGTGAGGCTTTGGGTCTAACAAATCATTAAAAGTGTCCTCTTGGGCCCAGTCATCGGCCGGGCCTTTCCCTCGGCTTGTCTGTCACAGTGTGGCAACGGCGCAACGGGGCGGTAGATGTCCCGCGTTTTCAAGTCACGGAATCGCGCAGACAAAAGGCTGGAGCCGCGATTTCGGCGCCCTGACAACTGACGGCTCCCGGGCTTTAGATGGCAGAGTCCCAATGACAGTGTTCTTGGAGGAGTCAAAGAAGGTCCCCGTGCGAGAACCTTTTAGGCGGGAATTTTCGGTCCTAAACCTTTTGAGGGGCCTGGAACGGGGCATTCCGCGGCGCCTTAGTTAAAGCGAGGCCCCAGAAAGGTCACCATGCTTGGCACACAAATCGAGGAGCCCGAGATTTCTCCCATGGCCCATGGCCATTTGGCTTCTGACAAGCGACAGAACGAAAACGGAGGACACGCCGAGGCTTACCAACTACTCTGAAGCCAAGCGTCGACTCTGGGAGGAGATGCAAAAGCAGGAGAGGCAAAAGGGAAGGTCGTCTCTTTTTAGGTAAGGGAGCTCTCAGATAAGGGCTAAATAATCCCTCATAGTTTACTCCCGCCAGGACTAGATGCGGTTTTAAAGCACTTCGTTCCATCCGGTGGGCTCATTCCACTGGTGAACAAAGCGTCCTCCCTTCGTCGGATGTCGAAGTCAAGCCACAAGGGTGCCTGTCAAGACCTCTTGAGTGTTCGGCCAAGTTAGTAAGTTATTGGTAAGCTAGGTTATAACCCACTCAGAAGTGACCCGATTTGGTGTGATATAACCTTCTGGCTAGGGGTGATATCTTAACCTAAATAGCCGACCTCTTACAAACTTAGCCAAGACATCCAACTGGTCAAAGCACCCGGTTGGGGATGACCATCAACGGTTTAGGATTCCCAAGCGAACCATGAGCATGGCCCACCTGGGTTTTGACCATGGCACACATGTGCCTGTAGTGTTTGGTGGTGAATTGGACCCATAAACTACTGGTTTTACACCAGAGGTTCATGTTTTATCGTACATTGAGCCTTTGAGAATGCTGTCAACTCAAATTGTGTAGGTGCATTGCCCCGTTTCAGGGGACCTGGGGACAAAGGTTTGTGCTTTCTGCCTTCGGGATTGTCTACCGCCGCCCAGGTTTGGGAGAGACATTGAACTATGCCCTCCCTCCAGAACAAAAAGCCCTACTACCAATTTAATGTACAGAGGACATGGGCTGGATTGCATCGAATCATACCCAAGAGGACTTGCCTGGGGGTCAGGAGGGTCTCTGGTTGATGTCCGTTTGCTCTGGCCAACATTAATGATCCTCCAAGTGGCGAGATCAGGCTTGGTTTTCTGACATCAAGAAGGATCAAAGAGGATATCTACACCACATTGGATCCCTGATAATTCGAGCTGCTGTATTCGGGGTGTTTCTCCACAATGGAGCAACCCTCCATATTCAGCAGGGGATGCATCAACCTGCTGGATGAATAGAGGGGGGGGTCCTGGGAATAACCCCATGTTAATGGTAACTCGAACTATGCTGGAGGACCCCCCTACAAGCACTAAAAGAGGCTTGCCACCCTGAAACTCGCACGGTCCTCACTCGCACAGTCCTCCTCGTTGTATTCCCAATTGCAACAAACAGCGACCAGCGGTTCTAAACGGGTGGGCTTGGCACCCCAAGAATCGCTTCGGTGTACCTTTTGGTCTTGCTTTAAAGCCAACAAAAAGAGTGGTAGCCTCAAAAACGACAAACTTCAAACCGTCCAATCTTGCTGGTTCTCCGTAGTATGTCCCAGCCTAGGGATTCCGTTAAAGGAAATTTTAAAGCTTGGTTTATAGGTCATTGTAACTCATTCCCTGCCTTTCGCACCAGAAAGAAATCTTGGTCAGAGTCAAAGAAATTATTCGCTCGTTCGAGCAGCTCGAGCGCAGGAGGGCTGCTTGCCCCAGCGCTCCGCTGAGGCATGTGAAAACAAGCGGCCTCCCTTAAAACCCCCGAGCATATGTATTCCTAGGTTAGTTTGATCAAACACAGATGGCACTTGTTTCATGCCGCATTTACCAGGGCCATGTGTTGTGTCCAAACGGCCACAGACCCTAAGTTGTTTTTTAACGGGGTGTCCAAGGATCAACCATTTTGGGCCACCACATTATATCGTGACTGCTTGGGTGGACGCATACCCACCAGTGAAGATATTGGGGAGAGCAGCTTACCTGATGGGGGAGTTCAATCCACAAATTGCGCTCCTTTGCATCGTTCCCTTTGGGCAATCCAAACAGGGTACGTACATTCAAATCTCACGAACATCCCCTAAATGGCTATGAATTTCAATATGGAACCACCTCTAAAGTGGTTGGTTGGTGGGCGTGTATTCCCTCCCCTACTAAAATTCACTCCCAAAAGGAAGGGAGAGAGGGTCAAAATTACTGTCTGAAGATTTAGAAGCACATGTTGTGCTTGCAGCTTGCCTTTTCTGCGAGTTGCATGGAGCTTGATAGCTGACGCTCAGAAGACAATACCTCGCGATTCCAATGCAATATGCCAAAGCTTGCAGAAGGACAGGTGACTTACTTCCTGAGTTCCGCATATTCATACTTGAAAGGACCATTTTAGTGGCAAGCAAGGAGCCCCGAAAACCGAAAAAGGCGAGTCACCCATGTTTTAGGTGTGAGCTCTTGAACTGTGCGCACCGCGAAGCCGTGCAGACTGAATTCCCGTTTTACACATACATAACTGCGATCAAGATGATTCGTTAAAACCGCATCTCACTTCTGATCGGGTGGGACATCGCCCTCAAAGAAATTCCACTTCAAACTGGCATCTCCGAAAGGCAATACTTAAAGTAACCGGGTGTCTTTTTTAGAACCCCATGGTGCTTCTTTGGTAGTCAACTGCACAAACACAATGAACGCGGGACCAGGAAGTGAGCCATGACGTCCCCCACACGCCAGGAGCTGCTGACCATGAAGCGCATCCTGCAAAGCTCGCTGCAGAGCTTC